>CM025788.1:15056472-15116824 GCA_014636745.2 Centella asiatica
CCCGATGGGTTGATAATCCCCGATGGGTTGATAATCCCCGATGGGTTAATCCCTGATGGGTTAATCCCCGATGGGTTAATCCCCGATGGGTTGATAATCCCCGATGGGTTGATAATCCCCGATGGGTTACTAGTCTCCAGTGGGTTAAAGCATAGTACTTCCCTGATGCGCAGTTTGTTTTAAAAACTATAAAATGCTATTTTCTTAAATTATTTTAAGATGTTTGAATTGATTTCTTAACCTCAATAGTTTTATATCAGATTGAGACGTTAAAAGTTAAGGACATCACATGTGCATTTCTCCCTCATATTTTAACCCAGATAATAAATTCATTTTGTGATATGTATATTCTTACAGAATTTTCCACTCACGAGTAAATTAAATTGGTAGTGAGCAAAGGACTGAGGCAAGTATATTCACAATCTCATATTTATTTCAGTTTAACGCATTATCATTTGTTCCGATATGCGTAGAAGGTTAGATTTATACTTTAATTGTTCTGATGCATGAGCATGCTATGCTTTTGATTCTGCTAGCATGATATGAATGATGATGCATGGATATAAATGAGCTTTGAATTTCAGCTATGTTTTCAATCTTATATCTGTGCAATGAGAATGTGAATGATGCCCCTTATGGGGGTTATGCCACATGGTTGGCAAAAGGAAAGGAAAGGTGCTGATGTGTTCTTCACCTGACCAAGAAGAAATGTTATTTGACTACGTAGTCACTCAGAGGGATCATGCGGTCCAGCCTGGCCAGCTGTGTACTGTATGGTTAGCAGATCCACGGGTGTAGCCCCCGTTGGATATTTGAGAATGTTATGATCAGGTGTATACCTGACTTTCTTCAAGGGGGGATCACAAGTTGTATATCATCAGTGAATCCTCAAAGATTTTGAAGGTTTCCAAGGTCTTGGTATTGCTTCACCAAGCCTCACAAACAGAATTTGAATTTCTCTCCTTTGATTCCAGATGAAATTCGTTGAATTATTCATATTTGCCTCTACGTGTATATACTTGCTGGGCGTAAAACGCTCACCCATGTTGAATGTTAATGATTTGCAGGACAGAAAGCTAAAGCTGAACCCTCTGACAAGGGGAAAGCAAAGGTGATAAGCTGCTAAGTGTTTATCTTTTTGATAGAACTGATGAAGGAAAGAAGGAAGACGTTTGAAGAGTCGATGAGATTTATTTTGTTATTAGGAAATGATGTAATAGCTTCCGCTGTAATCACTTAATTCTTGGGATGTAATAATCCTTAAATGCTGTTTCTATTCAGTATTTATTTATGAATGGATGAATGGTTATCTTTACCTTCTTATGATGATGCCCTAGTCCGGTATGGGACTATGGGGTCGTCACACAAGTCACATACTTGAATCCATATAATTACTATCATTCTTCTAAGGACATTTATTACGTTAACATTTATATAACGCAGTAAATAAAACATAATAAAAGAAATTATCATTTAACCAAAAACATATCATAAATATAGTGTCACAATCATTACATAATTGGCCACTAGGGCATACACTCTAACACTTTGAGGCCGTCACAGCTAGAACCATGCTTGAAGAAGCCAAATTGCCTACCTATTTTTGGGCTGAAGCAATTTCAACTGCATGCTTCACTCAAAATAGGAGATTGATCAACAAAGCTCACAACAAGACTCCTTATGAACTTATGACAGGTAGGAAACCTAATGTCAAATTTCTTCATGTATTTGGTGGCAGATGCTTTGTGCTAAAAAGTCAAGGTAAAAACTTAGAAAAATTTGAACCCAAAGTTGATGAAGCAAATTTTCCTAGGTTACTCTCTAACAAGCAAAGCATATTGGGTCTACAACCTTAGGCTGAACATTGTAATGAAATCTATTCATGTTGCTTTTGATGATAAGAAAATCACATAAATGCAAGATGAAGGAATGCATTAAGTTCTAAAGTTTGAAAATGAAAATGAATCAAAAAAATGGTGAAACTGACTCATAAGTTGATGAAGCTGAACCCCAAGAAGACACTCCACCAGTGGATATCTCTTTAACCACTGAAGGAAAGCAGTTAGTGGAAAATGAATCGAAGGATATCTCAATCTCCAATCTAGAAATATCCACTGATTTAGGGGAAGCGTCATATGAAGCTGAGAGCACTACACACCATGGAGGACTTGGAACAAATGAAACTTCTTCCTCAAGAAGTTTACCCCCACAAATAAGATGGACAAGAGATCATACTACGGAGCAAATTATGGAAGATCAATCTAAAGGTGTGTCAACAAGAAGTGCTACTCATAATGAATGTTTATACCTCAACTTTCTATCCAAGATTGAACCTAAAAAGGTTAAGGAAGCATTATAAGATGCTGATTGGGTAATTGTTATGCAAGATGAACTCAATCAGTTTGTGAGAAGCAAATTCTGGAGACTAGTACCAAAACCAAAGAATAAATCAATCATTGGTACTAAATGGATCTTCAAAAACAAGCTGGATGAAGCTGGTACAGTGACAAGGAATAAGGCCAGACTAGTTACACAAGGTTATTCACAAGAAGAAAGGATTAACTATGATGAAACCTTTGCACCAGTAGCAAGATTGGAAGCAATCAAGATATTTCTTGCCTATGCTATTCATGTAAATTTCAAAGTGTACCAGATGGATGTAAAAAGTACATTTCTGAATGGAAAAACACAATAAGAGGTGTATGTTTAGCAACCTCCTGGTTTTGAAGATCAAAAATTTCCCAATCATGTCTACAGGTTAGACAAAGCACTCTATAGACTTAAACAAGAAGCAAGAGCATGGTATGATACTCTATCTTAGTTTTTAATTGAAAATAAACTCAATAAAGGGATCATAGATAAAACTTTATTTCATTGAAAATATGTTGGTGAGTTAATACTTGTTCAAGTCTATGTTGATAATATTATCTTTGGTTCTACTAATGAGAGCTTATACTCTAAGTTTTCTAAGCTTATGCAAGATAGATATGAGATGAACATGATGAGAGAATTAACATTCTTTTTGGGTTTACAGGTTAAACAAACTACTAATGGAATTTTCATTAGTCAAACAAAATTAAAAGACCTTGTAAAGAAATTTAATGTACAAGATGTTATAACTGCCAAAACTCCCAAGCCAACAACCACTAAACTTGACAAAGATTAAATTGGTAAAAATGTTGATGTTTCAAGTTATAGAGGCATGATAGGCTCTCTTTAATATCTCACTGCAAGTAGACTTGATATAATGTTCTTAACTTGTTTATGTGCTAGATTCCAATTAGATCCTAGAGAATCTCATCTGATTGCAGTTACAAGAATATTCAGATATCTCAAAGGTACTCCAAATCTTGGAATTTGGTATCCTAGATATTCTGGATTTCATCTAATAGGCTATTCAGATGCAGATTATGCAGGTTGCAAATTAGACAAAAAAAGTACAACATGAAGTTGTCAATTTCTTGGAAGCAAACTAGTGTCATGGTTTAGCAAGAAACAACATTCTGTGTCAACCTCAATAGTTGAAGCAGAATACATTGCTAGTGGAAATTTCTGTGTTCAAATCTTATGGATGAAAAATCAACTGATGGACTATGGTATGGCGTCTAATCAAATTCCTATTTATTGTGACAACACCAGTTCTATTTTCATTACAGAGAATCCTATGCAACACTCTGGAACAAAACACATTGACATCAGGTACCACTTCATTAGAGAACATGTGATGAATGATACGGTGGAACTTCATTTTGTTCCAACGGAGAAATAGCTTGCAGACATATTCACCAAACCTTTGGATGAAACTACCTTTAACAGGTTGGTAAGTGAGGTAGGTATGCTTAACTTTGGTGAATAAAATTCTTTGAAAATCATATTATAGAGTGCAACTATTATTTTTCAACAGAGTTGTTAGAAGCTGGTCATTCACACCAATGAGTTTTTGTAATATTTCATTGATTTATAAAAGTTCAGAAACACTTGTGATATATTGTATTCTTTCAATTTCGCAAGTTTTAATACAATATATTCACTAAACTCACAAAGTTTGAAAGAATTTTGTTGTTTGTATTCAACCTCCCCTTCTACAAACCATCTTGTGGGACAAACAATGGTGGCATGTCTTTGGCCCTTCTCTTGAAGTCCTCCCATTTCCTTTTCAAGACGGGTATCATTTCTTTTAAAGTATGTTTAACTTACCACAATCTTCCCCAATACCTGTGTCATTGTATAGGAAAAAGCTTCTCTTTGATAGCGGATTGTAATTCTTCTCTAGATTTGCCTTATCCTTGATACATTGTCAAAAGGTAAAATTCCATAAGTCAGGCGGTTTACAAGGTTTGCCATTCCTCGCTCTACAAGGATACTCCAAATGTTGAAAAGATTTCAATTTTAGTCATGCCACCACTCAACAATCTAGCAATGGTTCAAAAAGTACCTCCAATACCTCAAGACAATGGAAGTTGAGCGATCCCAATTTCGAGCTCAAAAATATGTCCTTTCAGCCAGCCTAGTTGCTGCTTCAAATGAGGAAGATATCTTCAAAATCATGCTTCAGCTATCCAAGAAGATTAACAACAAATCATCTAGAGGAACACTTCGGGAACAAAGAACAAAAATCCCCATTGGAATATTGACTCAGACGAGAAAGATTATCTCTTTTTTGAGGAAGAAGAAAAATAAAAAAAGAAAAGAAAAGTTGACTTTTTAATGTAGTAGTTTTGACTTTTTACTGTAGATAGTCACTATAGCAGTTTGACTTTCACTGTAACATTTTTTACTGTAGAAAAATCACTGTAACAGTCCAACATTTTCTATTTATATGCCCTCCTCATTTTAGAGAGAACTTTCTCTGAATCCTCTCCTTACTCCCCAAGGTTAGCTTTAGCCTGCTTCCATATTGTAATTTTACAATTTCAATCATGTAATCTTGTACTTTCAAGCTTGTAATAGTTTTTAAGTTTAAATATAACTGTATTTGGTCAGTACACTATGGATGATTCTAGAAACTTGATCTTATACTTATTTGTGTTTAATTTCTTACATTAATTGTTTTATTATGCATTCTTATGCGCCCTTACTCCTCACTCTGTTAGTATAATTCATTTTTAACTTTGTTTCTGTGTACCTCTGATATAAAAATTATAAAAATAAGTGTCCGTGTTATGCACGGGCTACGATGCTAATACTTTATTATTCTTAAAGGAAGTTTGAACATTGTCTCGAATTGGAAAAATCATACGTCCGCCGTAGATAATGGAGAAACGGTCATTTCATAAATTTTCTGCACGAGTATCATTGCTCATTGGCTAATTGCATTTTGCATCATAATTTCTCTTTCAATTTTATTTGAAATTTCTAACTATTACAGTTCGAACTCTCAATCACGAAATATAATAACATACTTTAATTTCTCAAATTCTTAATTGCATGATAATTATAAGTAGAATGTGCATGAATTGTTTAATTCAGTTTTGTTTCGATTATTACATTGTGTTTCTATTTTTTTTCCTTAAATTTTCTTCGCTATTGTTTGAAAATATTTTAAAAATTATCTTTAAAATATTTGTTTAATTATTATAATCCTGCATACTTTTAAACCATTTTAAAATGTTTTTTTTTCTCTTAGTTTGAAATATATATATATTTTAAGCTCAAAATAATTGAATTCAATCTCGAACCAAATAATTTTTAATAGAATCGAGTTTGAGCTACTTTAATCTCTACTCACTCGGCCTGATTTACAAGCCTACTTCCAAGTAATTATTGTTATAAATTACAAATCCAACCGATCTCATGCAAACCAATTCTAAACACATCATTGATTGTTATTAATTTATATGATTACAACCATATTTTAAATCTCTCTCTATATTATTAATCTAACTATTATATCATAACATAATAACAACCTCATTATATATCTATGGATATAAGGAGCACCCCACTAGGGTTGTGCATCACATTCGGTTTTTTACCGAATACGATTCAATCGAACCTATCAGTTCGATATTTATAGAAAATGATTCGGTATCCAGTACTTCTCGTACAGTACCCCATGCATAAATTCCACTTGTATATCATATCGTATCATTCATATATATATGTGTGTGTGTATATATATATATATATATTTGTACCAGATTTGACTTGAGAACCTGTAAAGAATCCAGATCTATCACTAAAGATCAACTTCATACACTATATATCTACAACAACCTTTTTAAAATCTTCACCAAACTTGGTTATTGACTTTGATTTTTCACATCAACACAATGAATCTCATGCCTCTTGAAATTGTTTTGCATAAAGGAAATTAATAGAAATTTGGACGATTTTGATATGGAAGGTATTACTCCGGTTGTATCATGGCAGTAAGACAAATGAGATTCTTATATATGATGAAGAGATAGAAGTAAAGACAAATGGAATTCTTATCTATGGTGAAGAGATGGAAGTACTCTATTGAAAAAGAGCAATCTGAAAACTAATAGAGTAATGGGTATATATTAAATTAACATTATTATATGTAATGGGTATATATTGAATTAAAATTATTATATTGAATTAACGTGTCAGTTATTTGTTTGTCTTTAGTCCATTTCTTTTGTTGGACATATGGACAGCTAATCAAAAGCCCAATGGCATTTTACCTTCTGGTCTATTATTGCTCCAGTCGGCCAACAACTTGGTTAGTATTTGTTCAATCCCAATTTTTACATTTGATTGAGGAACGGTACCAACCTTATATTTATCTATACCGAACTGGAATTGAACCGGTATTTCGGTACGGGGTATTGTCGGTATTACGGTATCAGTATTGGTATTCAATTTCTTAATTTCATTGGTTTCAGATTTTTTGATAGTTCAATCATCAAATAAGCCAATTCTTAAAGCTGAAACACAAAGAGCAGCTCTCAACTCATCAATGGATACTACAATAATACTTTATCAAATATCCACCGATGCAAAACACTTTCTTCCTATATTTTCTACACCACTCCAGGTCACCTACGACATGAAGATTTTATATTTCGTGAGCCTGTGAGAACTCAAAATGAGAGTCAAATCTTGTGTCTGAAAAAAGGTGAGGAAAAAGAAATTAAAGAAAATTTTTTTTTGGAAGGTAAGTGTGAGAGTTTGACTTGTAAAAGTCAGACAAAAGGAGAGGGTGTGAGCAAGGATGAGATCCTTGAAGAAAAGAATAGAGAGAAATTATGTCACACACCATCTTTGTAACTCATGTATTCTTTGATTACCATTTCTGATCAAACATCAGAGAATAGTAAGAGCAGAACTTGTGTATGTTTCGTTGGAAGCAAGCACCACAAGATCATTGGATGATGCAGTAATACCCTTCATATCAGAATATTTGATCTCACATAGGTCAAGTGCAACTGTACTGACAAAATATTTTTGAAGCATTGATCAAAGAAAGTACAACACGAATCTCCAACACTTCATAATCAATGACCTTCAAATAAAGCTCAAACAATTCGTTTCTTCTAGTCAAAGTCTACTGATGATTTCTACCCTCCAACACTAAGATGTTGATGTCAAAAAGGGAGAGAATGATCAAGGCAGGGGAAACAAAGTAATTCTGATAAAGACAGGGTGAGAAAGGAGAATTGTCAAAAAGGCTAACAAATTGATGGTTGGGCATTGAGGAATTGAAAACAACAAAACCATCACCATCACTGTTATGTTCATGTACAATTATGTTTTTAGATGTTTCAAATTCAATTATAAGAAATGGTGTTATAAGGTTGTGTTTAGACATCATCATCAAAGCTTGATTTATGCCTATCAATGATAAACATAAATAGGGGGAGATTTTTAGGAATTATAGTATTTGATGATAATGTACAAACACTTAGAATTGTTAGCTTTTGTAATTGTGCAAGTACCCGCAGTAGTGTTCTATCAGAGACTACCATCAGAGTCTGTAGGTACGCGTTAGAGACTACAAAGATTGCATTTGGAGAGTTCAACAAAAGTCAAAATTGGTCGAGCAAAATTTGTTCATCGGAGACTAAGTTTTTGTTCATCAGAGACTAAGTACTTGTTCATTGGAGACTAATGTTGAAGCTACCAGAGACTAAGGCAAAGACACTTCAATGCATTAAAGTAGCCTTGAGAAGATTTGACCATCGCCAAAGTTAAACATTACTCAATGCCAAAGTCATTTGCCTATCACCAAAGTCGTTGGGTAAATCAATAACAGTGCTAAACTCAAGATGACTATTGCCAAAGTCGTCAGGCAAATCAACAACATCGCCAAACTCAAAAAAACTATCGCCAAAGTCATCGGGAAAATATCTATCGCTCAAGTCAAGTTCTAGAGCATCAGGGGATAAATATCCACTGATAGACAAAATAGCTCGTCAGGGGATACATATCCATTGATGAACAAAACAACTCGTTAGGGGATAAATATCCATTGATGAACAAAATAGCTCATCAATGGATAAATATCCACTGTTAAACAGAGACTGTCTATCAGGGGATAAAATAATTAGAGACTAAACAAAACATATGGGATGACACATGACTGAGTTCACAAATTCACTAACTCAAGTTTAAATGTAGTGGAAATAAAATATATATGGTGGTCCAATAAGGAGAGATTGGCTACCAAAAAAACTTCAAAGAGATAAGTTATACACTGCAGGTGTGAACACTGATAAAGTAAAATATGGAGATAAGTTATACTCATACATTAGCATGCGTATAAAGCTACTCATGTAAAACCTGCAGAGATAACTTATAGAAGCTTGAAGGAGGAAAAATTTGAAGCTGGTCCAATTAAAAACTAGGAAGCTCATAGAGATAAGTTATACACTACAGAGATAACTTATCATGGGAACTCCAAGAGGAAAAGAGGGAGCTGGTGTGCTGATACACCAGAGATGTTACATAATAGGTTGGCGTGCAAGTAAGGTTATACAAAAAGAAGAAGTTATGCGACATAGTTGTAATTACCAAATAATATCAGAGATATTTTTAGAGGCAACTCACTATAGAAGCTTGGAGAACAAGGAAGCTATGTCTATAAATAGAGACATGGAACAGTTGAGCTAATATACTTAAGAGACATAACATAACACACTGAGATAACAAAAACACAAGTAGTCTTATTATCTCAGAAAAAAGCAAGCTTTTCGTAACTTGAAAGAAGCAAGTTTTCATAAACTCGAGAGAAGCTAGAAATCATTTTTCTAGAGTGCAGCTATTATTTTAAACAGATATTGTCTATAGCTGGTAATCACTACTAGAAAGAATTGTAAAGATTCAAATTGATTTACAATAAATATACATATTTTAGATTAATATTCATATCTTGTAATTTGTTTTACTGTTTCATATGTTATAACTTTTCAGTAAAGTTGTTTTAACTGTTCTTAAGTTTTAAACTATATTAAACAGTTTAATTCCAAGAAAAGTTAGTAATTGTATTCAACACCCCATTCTACAATTATTCCATGGGACGAACAATTTACCTTGGCGTGTTAGCGAATTTGAATAATTAATATCCGCCCAAAGAATGCTTGATTCTAGTACAACATTTTTCACGTACGTCAGATCAATAGATCATACGTTACTTATCTTTGAAGATATAAGATATAACATAACACTGGATATTTACGTATATTGAATGAATGATCATAAGTATTAAATGAAAAAGAAGGAGTGTATATACTTGCCTTGGTCCTTAACTAATTCTAAATCAAATGGCTGGTGAGTGAAAGATTTTATATAATATGCACATTGACATAACATGAGAAATTTATGTCTCGGATATAGATATGAGAATGCGCATATGTGATGTCCTTATATTTTTAATGCTTTAAAATGACATCTAAAATGTTGAGGTTTATCAAATAATTAATATTATCTCAAGTAATTAAACAAAATAATATTTTACACCTTAAAGCTAGATTGTGCATCAGTGGATAGTCATTGAAGCATAAAAGTGATCATCAGGGGATGCATTTGTTCGTCAGGGGATGTCTTACCCATCAAGGGATAAATTTCTTGTAAGGGGATATATTACCCTTAGGGGATAATTCACCCATCAGGAGATAATTGGTCATCAGTGGATAAATTAACCATCAGTGGATAAATTTTTTTCATCGCTAAACTCATTGGTAATTCATTTGACTACCGCCAAAGTCACTTGGCTGTCACCAAACTCATCGCCAAACTAAATAGCCAACACCAAAATCATCGGTGGACAACTTGTTCAGCGCCAAACTCATCAAGTCAACGCTAAACTCATCGGTGGATAAATATCATCATTTTCCCATCGGAGATTAAGAAATTTTTACCTATCGGATACTAAGAAAATTTGCTCATTAGAGACTAACAAAAATTGCTCATCGGAGACTAAGAAAATTTTCTCATCGGACACTAACAAAAATTGGTCATCGGAGACTAAGAAAATTTACTCATTGGAGACTACAAAAATTTATTCATCAGGGACTAATTTTATATACTATTGGAGACTAACTTTTAACCTATCAGAGACTAATTTCATGATGTCAGAGATTAAGTTAGAACTTGTCTCTGTTATATAAGAGGACTTTTCATATATTTGTGGATGATGTTTATCAATTGATAAACCTAACTTAGGGCATTCCCTCGTCATCTTTTTTGCAGTGTGTATCATTTCTTCTCACAATACAATACTGCAGCCTACTGCAACTTTTATAGTTGCAGAGTCCAACAACTCTTGAAGCCTTATTCTATTTTTAGAGGTTTTCAGAGGGAAAACGTGAGTACTCCTTATTCTTATGAACACTGCTAAACTCCAAGAACTATGATTGCCTAATACACAAGCATGGTTTTTTAACTACTAATATAGAAAATGCTCGGAAGTTAATATAGTTGGTACGTTTCAAAAACCAATAACTCCAGATGTTATGGTTATATTTTAAAACATGCTTTTTAAACAAAGTGTTTTACAATCATGACATTAATAAAAGGGTGAATTATCCCTTGACGGGTGAGTTATCCCCTGATGGGTAATTTACCTGCTAACAAGAAATTTATCCCCTGATGGGTAAGACATCCCCTGAATAACAAATGCATCCCCTAATGGTTATCCCCTAATGACCACTTTTATGTTTTAGTGACTATCCACTCATGTGTAGTCTAGGTTTAAGGTGTAAAATATTATTTTCTTTAATTACTTAAGATAATATTAATTATTTGATAAACCTCAACATTTCAGATGTCATATTAACGCATTAAAAATATAAGGAAATCACATATGTGCATTCTCATATCTATATCCAAGGCATAAATTTCTCATGTTATGTCAATGTCCATGTTTTATAGAGTCCTTCACTGATAGTGTGCAATTTGTGTATAGATTTGCATGACATTTGCATCCATTTTGTGTGTGTTTTATGTGTTGATATGGTGTTTTCGAGTTACTTTTGTGTGAATGAGTGATTCAGGTGGAGATGATGAAAACAAGGAGAAATGGACCAAAAAGAGCAAGGAAAATCGAAGAAGAAAATTGAAGGGAGACTGATGTGCCATACGACATGCCCATATCGTATCCAGGATAAGACTGGCAAAAGTGAAGTAGCAGATTATGCAAAATGGATGGGCTGGACCCTGACTTCAAAGACAAAAATGCACGAAAAAGGAAAAACCTGGAGCAAGAGACAAAAGAATAGACCAAATTGGAGAAGGATTTTTGGAAGCCAATTAGGATTAGGACTTCTTTGTAGGGAAAAAAGAGAGGTCATATAAATAGACTTGTTAACCAAATGATACTATATCTTCTTCTTCTCCCCTTCTTTTTAGTTTTCGACAGAAAAGAACAGTTTTTATTTTCTAGCATTATGTCTTCAAGCATTATGAACAATTAAATCCCTCTAGTAAATGTCCACTGATTTCAGCAGAAGTTGCTGATAAACAAAACATCTTGTTGCTTTCCGGTCTATTTTCTCTGACTTGACTCAGCTTGACCTACATGACTCAGCAGTTAGAGTATCGCTTTCATACAGCGAGAGTCATTGGTTCAAATCCAATAGTAGGTAAAACCGACCGAAAACCTGAACCGCTTATAGTCGAGGTACTTTGACTTCTAGCCAAGGATAATATCGTGAGACTTTTGTTTTCATTAGTTTTATTCAATTTCAAGTATTTATCTGATTTCTGCGCTATAAACTGTCTTTGTTATCATTTAATTTATTATGCAATGTGGCCAGTTGTGTGGTTTGTTGAATGATATCTTGCTGATTAGAATAGCAAGACCATTTGGCACTGTTTTAACAAAGTAGCAAATTGATCTTACACTGATAAAGGCTTTGGGTAAGGTTGGTAAAATAAAATAATCTAGTTTAAATAATTTATGGGTGTCCGATTTTATTGGCTAGGATAGGGGTCTTTTCATTCATAAAGTTGTCTTAGATTAAATCTTATCAGGGTGTCCGGGAGTTGTCTATTTGGTCTAGGGAAGTAATCTATCAGGGTGTCCGGGATTACTGACAAAATAAGAAAAGATTAGTTAAGTAGAGCGTTTGCCCTTAGCTATAACCCTATCTATTTAAATGAATAAAATTTATCTTTCGTGTCGATGATCTAAGTACTTGGCTAGATTGAAAAGTACCTTGGCTAGGCTTGTCTCCATTGAATTTCTCATATTTAATTTTCCTACAATCTTTATTATTTTTAGTTTCCGTTTTTATTGCTAATATCCTCCATATTAATTTCAAAATCTGTTTTTCTAAGCAAATAATTAACCGCATTAATCCCTATGGATTCGACCCTGTTCGCCATTATACTGCGTAAGTGTAGGAGTATAGGAATTATTATTTTTGGTGGGTTGACACCCTATCAAATTTTGGCGCCACTGCCGGGGAATTAGTGTGTAAGGTTTATTAGTTGCGATCTAACCGTTTCTTTAGTGTTTGTATGTTGTAGCGATCTACTTCTGCAGGTGAGCTTTTCTTCAACTCTGAAATCGAGAGAACTGTAAGGCAAAACACTAAGGTGATGAGATTGCGCAAACAACAAGCGAAAGCTTCTGTGCAGGAATTGACTGAAAACTTTGTGAGATTGTCCATTTCCGAATCTTGTTCAGACGAAGAAGAAGAGGAAATTTTAGAGATGGGCGATCCAAATCCTGAAACTTTGCAAGACATGCTCGCACCTCCAGTGAATCAGCAGTCGTTGTGTATTCAGTACCAAAATGTTGAGGAATGTTTCGAACTGAAACCCGACCTGATTCAACTTTTGCTGAAATTCCATGGGATGCAAAGTGAAGACCTAAATCCGCATTTGAAGGAATTTCATGTGGTTTGTTCTGGCTTCCGATCGCGTGGAGTATCTGAAAAGCAAATCAAACTACGTACCTTTCTTTTCTCACTGGTGTCCAACGCCAAACAATGGTTGTACTACCTTCCTTCTGGTTCAATCAATACTTGGCCTGAAATGGCAAGACTGCTTTTGGAGTGATTCTTCCCTGCATCTCGAGCTGCCAATTTGTGCTGGGAAATCTGCAACATCTGACAAAAAGATACCGAATCACTCTATGAGTATTGGGAGAGGTTCAAGAGACTTTGTGCTAGCTGCCCACAACATAACATTATCGATCAGTTGTTAATCCAATATTTTTACAAAGGGTTGCTACCACTTGAAAGAAGAGTAATTGATGCTGCTAGCGATGGTGCTTTGGTGAGTAAAACACCTCAAGCAGCAAGAGATCTTATTTCTATCATGGCTGCCAATTCTCAATAGTTTAGTGACCGATCCGATGCGCCAACAAGAGGCGTACATGAGGTGAAATCATCCAATCTTGAATCTAAACTTGATAGAATTGTCGAATTATTGGAGAAAAATATTGTTGGAAATGCAAGTGCTATTAATCGGGTTCAACAAGCCCCATTTTGTGGTATTTGTTGTTTTCAGGGACACCAAACCGATACATGCCTGACTTTACAGGATGATTCCAGCAATGAAGTTGTGAATGCAATGGGTAATTACAATGCCCAACCTCAAAGGAAGTATGATCCCTTTTCAAATTCATATAATCTAGGCTGGAAGGATCACCCAAATCTGCGTTATGGCAACAATCAGCAACCACCACAGCAGCCCGTAAGAATGAATTATGTAGAGGAAATCACCGACTTGAAAGAAATGATGGCTAAGTTCATGGCAAGCCAAGAAAAACGTGATGAGCAGTTTGGGGAATTAAAGAATCAGTTTAGTCAAATGATGACAGCACTGAACAAGGTGGAGAATCGTGGAAAGCTACTCTCTCAACCAGACGTAAACCCAAGGCACAATGTTAGTGACATTACATTGCGAAGTGGCAAAGAACTTGAAGCTCTAGCACCTAAAGAACCAGTACAACATGGGGATATCATATCTGAGGAAGCAGAAAAATCTGTCCCAAGTGACGAAATTATACAAGCCAATCCTAAGAAACTGTCAATCCCACATAGATTGGCGAGGAAAAAGAAGGCCACCAATGACACTGAAATTTTTGAAACCCTCAAAAAGGTGAAAATCAATATCCCACTTCTCACTGCCATCAAACACGTTCCAAGGTATTGCAAATTCTTGAAGGAACTTTGTACTGACATGAATAAGATGCGTGTGAATGATAGGGTTCACATAGGAGAAAACGTATCAACTATTTTGAGAGGAAAGCTACCGACAAAAGAAAGGGATCCAGGTATGTTTACTATCCCATGCAAACTAGGTAATGTAGGCATAGAGCGAGCGATGTGTGATTTAGGAGCATCAATTAATTTAATGCCTTTATCTATTTATTCTGCTTTGAATGTGGGTCCTTTGAAACAAAATGGGGTAGTTTTAACTTTGGTTGATAGGTCTAGTGTTTTTCTCGAGGGAGTGTTGGAAGATGTTTTAGTCCACGTAGATGATTTGGTGTTCCCGGCTGATTTTTATGTTTTGAATATGGAAAATGGAACATCAACCAATGGTGAGATGATATTATTAGGCCGTCCCTTCTTGAAAACAGCACGCACAAAAATAGATGTTCATGAAGGGACTCTAACGATGAAATTTGATGGTGCTTTGATTAAATTTAATATCAATAAAATAATGAAGCACCCAATTGATTATGCATGTGCGTTTTTTGTTGAGAATTCTGACCTAAACACCCAAAAGTATTTGGAGTTTTGTGGCTGTGATTACTTGCAGGTGGCATTAACCGAGGACCTTACTCCTTCAAAATTGTCAAAGTGGGAGCATGAATGGCAAGTGCCAGAGGGTCTGGTCCAAACAACTTAGGACCTCAACACACTGGACCTTTTGTAGGACAACAAACTACAGTTTCAACTGCCAGAGGCGATACGACATGGGTATGTCGTAATGCCTAAACACAAGATTTTGCCTTCCATCGAGAAACCACCCGAACTGGAATTGAAGACACTGTCCTCACACCTCAAATATGTATTTCTGGGAGCTGGTGAGACACTGTCTGTGGCGCCCCCCCCCCCCCCCCCCCCCCCCGGGAATCCCCCAAGCCGGGCCTCGGGCATTGTCAACAATTTGGGTGACAGTCCTCGACACCCCCAAGCTGGAACCCCGGGCTGCACCAGAAAACTACAACACCACAACACAACAACAAAGACAACAATATAGCCAAGCATTTACAACACTCATGCGAGAAATATATTCTCAAATACATCATTATAAATCTTAAGGTCTACATCATCTTACAAAACCTCAAAGCTTGAAAATAAACAAGCTGCAGCGGAAACAAAAACTTTGGATGGCTCATACAGCCTTACAGCTTAAACATTCCTATGTCATTCCCTCTTTTCCTTTATTAGGCGACCCAGCCTTCATGACATAACTTGAAAAACATTTCATAACATTCCACACGAGCGTTTACGCTCAGCAAATATATATTCATAAGCAAGAAGAACAAATAATTCAAAAGCTTTAATATTCTTCGAGGTCGGGCGAAGCAATACCAAACCTCGTGATCATCAATAAACATACATATATCATCTTAGGTACCCGAGTGATATCAAGGGTTAACCCTCTTTCAATAAATCATGATTCGCCCTCTCTTCATCAAATAATGCATCACCTGACCAGACTAATCATTATTTGACTTCCTTAACAATCAAATTTCATCCCAGCTGGTTAGCCTGGTCGTTTGATCCATCCTTTGACATACGTAGTCACTTGCAGAAGGCATATGGTCTGCGAAAAGTCTGATTACTGATACCTTGCCTCGGTCTATCATTTTCTGTCATCATTGGCCAGAATACCAGGCGAAAGCATTCAACAGCCCTTTAACTTCCCATATAGAGTATATCTTCTTGAAAACATTTTTCTCATTTTAAATTGGCATCCTCCACAATTAAAAACAGCGACTACCAAACACATTGGCGTGCTCAACAATTAAAAGTAGACAACCGATGATTTTTCTATATACCCATACGGAAGCTGCTCAGGTGTGCATATAAGCTCACGACTGCAACACCCTTGCATCATCATCATCATCATCTTTTGGTGTGCTAGCGACTTTAAACAACTAG
Source organism: Centella asiatica (assembly GCA_014636745.2). Lineage (NCBI taxonomy): Eukaryota > Viridiplantae > Streptophyta > Magnoliopsida > Apiales > Apiaceae > Centella > Centella asiatica. Next base: position 15,073,008 of record CM025788.1, read on the forward strand.
CAATCACCCAATAACATATAACTCAATCATTAACATCTTTTCACGTACATCGGATCAATGATCGTACGTTACTTAGTCATAACAGAGATCACCAACATGCATAAGCTTTAACTGTTGGGTTTCTTACCAGCAAACGCAGCGGAAAAATACGATTTAAAATAAAACAAAACGAAACCCAAACCCGAGAATCTATGCGAAACAATTTAATACAGATAGTTTAGGATTTTACCAATTAATTGTGCGAATCTGAAGCTTTGGTGAAGGTGTTGATCGTCTCCAAATCTTGAACGCTATCCAACTGAACAACGTCTCTACGGTATCCACACGAACACCCGCGAATCGTCTCACAATTCGAACAAGAAAAGTTACAGTACTAGCTGTATCATCTGTAACTCTTTTTTCTCTCTATATCTCTGAACTCTAGTCTTTCTCTTGTGAGCAACTAGGATTCTTAGAATACGTAAAAACGTTGGTTAGAGAGAATGGCTAATATATCATATATATATATAGCCTTTCATAGAGTAATTCAAAACCTAATCTAATTAGGAGACTTAAAATCCGAATTTTATATTTATTAGATATATATATGTATTTAATCAAGTCTCACTTAATTAATATATATATATGCACAAATAAATATATATTCGTATTTCCTTCTAAAGGACTCTACTTCATACAGATTACATATATAAATATATATATATGTATTTAATTTAAAGCCATGATTTAATAAATCAATCTTATTGATATATTAAAATCATAGACATTTAAATTATCTCTCCTTGACGAATGTTCTTTGTGTGTGACCCTGTAGGTTATTATTACGTTGGCAATAATTTTAAATCATATTATAAAATTATAAACAGTGAGCGGCATCTAGTAATACATCACTGTTACCCAAGTAATAATAAAGTCATAGATTGGACGTTACCTTTCGTGACCAATGTTTCAATGTAACTTAATCCTTTTAACCATGATATCTAAGATTAAATTCAAGGCATGGATGTGTCATCCTCTTTATAATTTAATCTTAGTTTTCTTGATCAATGAGTAAACTATATGAAACAAATCTCTATTTGAGCATGGCCATGCATTTCATAGTTTCACTCAATCAAGAGGCCTATAGATATCACCCCTAATTTATAGGAGGGTTAAATTCCATCTACATCATTCCCATTTCTCACATAACTCATTATGCATCCAACAATCACCTTTATCGTCCACCCGGTTAAAGGTGACTTTTGATAACGTCAAAACGCATAACTCCTTATGTAGAAATGTCATGACTTCAGGTCGAAGGACCATTACATCATTGTCACTATGAGAATTACTTATGACACATAGCATAACGCTCCATGTAGAATTCTCATGGTGGGTCTGTCCAGTACAATGTTCTCTAACATGTACCTATGTATCAACTTAATATATCTCGTATATATTTATGACCAATGAGATATGGCCATCAGTTAATCACATACTAGTCTCAATGTATTATTGTTGTCCCGATGACAATGATACTCGACTAGGGACATTTAAGAATAATGATACATTACATACTTATATGATCTCATATTCAAGTCACATACTTGAATCCATATAATTAGTATCATTTTTCTAAGGACATTTATTATGTTAAAAATTTATATAACGCAGTAAATAAAACATAATAAATTATCATTAACCAAAAACATATCATAAATATAGTGTCACAATCATTACATAATTGGCCACTAGGGCATACACTCTAACATTAACATCATTCATTTACGTAAATCGAAATAATGATTTTACGTAACCAGTTAGAAAGAAAGTGGAATGAGTATATACTTGCCTTGATCCTTAGCTAGAATCACTATACTGGTTGCAAAAGGGTTCTGTAAAACATCACTGTTGGTATAACATGAGAAATCCATACTTAAAAGATGGCTATTCAGATTAGAAAATGGTTATTAAGGCACGAGGTTGCCCATCGGGGAAAATTTCACTCGTCAGAGACTATTTAACTTATAAGAGACTGCTGACGTCATCTTTACTCATCAGAGACTAAGGCTGACGTCATCATCAGAGACTAACATTTACTCATCAGAGACTGATGACGTCATCTTTACACATCGGAGACTAAAGCTGACATCATCATCAGAGACTAACATTGTTTGCCTGTCAGAGACTACGGATGACATCATCGGGGACTAAACTTTAGCCTATTGGAGACTAATTATACCATCAGAGACTAACTTTAGAAGCTATCTCAGGTACAGGGTCGTCTTCCTCACTTTTCCAAGGGTGGTGATCTCAACCATAAACACCATAAATCCACTCTCAACATTCTTTATGCTGTGTGCAACACTTCTTTTTAAAAACAAAAGAATATAACCTTTCAAAACTTTTTTTTCTTTCTTAAAGACTTCGCACATACCGCTAATACTCTCGGATGATATGCAAAAAGAAAAATAGAGGAGAACTTAAAATTCTTACCTCCTGAGTTGACGAAAGAGATCAAAGCCTGCTTGAAAGTATTCACCTAGAAGAGAGAACTTGAAATTATATGGAGATGGTGGGTTTTAAGAAAAATTTTGGAAGAGAAAATCTTTAGAAAAGAGACTGAAATGTTCCTCCGAATGAGGTATTTATAGTAGGCTGAGATTAAGCCTTGAAATAAAGTGATTGGTTAATCTGGACGGTAAAACGGCTGCTCATCATGATTCTTAGCAGCTAAGCAATGTAATAAGCCCGTTGTCCTTCATGCACATACGTTTAATCCACTTGATGACACACAAGCAGCTTATTAATCAAATTTACATACGTACACATGATGTCATCATTCCTACGTATGCCATTCTATTCAGCAAGAGATTTACTGATCTAAACGTTTGACTCCTTCAAGCAATATCAACATATAAAATAAGTTACTTGATCTTATAATCCAACATCCAAACAAACATAATCCTTTAATGAGTCCAAAATATTTAAACATTTAAAAATATCATATATTAACTATACACGTTAATATATAACAAGTACAATATGAATAAATAAATTATTTAGAGATAAGCAAATTTTTCGGGTCGTTACACTGCCAGTGATAATTTTGAATGAATTAAGTGAGGAAGAGGAAGAAAGCTTGGTCCAAGTTCTTAAAGAAAATAAGGAGGCAATGGGGTGGACCATCGCAGACATTAAAGGCATCAGTCCAACGATTTGCATGCATCGAATACTACTGGAAGACGATTACAAGCCCAGTAGACAACCACAAAGAAAGCTCAATCCTATGATGATGGAAGTACTGAAGAAGGAGATTTTAAAGTTGTTGGATGCCGACATGATTTATGCGATTTCTGATAGCAAATGGGTGAGCCCAACACAAGTAGTTCCGAAAAAAAACTGGAATTACAGTTGTGGAGAACGAAAAAGGTGAACTAATTCCAACAAGAGTTCAGAATGGGTGGCGTGTGTGTATTGATTATCGTAAACTTGACGCGGCCACAAGAAAAGACCATTTCCCATTGCCCTTTATCGACCAAATGTTGGAAAGACTAGCTAGCTGAACCCATTATTGCTGTTTGGATGGGTATTTGGGTTTCCACCAAATCCCAATCGCGTCGGAAGATCAAGAAAAGACAACTTTTACATGCCCCTTTAGCACTTTTGCGTACAAACGCATATCTTTCGGGTTGTGTAACGCGCCGGCTACCTTCCAAAGATGTATGGTAAGCATCTTTTCCGATTATATAGAGGACATCATTGAGGTGTTTATGGATGATTTTACTATTTATGGTGATTCCTTTATGTCTTGTTTGGAAAATTTGCGAAAAGTTTTAAAGAGATGCATAGAAACTAACCTTGTATTGAATTATGAGAAATGCCACTTTATGGTTAGTCAAGGTTTGATTTTGGGACATATAGTTTTGAATAGGGGCATTGAAGTGGACAAAGCTAAGATTGACATTATTAGTTCATTGCCTTAGCTCGCGAATGTGCGGCAAGTTCGATCTGTTTTGGGCATGCAGGTTTTTATCGCAGGTTTATTAAAGACTTTGCTAAGATAGCTCATCTAATGAGTTGTCTACTTCAAAAAGAGGTTGCCTTTGAATTTGGTGATGAGTGCAAGAAGGCTTTTGACACTTTGAAGGAGAAATTGGTGACTTCCCCAATTATCAAACCACCAAATTGGGAGCTGCCCTTCGAAATAATGTGTGACGCAAGAAACTTTGTGGTTGGTTGGCGCGGTCCTTGGCCAAAGAATGGGGTTTGATCCACATGTCATCTATTATGCATCCAAGACGTTAGATGAGCCCCAACGAAATTACACCATCACAGAGAAAGAATTATTTATTGTGGTGTTTGCACTAGAAAAATTCAAATCATATCGCTTGGGTACCAAAATCATAGTTTATTCGGATCATGCCACCTTGAAACATTTGATGAACAAGAAGGACGCAAAACCAAGGTTGATTCATTGGGTTTTGCTACTGCAAGAGTTTCAAATTGAGATCAGAGACAAGAAAGGAGCTGAGAATCTGGTTGCTGATTACCTCAGCAGAATAACAAATATTCCAGATAATGGAGAAGCCGTTTCTGCAGAGTTCCCTGATGAACAGCTGTTTCGAGTCAATACGACATAGCCATGTTGTAACCCCTGGTTCGCTGACCTGGTGAACTTTTTGACAAAAAACGGGTTCCCTGAAGGTTATACTTGAGCCCAGCGACACAAATTGAGGAGTGACGCTAAATACTTCATCTAGGATGACCCTTACCTATGGAAAATATGTTCCGATCAGATCATTCGTAGGTGTGTACCCGAAACAAAAATATCTTCCATACTGCAATTCTGTCATTCATCTGCATGTGGCGGCCACTTTGGTCCACATAGAACAACTAGAAAGGTGCTTGAATCTGGATTTTATTGGCCTGATTTGTTTAAAGATGCATATGCGTTCTGCAAAGCTTGTGATTGATGTCAAATGGTTGGTAACCTTAGCCGTAGGAATGAGATGCCCTAATCACCTATAATTGTTTGCGAGATCTTTGATATTTGGGGGATTGATTTTATGGGACCATTCCCATCATCTTTTGGTTATCAATATATTCTGTTAGCTGTTGATTATGTCTCCAAATAGGTAGAAGCAAAGGCCACTCGCACCAATGATGCTAAGGCCGTTGTCGACTTCGTGAAAGCTAACATTTTCTGCAGATTTGGCACACCCAAGGCTGTCACAAGTGATCAAAGGAGTCATTTTTGTAACTGAATTGTTGAAGCTTTATTCAAAACGTATGGGGTCGCCCATAGGGTATCAATGGCTTATCACCCTCAAACAAATGGACAAGCAGAGTTGTCAAATCGGGAAAATTAAGAGCATATTGGAAAAACTGGTGAATCCAACATGAAAGGATTGGAGTTTGCACTTAGATGATGCACTTTAGGCATATAGGACAACATACAAAATGCCATTGAACATGTCTCCTTACAGAATTGTCTATGGCAAGACATGCCACTTGTCGGTCGAAATTGAACATCGAGCTTATTGGGCTGTGAAAATGTGCAACACCAATTTCGACGAGGCTGGCCAACAAAGGAAACTCCAAATTCAAAAACTTGAAGAGATTCACAACCATGCCTATGAGAATGCAATGACCTATAAGGCTAAGGTCAAGGCATTTCATGATAGTAAGATCGCTACGAAAGAGCTCAAGGTAAGGCAAAAAGTACTTCTCTTTAACTCTACTTTGAAATTATTTGGAGGAAAATTGCGTTCGAAATAGAGTTGTAGCACATGTTTTGCTTTTGATGAAGGATTTGCACCACGTTTAGTTAAGGCACAATATGTTTAAACCCCTAACTACAACTAAGCGTAGCGATCGTCGGGCTAACGACATTAAACAAATGCGCTTCTTGGGAGGCAACCCAAGGATTTCTTTCTTTAAATTTCTGTTTTAGTTGTTATTTTTTATTTTTCTTTTGAATGTCGAAGAATCCTAACAAAAATTTGCAGTTTATGAGCTTGATTCGCGCAAAAGGCAATACGACATGCCCATGTCGTATTGCCAGGTTTGAGATATTTTTGTTGTCTTGAAATTGTTATTTCACACTGACAATTTTATCTGCCAAATAACATGTGGACAGTCTTTTACAGGTTTAAATCATTTTAATGGAGAGTTCCAAGACACACATGAGTATAAGAGGATAAGTGTGGGGTTTTTGAAGGAAAAAGGAAGGAAAATTGGAGGAGTGACAATTTTGTGATTTCCTAGTTAGATTTTGGAAAAGTGGGTACCCTTCCCACTCTTCCACATTAAAACTGCTAACCATCCATTTAAAATTTCACATCTTCCCTCCCACTATACACAACCACTTCCCTAAAACACTTCCTCTCCTCTAGAAAAACCACTTCCCACACCTTCCTCCATCACTCACCTCCATTATGCCTAGAACACGGTCCCACGCACACCGCCTTCCTCAAATGCTTTCATCTTCGTCCTCCAACCCAGAAGAGACCGTCGACACACGAGCCATCCCTCCTAGGCGTTCAACCCGTCTCCAAGACCCACTAACTAAAAACCCACCATCCACCTCCCATGGTGATGCCGGCAAAGACCCTGCTTTCGATGAGTCCCTTGAGGCAAGGGATGACAGTAGCACTGAGGAACAACCAAGGAGATGGTGGGCTAGGTCAAATGTGGGTGCAACTCTACAAAGGAACACTCAAACTAGTGAGGACCCTGAATGACTATCCACTGATGCACAGTCTAGGTTTAAGGTGTAAAATATTATTTTCTTTAATTACTTAAGATAATATTAATTATTTGATAAGCCTCAACATTTCAGATGTCATATTAAAGCATTAAAAATATAAGGACAACACATATGCACATTCTCATATCTATATCCAAGGCATAAATTTCTCATGTTATGTCAATGTCCATGTTTTACAGAGTCCTTCACTCACCACTGATTTGATTTAGAATTAGCTAAGGACCAAGGCAAGTATATGTTGGGGTTTCAAGCACATAAACGCAACAAAAGCAATAAATTAAAACAATTTATTGAAACCCCCACCAGGATCCATGCAAAACATATGATACAGATTTAATATAAGAGTACCTATTCAAGTTATAGATTCTGAACTTTGGTGGAGATAGTGATGAACCACAAGCCCAATCCAACTGAACCAAGCCTCTACAGGTATCCACATGAGCGTAAATAACTCAACCAAGAAGATGAATGACTTCCCTTATATGGTACTAGCCAAAAGGAAATTAAAGAACAACTTTTATCTCACTCTCTTTGTTTGATCTATTTCTTTCTTCTCTACTCTTTTCTATATAGAGCATAAGAAAGAACTGAAAGTTGTGTATATCTAGTATATATCTCTATCTATGTATATGTCAAACATATCTCATAAAGGAGATAAGAGGAGGATGAGTATTTATAGGCAACTAACCTCCTCTTCCACCACCCTTTTCAAACAATAGATCATCATATATATCATATATATATTTAGATTCAATGAACCTAGACATATGTGGCTAACCTCCTCTTCCACCACCCCTTTCAACCAATAGATCTTTATATATATCATATATATATTTAGATTCAATGAACTTGGATAGAGGTGACTAGATACAATGAACCTGAATAGAGGTGTGTCTAGATACAATGAACTTGGATAGAGGTGACTAGATACAATGAACCTGGACAGAGGTGTGTCTAGATACAATGAACCTAGATAAAGTTGACTAGATACAATGAACCTAGACAGAGGTGTGTCTAGATACAATGAACCTAGACAGAGGTGGCTAACCACCTCTTGCAAGCAGCTATTAACATTTAATACTCTGCAGTGGCTGTTACAATTGGCTAAGTTAATTACTAGTATTAATTCTCAACTACAATTTTAAATAAGTCAATCATATTCACTTATTTAAAATCTAATATCTGAATTAATTCTCCTTTTAATTACGTTCTTAGTGTGAGACCCTATAGGTTATTATTACGTTGGCAATAGTTTTGTAATCATATTACAAAATTATAAACAGTGAGCGACATCTAGTAATACATCACTGTTACCCAAGTAATAATAATGTTGGTGATTCAACATAACCTTTTCTTGTGACCAATGTTTCAATGTCATTCCCAATAAGCAATATGCCAGAATGTACAAGTCAGGGACAACAGCATAAGTGGCCATGTGAATGGACAGCAAGTACTAATCATAGTAGCAAATATCAGGGACATGCTCCAAATGATAAGTCAGGGTCTGCTGCCCCCATCTACACTAGTCCCTGCTATACTTGAAGATCTTGGCTATGTCAGAAATCATAGCACCAAGAAGAGGAAGGATTTCTCGAAGAAATGGGACTTCCTCATGGACATACTACACAAGACCCTGTTGTTCAAGTTCACCTCCCAAGACAAAGCATCAGCAAAGGTCATCTCTCTAGTTTCCCTGCTGAAGTTTGAGTAGGAGATTAATTGGGCTCAAATTTTCTTTGATCTGCTGAAAGATTTCTTCTTTAGCAAGAAGAAAATTAAGATTCGCCATGGAGGAACACTGTCCCTACTGCTAAAGGGGATTCTTAGAAATGACTTCCTAATAGGGACCAGATCCAAGAAACTGCCAAAGAGCAAGATCATTACCCCTGCCATCTTGTTGAACTATGAAAGGAACCCTACTGCCCTAGCAAGAGCAGCTGCCGAAAGGAGAACAAAGAAATCAACAGACCTTGCTGTAGGATAGCAGGACATTTCATTTCCTGCTGAAAGATTGTCTACCACTGCAACAGTTCCTGCTGTCCAACCCAGTAGGAAAAGAAGAGTTGTTGCTCAAATCCAACGGCCGAAAAAGAAATCCAAGGCAGTTGCTGCTGATGTTGAGTTTGACCCATCCACCTTCGATTCAGAGGAAAGAGAAGTGCACGACTTCTTTATGGAGTTGTACGATGAAGATGCTGTTGCTCAAGCCATTGTTGAAGGAGTTTCAGATGTTGAACCTCCCACTGATGATGAGTAAGAACCAGGATGGTAGGACATACCTTTTGTTGTTCCTATTACCACTATATCAGCAGAGGATGAATTATTCAGATAAATAGACGAGTATTATCCTGCTGCCTCCTCATCAATTGTTCCTGCTGATACCCAGAAGAATTCATCTGACGAACTCTTCAAAGAAATTGATGTTGTTACTGGGGAAATAGTTGTTGCTGATCAATCATCTCCCACTTCTTAACTTCCATTAGCAAGCGATGATGCTGCCCCTACTGAATTGGTGAGCATCACAAAGATCCTGGAGTTTGCTGACACACCTGATAGTGTCACAGACCCAAACATTAAGGAAGATCCTGCTGATATTGAGATCACTGGAGAACTACAACATACAGACATAAGTCTTATTGATCTGATCAAACCAGAGCCCATCATTGTGGAAGAATTTCACAATGATCAGACAACAGAGACTCCTACTCTTACAAAACCCCCTGCTGTGAAACGCCTAGTGTTGCCTCCCTTTGCTATTAGAGAGGTACAACCAAAAAGAAAACACATTGCTGTGAAAGGCAAAGGCAAAGAAAAGAAGACAGAGTCTAGCAGCAGCGACTTTGATAGCGTTGATGAAGTTCCTACCCAAAGAAAAATGGAACAAAGATTTGAGGAACTAATCAGAGCCTTGCTTATTGAAAATGCTGAGCAAGCTGGCTTGGATCCTAAAGCATACCTTGCTGAACAATTCCAAGAAGGTCCAAGTCATTTCTCACCAACAAGGGTATCTGCCAGGGGGAGCCAAATGAAGAAGCTGCGGAAGGAAATGAAGAAGTTGACATCCTTCCTGTTGACAAGGAGCTTGCTGTTGAGGTGGAGCAAGAAGAAACAAAGGCCGAGAAAATGGCTAAGGTACATGTTGTTGCCATCAGGATGGTCAAACGGGATCTTATTGAAGACCACAACATGGAGCTTGAAAATGACTATTGCCTGCTGGATCTGAGTCTTGACCTCACAGTAAGGCATTACCGAAGGATCCTGCTGAAGCGGCTGAAAGAACTTGGCTTTGATGCACCATTCAGACATTCTTCCTTCTACGAACGTGCTGAAAAAGAGATTGTTCTATATGAACACTTCGAGAAGAGGATGCTTGCTGAAAAGTCTAAGGACTTCTCTACTGAAAACATCAGAAGCATCTACAGTACCTCAAGACGGCAACTTGAAGAAGAGATCATCCCTTCTGAAGTTTCAGTAGGGAGCAGAAGACTTTGGTTGGGTCTTTCTGATGACTTCTTTTCCTACATGCTTCCTACTAACTTCATTCTATTCCTACCCCTCCTCCATGCATACTGGAGCGGAATGGGTATGCGTGCCATTTCGGATTCATTCAGACGGGTGTCGAACTTCACCATGCTCATTGAAAATCCTTGGAGGGCGGCCTGGAATATGATCAACTCCTCTCCTGCTGCCGAGGACACTGCCGCTACCTTTGCCAAATGACTCAAAATGGACATGCGCAGACATAAATTCCCAATCATACCTGCTACTGACATTCCTATTGTTAATGGATATCTTCCTCCTGCTGATCCTTCTTTGGAAAATCCTTAATGTGCACACCACCAAGTATACATCCGCTTACACTCTACTATTCTAGTCAGACTCAAAGACTCTCATCCTTCTAAGGCTCCTCCTACTGCCTCCAAACCATCAAAATCAGCCCGCTCACATTCCTCTAAGTCAAATAAAGAAGAAGCTTGCTGAACTTGATTCTAAAATGGGTAAAGTTTTAGCAAGTCTTAATGTCCAGCCTGCTGAATTTGCACAGAGCTCCAAGGCACCTCCTGCTATCTCTGATTTTGAAGACCGTATCAACAAAATGGAGCGTAAACAAGATCAAATATTGCTAACCCTAAACAAGCTGATTGACTTTCTTCCCTTAATGGCTGATGATATCAAAAAGGGAGAGAGAGATCATGATGCAGCACAGCAACAACAAGATCAAGCTACTCTGACTCCTGCTCCTACTATCCTTGCTCCTGTTGTGACCACTACTGCTGTGTCCAGAAGAAGAGTCCCCAAACACTTCCCTGACTCTGTTGTACAAATTCTCAATCCTTCTCCATACATGAGACTGCAGAAGTCTCTTGAAGAAGTGGATGTTATGACAAAGAAGTCAGACCCTGCTAAAAGTCTCAAACTACTTGCATGCATTAAAGACTCTGAATCCAAAATCAAGCAGTATGAGCTGGAAATGAAGAGACTCAAGGACCAGCAGAATGAGAGGGAGTATACTCGCAAGAAGGAAAGGATGGAGCGAAGAAAGCAGGAAAAGGAGGCAATAAAAAGAGAAAGGGAGGAGGCCGAGGAAAGAAGAAGACTGGAACTATTGAAGTTCGGAGAAGAAGATCAGCAAGGATCTGAGAAATCTGCTGATAGTGAAAGTTATAAAGGAGTTTGTTTAATTGTCTTTATTTCATTTTCATTCATCATTCATGTACTTAAAACATTTTTGTTATGAAATAAAATGGATATCTTGTTGTGGTGATCAAAATAACTCGTTTTGACATCATCAATTAGGGGGAGATTGTTGATGCACCCTTGCTTGTATTAATCCTACTTAAAGAATTGCATTTATTTAATATAAGAATTGATGATGTAATATAGTCCTTGCTTATATGATGTAAAAGGACTTAGAAAAATATCCAACTTGTTAGGTGGATACTTTCTACTAGTTAAGCAAAGATTTTGATCACAAGTGAAGACTCTGTTCATCGATCAAGAAGGATGTTGAAGATATAGAGAAAAGTTCAAGGACAGTCCTGCTTAGAATGGAAATAAGCAAGGAATGAAATAATAAGATACCTTACCTTGATCCAAGCAAGAGTGTCAGAAAAAGATTATCTTTTGTCCTACTTAGTCATCTCCTATAGAGCTTTTTCAAAAAGCACTAGAAGACAAAATAACGACTATCTTTTTGAACTAAGCAAGGAACAGCTGGAAAAGTGCAAGTCACTGTCAAGTAGTACAACTCCCAACGGATCTATTTCAAAATTCTCAACGGATAGATTTTTGGAGTAATATAAATAGGAGTCATAAATTTCATTTAAGAGAACTGAACAACCAAGAATTTCTCTAAAAATTTGATACTAAAAGAACTCAGCAAGACACAACAACAAGCTTGAACAAGTGCTATCTACTCTGCTCAACAAAGAGCTTTCTACTTAGAGATAGCAAGCAAGAAATAACATCTGCTATTAGTCTGTGTGACTACCTGGTCTAAGTGACCTACTATAATTATGGACTAAGTGTCCTGCTGCTTACTGTTCTGTGAGTGCCTTCTCAAGTAAAGAGAAGAAGAGTAGAGTAGGCTTTGATCGAACCACTATAAAAATTCTCATGCCTACTTTTCTTTGTTGCTTATCTTTTACATAGCTTATTTCTTTTATCCCTACTTTTCTTAGTCTTTGCTAAACTAATTTAACAAAGACTTACTGACATTACTGCTTTAAGCCATTGGTCTAAAAACTAAGGGGTTCTTTGCTATAAATTCCGCTGCTAACTCTTTTCAAAATATAAAAAAAAAAAAAAGCTTTTTTAAGCAAGAAGTGTCTTAAATCTGTAAAGTTTATTAGTAAGACTTAAATTTTGAAAAATACTATTCAACCCCCCCTCTAGTATTTTTTTCCTTTGGGACCTAACAAGCGCCAAACTCACTTGACTGGTGCCAAACTCATCGGTGGATAAATTTCTTTTTACTTGTTAGGGGATAACTTACCCGTCAGGGGTATTTTACTCATTAGTGGATAATTTATCCTCCAATGACTAATTTAACCCATCAGTGGATAAATTATCCTCTGATGACTCACTAGTACAAAACTGATCATATGCGTCGGTTAATTAAAACATTTTGCATCGGTTACGAGGAGATGCATATGGAGGAGACGCAAAAACTTAAATATTTTGCGTCGGTTAAAGACACGACGCAAAAACGAAGAATTTGCGTCGGAGCTTTATAAACCCGACGCAAATAATAGTGTCATTTGCATCAGTTATTTTAAAATAACCGATGCAAATGATTGTTTAATAAAAATTCATTTTAAAAATAATTTAATCTATTTGCGTCTGTTATTTTAAATTAACTGACGCAAATTATTGTTTTATAAAAATTCATATTTTAAATAATTTAATCTATTTGCGTCGGTTCTTTTAAAATAACCGACGCAAATTATTGTTTTTTTTGTTTTTTAAATTTTCTTTTTAAAAATAAAATATCCAATCTGTACATAAAAAAGGATACTCGATATGCCACAACAAGCCAAAATAGTACAAAATTCAACCATTTCAATATTTGCAAAACTGGAATATATACAAATCCAAATTTACAAGCAGTTCAAAACATGAATATTTACAAACTGTTCAAATTGCATGTCCAAATGTACAAACTGTCCAAATATGCAAAGGTCACATACAATAACTCATAAAAAAATCTGCACACAGGTCTCTAATTTCATCAAGATCAAACTAAGTATACGACTCTTGTGCACTCAAACCCTGGAGAATATTATAAAAAAGAAACAATTTTGCCTATAATTAAAACCAATATACAAGGTACTTTGTTAATAGATTGAAATAGTTAATTGCATGCATATAATTAAAAACAATATACCTCAGTCCATTTTGTAAAGGGAGCCTGTTGATGCAACTTGACGACGTCATACATGTACCTCATGACATAGTAGACGCATTCAACACTTCCTTTTTTGTTGAGGACACTATATAAATAGTCAAGTTGATTAAAATTTTAATAAGAAATTACATTAAGAACCAACAAAATCAACTTTTTTTGGATAAGTTAGCAAGTATTTTATACCTTAACCTCTTTCGTACACCATTGCAACTTAATTTTTTTGTGCTTGCCACCTTGAGCAACATATGATTTAAATGCACTACAAAATTATATATATTATAATATATAAGTAAATAAATATGTTAAAAGAGTTTTACAAATTTAACTTATATTAAAAACTTAGGAACTAAAATATAATTTACTTACACTGCCATTACGTTCTTTATCGGCATATTCCTTTCCTTCTTCAATGAGTCGTGCACATATACTGTGCTTTGCTCACAAGATATGAGAAACAACAGCCAATGCTCACTACATTTTTACAAATTAAATAACAATGTTAAATTATATCAATGAACAAGCTAGCTACAATAAATTAATCCCACCATTTTTATGTTCTTACTTTTGGAAGTACGACACGAAAATGAATTTGGTTCCCCGGCAACCTAGAAAAATTGACGCAATGTATCGACCGGACACATCTGGATCATTTTTTGCATTTGCCAGTGCTTGAGGACACAGGAATCCAAATGCATTAGATCCCTTAGTCATCTCGTTCAAGTACCTTAAATATAATATACAAATTACTTATTAGTTACTTTATAAAATAAACCTGTATATCAACTAAAAAAAAAGATAAATGAGAATGTATGAAAATTATAGTCTCACCTCATCCAAATTTGTACGACACTTATATTCAACCATTCCATTCTACAGAATTGGATGATATCTTCGCACGCGACGTATATAAGTTGTTCATCTTCCTTCTCAATGCAGTTGTGATAATCCAATGGCACTGAAATTAACTCCAAGGAAGGCAATCCCATAATCATTTGTGCTAAATATTTACATTTTTCACTCAAGTTCGGATCAACATCAGTAGCTGACCCTTTGCTACAAACTTCATTATTTTTGGCTGGCGGGGGAGGGGGGGGGGGGGGGATGTAGGCTCTTTACCGTTACCCGGTAAGATGGGATCCTAATTAGATATAAAGTGTTAAACAATAACATTTACATGAATTTAATGAATTAACAACAATCATTTATAATTAATAATGTTAATTTAAAATTTGTTACCTGCCCCAACAGTACAAGTTGTTTAGGCCACTGAACAAAGCTACCTAATGCGTCACCTACTCTTGTATGTTCATACGTAGGCATGGGAAAAGAAGCTTGTTGAAATTCAGGGTAAACGTCATCGATGGATACTCTTACATTGTTGACCTCCATTTGAGTACCATGAACAACGTCACCCGATGCATTCGATGCAAAAACAGTCCCAAAAGCCACAATAGTTTTGCCGGTCTCATAAAGAATGACACAGAGACGGCATGGAGTCAGCTTCTATGTTAATTATATTAAAAAAATTCAGTTAGGATCATATAGGGCACTTATATGATAACTTATGATTGAAAGACATAGAAAAGAGTAAAAATAAGTATACCTTTATTTCAAATAATGGATCCACCGAGTGACAGCTACTTTGAATCACGTCGGTTGTTGGAGTTTGTTGGGGAATAGGCATTCCCATTTGGGTTATTACATTGAATACGTTCGCAAGATGACTTTGAAGTGTACCAATCTGGTCTTTGTATTTCATATCCATTTCATTCATTTGAGATTGGTACTGTTGCGCAAGTCAATTGGCCACTTTTGTTTCAATTTCTTGAGTTATCGTAGACAACTCATCCATTGATATTACGGCTTTACGGGACTTTCCTCTGTCCGTCCCGAATACATCCTTCATGCGCACTGTTCCTCCAACCCCTCTGGCACGCCCACCGTGCTCCTTCTTTCCAAGTGCACGTGACAATATGTCATCATGCCCGTGAGGAGTCCACGAACCTTCAGAGGCTTTATCTTTCCATTACACCTATTTCAAAATCAATTTAACGATTAATATTTTAAGCATAACTGTAAGATTGAAATATTTTTAAATGAACAAAATACTCTTACCATTTTTTGAACAACATCCCTAGTCGTCCTTGGGAAAATAATAACCTTCACCTTCATCCCTCTTCATAACTCTCGCCCGAATCCAATCGTAACTGCGATCAGTTCGATCGGTTGATACAATTTCTGAATTAACTGATTTGGACGAAGGTAGAGAATCAAGAGGGTCATCAACCATCCACTTTGATTTTTTCGCTGCATATCCAAGTCTTCCCAAATAATGTGGATACTCATTAAACTTCTGATTTTCACGTGCCTTCTCACTTTTTGTCTGTTAGAAAATAAAACAATAATATGAGTAAACAATCCCTGTTCAATATAATATTATCTGAAAACCAATAATAATATAAATATCAAAATAATATACCTGAAATTCTTCACTTTGATGATCATAAATGAATTTATCCCATTGCTCTCGAGTTATGAAGTCATATTTCTCGCAAGGGTCCTTGTCTACACGCAAGTATCAGCAAACTAACCTTGACTTGAAATCCCTCCAAATTTTCCCTGCAGATTTTAATACGTCTTTCCGTCTCGTATCATCCGTTATATTCCACTCAGTCTGAAATACTCAAATCATGCATATAAGTAACTTGTAATAAAATTTGAACGACAATATATGTTAAAACAACTAATTATTCTTTTCAATTCATACCTTAATATCTTCCCAAATCGTATCCTTTAGTCCATCACTGACTTCTTGCCAACTCTGAATATTTATGTCAACCTGAACTCTAACTACTGCTCCAATGTACGACTTGAATGCAGCAGCATATGTTCCAATGGGAACACCAAGATCATCAAACTCAATCACTTTCTGCAGTTGTTTATTTGCGGATTTTTCTTTCAATGTTTTGCAAGATGTTGCACCTCTTGTTTTTTTAGTAGGTCTCTCACTCGAACTTCGGTGGTCCATGATAATTGTAAACTACAAAGTACATCAGAAAATGTCAAAAACATCACATTTAAAAATAAACTACAGAGTTAGAGTTAGGCAACAAGCAACTTAGGCAAAAAAAAATTCCCAACTAACAGTATATTGTTCAATCATCAAGAAAATGAGAAGGTACCAATTTGTAACATGGCATAAAAAAAGGCAAAAATATTGCCAAAAATTACAGTGCATCCCAACAACAAAAACAAAAGACACACAAACAAAACACATAGTATATCGCAGTGCTTCCATTCAAAAGAAACACAAACAGAACACATAGAAACACAAATAGAACACATATATCACAAGACACACTTTGGGGCTTTAAACAAATGTTGTATTAAAATAAAAAACAGAAAAAGAATGTAAATCGCGCAGCTCAGTTGAAAAAAAATTATGTACCTCTTTCATTTGTAACAAATTTGAAGCTGATTACAGTGTATTCGCCAGAAACTGAAATGGAAATGTATCTTTATCGATTAAGAACTTGAAATGGAAATGTATGCAGCTCGTATGCAGCTTCTGAAGATTTAGGGCAAAGCAAATGTTATGTCGCGCAAAGGAAATGAATAGGCGGTAAAAAGAGGGGCAAATCAAAAATATGTCAGGAAATGAAATAATAATATAAAATAAAAAAATTATACACATTTGCGTTGGTTATTTTAAAAACCCGACACATAAACTCAACATTTGAGTCGGGTCTTTAGAGCACCGACGCAAATGATTTATTTTTTTAATCGGGTATTTGCGTTAGTTCTTTTAAAAACCCGACGCATAAACCCAACATTTGCGTCGGGTCTTTAAGAGCACCGATGCAAATGAGTTTTTTTTTTAATATACGATTTATATTAATATATTACATAATAATCTACGATTTATATTAATATATTACATAATAATCTAACAGCAAATTAATATTTTACTCATATTGAAATTCATTAATACCATATATTATAGTGATTAATTCAAAAATGTGATATATATATATATATATATATGATAATATATCATATATATCATATGCTGTACTACTATAAACTATAACATAAACCAATATACAATACATTAAAAGGCAAATTAATGTTTCTATTTTAATGTAAAAAATACATGAGCATATGTGGTATGATAATCATTATTGTATTATATAAGTACTATACTATATTATTATTAACTATTAAATATAAATGTGTTAATAATTTATTTTTTAATCAGGTATTTGCATCGGTTCTTTTAAAAACCCGACGCATAAACTCAACATTTGCGTCGGGTCTTTAAGAGCACCGACGCAAATTCTCAAAAAACCGGGGTGACTTAAATACTCAAAAACAGGGGACTTGAATACTCAAAAACAGGGGATGACTTAAATACTCAAAAACAGGGGACTGCTGTAAGGAGTGCCCACGCCTTATGAAATATTATAACCAGAAATATATAAAATTTACTTCAGTAAACAATCACCTACAACTATTGGAATTAAAACAAATTAAAATTTACAATTATTGTAATAAAAACAAATTAAAATATACAATTAACAATTATTTTCAATTTACAAATATTTACAATAATTGGAATAAAACAAATTAAAACTTTCAAGTCCTGCACTTATTTTTCATGATCAATCCATAACCCTTCACCATGGTCATTACGTAGGTAGTTTGTTTCTCCATTATCGTCACCATATGGGTTAGGTAGACCCATAGAGAAAGGAGGATTCTCATCAAATTGGTTATACTCGTCTTCGTTAACAACATCATCAATACCAAGAATATTTCTCTTGCCTTGAACAACAATTAAAAACTTAGGATCGGCGGGGTCTTGGATATAAAATACTTGTTTCACTTGCGTTGCGAGTATACATGGGTCGTCCACGTGACCCCACTGAGTAAAATCTATCAAAGTAAATCCTAAGTCATCTTTTCGAACACCACGACGTATATCAATCCAATTACAATGAAAGAGACCAACCTTGAATTCTCTGTACTCAAGATCCCAATTATCTTCAATCACCCCATAATATGACTTTTTCACATCTTTCGATCCTGAAGATTTGCCTCCGAAAAATTCTGTTGATGAAGCTTCCACGGTAACTCCACTATTTTGCATAATGCTCTTTCCATCTTGACGCCGGGTGTAAAACGTATATCCATTAACATCATAACCTTCATAAGATAGAACAAGCGTGTTGGGACCATATGCTAACCATTTTATCGTATTTGAAACGACATTTGGTGTATCTGACAACTGCCACATTAGACAGTCTTTAAACCATCCAACAAATGAGCGATTATGTTCAGTTGTAACCCAAATGCCACTTTTTGAAGGATTCTGCCTCCTAATCAAACTGATATGACAATCTAAGTAAGGATGAACTTCAGTCATGTGTTGTAGGACAAAGAGATGCGCTCTATCGCGTAGTTCACACCTAGGAGAGATCCATTTGGATCCCAATGTACCCTACCCATGAAGTTTTCCCTCATGACGAGATTAGGGAATTCCAATAGGATTGACAGCTGCTAAATACTCTATGCAAAATTCAATAGCCTCATCAACTGAATATCCTTCAACTATACAAGCTTCCGGCCGATATCGGTTCCTTACATATCCTTTCAATATACCCATGAATCTCTCAAAAGGATACATATACCGTAAATATACAGGGCCACATAACTTAACCTCTCTAACCAAATGAATAACCAAATGTACCATAATGTCAAAAAATGAAGGTGGAAAATACATTTCAAATTGACATAGTTTGACAACAATATCAGCTTGTAATTTATCCAACGTGATGGGTTCAATCACCTTGTTGCAGATGGCATTGAAGAAAAAACAAAGCTTCATAACAACAAGTCTCACGTGATTCGGCATTATCCCTCGAATTGCAATTGGAAGTAGTTGTTGCATTAACACATGACAATCGTGTGACTTCATACCCACGAGTTTCAAATCCTTCATCGACACAAACCTTTTGATGTTTGAAAAATATCCATATGGAACTTTCACACCAAACAAACACTTACAAAATGCAATTTTCTCTTTTTTACACAAAGTATAACAAGCTGGAGGTAGATATGTACGCTTCTCCGATTCTTGCGGTGCTAACTCTAGTCGTGTACCCATTTCTTTCATATCTTTTCTGACTTTGATCTCGTCCTTTGTCTTTCCCGGTATATTCAACAATGTCCCAACAATACTATCACAGACATTTTTCTCAATATGCATAAAATCAAGACAATGTCTAACTTGTATGTGTTCCCAATACGGGAGATCCCAAAATATGGATCTCTTCTTCCATAGATTCTTCGGCTTAGGAGATTGATACAACTTTCCAAATACAACATCAATATCCTTAACCCGCTCAAAGACTTATTTCCCAGTTAAAGGCAAACGGGCTTCTCGAGTCTCCATATGCCCATCAAAAGCCTTTTTCATCTTACGATAAGGGTTATCACGGGGAAGAAATGTTCGGTGACTCATAAAGACATTTTTGTTGCAATTATTTAGACGATGGTCAATAGTAGCATCTTCACAAATTGGACATGCTTTAGCTCCTTTGACAGTGTACCCTGACAAGTTTCCATAAGCCGAAAAATTATTTATGGTGCAAAATAACATCGCACGTAATGTGAAATCCATTTGAGTATTTGCATCAAACACTGAAACACCTTCATCCCACAAAAGTTTTAAATCTTCAAGAAGTGGCTCAAGATAAACATCTATGTTATTCCCTAGTTGTTTAGGCCCTGAGATTAACAAGGACAACATAATATACTTGCGCTTCATACACAACCACGGAGGCAAATTATAAATCACCAAAAGAACTGGCCATGTGCTATGTTGACAGCTTAGAGTGCCATAAGGATTCATCCCGTTCGTACAAAGTCCAAGTCGTAGATTCCTAACTTCTCCACCAAATTCAGGAAACTTATAATCAATGGTTCTCCATTGTGGAGGGTCACTCGGGTGTCTAAGCATCCCATCTGATTTCCTCCCTTCCGCATGTCACCTCAAATGTTTTGCATCTTTTGAATTTGCAAATAGGCATTTGAATCGTTGCGTTATGGGTAAATACCAAACCGCCTTACTAGGAGCCCTTTTTTTATCATCCTTAGCAGAATCATTACCCTCCCGCTTGTACCGAGATGCTCCACACTTAGGACATGTGTGTAAATGTTCATTCTCATTTCGAAACAACACACAGTCATTTGGACATGCATGTATCTTCTTTACGTCCATACTTATAGGACACAACATCTTCTTTGCCTCGTACGTGGAAGTGGGAAGCTCATTATTCACCGGAAGTATTTCTCGTAAAAGTTTTAACAATTCTATAAAGCTCTTGCCATTCCATCCATTCTTGACTTTCAACTTGCACAACTTCAAAGTTGTTGACAACCTTGTCAAGTCGTCACTGCACCAGGGATACAAAAGTTTCTTAGAATCGCGGACCAAACTCTCAAATATATCCGGTTGTGGCATCATATGGTCTTGGAGATCTTGTATCATATCTTCCACCCTATCAATGTCTACATCATCTTCGTCATTATCGACCGAATTATCGCTCTCGGTTGCATAATTCGACCTTGAGCTACCAGTCATATCAGACTCTATTCTCTCGCCATGCCAAATCCACTTCGTATAACCCTTCTTAAAACCCCGATGAAGTAAATGTTCACGCACTATCTCTGCGCTCGAATATTTTTTTAAATTACCACAAAGGCGGCACGGGCACACAATCATGTCTTCTTTTCCATGTTCCTTTCTGATTTTTTGGTGTTGAACCGCACATATAATAAACTCGTTAACCCCTCTCACATATGCGTCATCGTTACGCAATATATTGTACATCCATGTTTAACGATCCATGTATAACTAAATAACCACAACGATTAACTAAGTAAGCACAGCGATTGTACAGTTATCATAAATAAGATGCGGACAAACAACAGTTCAAGCAAAAATACTGATATTTTAAATAATGCCTGTAATGAATGTATTATTTTAATTAACAATTACTTACACAACAAAGCTGAGCTCTCGGACGGAGACACTAAAGAAAGAAACCTGCAAAATCTCAGCCAAGTTTCCCGCCAAAGACGATCTCGCTCTCTCTCCTCTCTTACAAACCAGGCTAAAATAGCAAAAGTTTTAACCAAAATACACTTTTTAATAATATTAAATAATATGCGTCGGACAAAGAACAAAATAGATGCAAATAACATAACCATTTGCTACGGATATTTAAATCAAGCAATGCAAATGTTTGAATAATTTATTTTCTTAAAATTTTAAAGCATTTGCGTCGAGTCTTTAACCGACGTGACGCAAATGTGTTTTTATTTTTATTTTTTAATTATTTCTCATCTTTGGCGTCGGTTGTACTAAAGAGAATTTGCGTCGATTCTTTAAAACAACCGTCACAAATTCTTTTTAATTTATTTTTTAATTATTTATACATATTTTGCATCGGTTCTTTAAATAAACCAACGCAACTAATAAAAACTACTTGCGTCGGTGTTTTATACTAAGCGACGCAAATGGTGAACTAATTTATTTTTTAAATATTTTCATAGAATTTGCGTCAGTTCTGTAAACGAACCGACGCAAATAGTTTTTATTTTTTTTACGACAATGCCACCGCGTTACTATATGTGACAGTTCTATTAAAAAACCAACGCAAATAAGGCGACGCATAAGACAGTTTTTATACTAGTGACTAAATCAACTCATTCGTGGATAATTATCTTTCGATGGCTTGCAGTTAAGTCTTTGTTAAAAATATGTTTGTTTTAAATTTTCTAAATAGTTGTTTATGTTAAACGTGGATATCAAGAGGAAAAAGATCATTATCTTTCTGAAGACTTGGTATTAAAATTCTCCCTAATATCATAACATAGTTTTCAGAGATAAAGAAGAGCAAAGTTTAAGTATAAGGAGAACATTTCTTTGAGTATTTTAAGAGAATAGAGATTATCCATATGATTTATCTCTATGAGGAAAATTATAGGGAAATGAATACATTTTGATTAGTCAAAGTTTCATACAGATTCCTCTTTAAATTAAATGATCGAGTAGCTAAAATAAATAACTTAATTAAAGCTTTCATAATTACCTTGTAAGCTTCCAGTTTTGCAGTATACGCTGTAAGGATATTATTTTGTGTTTGAGAGTGTTTAGAGAGGAAGAGTTATAAGTAAAGAGTCTTCTTTATATAGGAGACCCAGGAGAACCATTACGTCTGACGTGGGGTATTTCTCACTTTAGATTAGCATCAGACGTGAAATTGATTAAACCATTACTTGATCATTACATTTACACGTAATGCATACTTCTCACAGGTGTCGTAAGGTAGTAGTTTGTAATACTAATGACTCATCAATTGCAAAGCTTACTCATTAGGTAGAATTATTATTTAAATCCCTTTCTTTGCAATTGTAGTAGTAGGACTCTATACTAATACATAAACTGTTACTATTCAAGAAAATATCTTGAATTAAAATTTGACTAAAGATTTTTTAATAAACGCTTTAATATTATAATAATGGTTACAAAAGTCTGGGGTTTTACATCCTTCCTCCCTTATAAAAATTTCGTCCCCGAAATTTACTCATAAAATAAGTGAGGGTACTTTTCAAACATATCTTTTTCTAAGCATTTAGGAGTGATGTTCATGTCTTTAAGTAGATGTTTAGATATAAAGGACCTGATCATGCCAGAATAAAATAAAGTGTGCACTTGAACTGAGTTGACCAGTAGCATACCTGTAACTACGTCATCGGACATTAGTGTCCTAAACAATCATATTGTAGGTCTTAGCTTGAGGGTAAACTAGTACAGTGTTACCTCCTATCAAAGGCAGCTTGCCTTGGCTCTACTTCTGAGGGCAAGTGGTGAAAATGTGGCCCTCTACACCGCAAGTGTAGCATGTTTTCATAGTCGCCAGGGTGCGACTAGTGCCTTAAGGTTGATGTTGTTGCTGTTGTGGATGATACTGGTGTTGGGTAGTGGCGGGTGCCTGATTTGGGTAGTTTGGTGAGATGTGCCTAAGTTGATGACATTTATAGCATGTATTAGTGCCTTTTAGACATGGGGAATTCCCATGGTTCTTCCCATATTTGTCACAAACAGTGCTCTTCTTATTGTTATAACTTGCATTAATAATGAAGCTCCCCTTTCTTTTGTTATTATTACTCAGTGTACTTCCTTCCTCTTGTTTTACCACAACCGAACTAGTCTGTTATGGTGGGCCCGAAAATCCCATACCGAACTTCGGGTACTGTCAATAATTGACAAAAGAAGAGTAATAACATCCAAGCATTCATATCATTAAAAAGAGAAATAAATAGTAATCTCTATTACATTCATCCAAAAATAAAGTTCTAATAGTGGAAGTCTATAAGGGGCCCACACAGGCCTTACAATCTAAGCAGTTCAATAATCGTCTCACACTTCACTCTTCCCTTAAATGCCATCCATAAGAGGGCGATCATGCAGCGTTCATCATGTCATTCTTGCCTTTCTTTTATCAGACGGCTAGTCCTTCTCTCCATATCCTGTAAAACATTAGATAATAGCAACATGAGCGATTTACGCTCGCAAGTATACAATCAAGTATTGGGTGAGCTTTGAAAAATGAAAAATTTATAGGGCTTAAGTGTTTGCGAGATTGGGTGGAGACAATGCCAACATCTCTTGATAAATTTGAAAAACATATAGCTTCTAGGGTCCCCGAGTGCAATGAGGGATTTGACCCTTTACTTGAAAGAATCTTGAATAATTCACATGCGCCTTATAACCACGTCCGTTTGGAGCACGTACCCTTAGGAAGTCCATATCAAATAGTATATCAGCTAGCCAGCCTGACCACCGTATGACTTCATCATAATGACATACATAGTCAAAGTAGAACTTTTATCTGCGAGGGTTCAGTTACCGATGCCTCAGTTTCTATTCCCTATCATTCCTAGGCCCGGGGTGCCAAGCAGATGCAACCCACTAGCCTTTAATTACCCACACGGATATACTTTACAAGTATGGGGTGAGAAAAATTAAGCCCTTTTCTATCTATATAGAATTTACCTTGGCGTGTTAGCGAATTTGAATAGCTAACATCTGCCCAAAAAATGCTTGATTCTTGTACAACATTTTCACGTACATTGGATCAAGGGATCATACGTTACTTAACTTGAAGAAATTGAATTATGAATATTGACATAATAACATCTTGGATACATTACTTATATCAAAAGAATGATTATACATATTAATTGAAAGAAAGTATAGTGAGTATATACTTGCCTTGGTCCTTAGCTAAAACTAACTCAAATCACTTGTGAGCGAAAGACTATGTAAAACATGTACATTGACATAACATGGGAAATTTATGCCTTTGATAAAGATATGAGAAAATGCGCACATGTGATGTCTATAAACTTTTAATGTCTTAATTTGACATCTGAACTGTTGAGGTTTAACAGTTGATTAAAATTATCTTAAATAATTGAAGAAAATAATTTTTTATACCCTTACAAATAAACTGTGCATCAGTGGGTAGATGTTGAAGCATAAAAGTGTTCATCAGGGACTAAGAATGACCATCGGGGGATAAATCAGCTATCAGTGGGTAATTTACCCGTCAGGGGATGGTTCTCGACCATCAAGGGATGAACCTCGACCATCAAAGGATGGTCCTCGGTCATCAGGGGATAACCCTCAACCATCAAGGGATGGTCCTCGGTCATCAGGGGATGAATTTGTTCATTGCCAAACTTGTCGGTAATCTGTTTGACTATCACCAAAGTCTCTTGGCTATTGCCAAACTCATAAGTCAGTGCCAAACTAATCGGTGGATAATTTGTTCAGCACCAAACTCATCGGTGGATAATTTGTTCCGCGCCAAACTCATCGGTAATCTATTTGACTATCGCCAAAGTCTCTTGGCTGTCGCCAAACTCATAAGTCATCAAAGACTAGTATATTTATCTGTCAAATACTAAGAAAAATTGTTCATCGGGGACTAACAAATTTTTTCCTCAGAGACTAACTTTTCTATACTGTTGGAGACTAACTTGAAATCTCCCGGGGACTATTTTATACCATCAAAGACTAACTTCAAGCTGACAGAGACTAAGGTAGGACTTGTCTACGACACAGTGGTGACCTCTTCAACTTTAATGAGGTGGTGTTATCAACAAATAACCATACATAGGTCCACCCTCATCATCTTTTCTACAGTGTATATCATTTCTTATTGTCTTCTTATTCTTATGGATACCAATAGACTACAAGAACTCTGGTCAACAAAGACACAAGCATGGTGTTTTAATTACTGATAAAAAGAAATATTTAGAAGTTAATAGTTTGTTTACACGGTGGTCGTTGACATTTCTTACTCTCATTTTGGGTAGCCTTTTTATAATAAAAGACAACAACTCATGATGTTAAAAACATGCCTTAAATCATACTTTTACAAGTGAATAAACAAGTATTTTAAAAAAATATGGCATAAACAAAAGGACAAAATAGTACAAGAACGAGCAGGACTTTAATATAGTGCTTTTACCTCTTTGGCTGTGAAGAAGAAGTTAAAAGCTTGAGTTGTTCTTTGAGAAAGACAGTTGCTCTTGAAAGTGAACCTGTGATTTATGCGGGTGGTTGGCTGTATAGAAAATTTATGAAAGTGAGGCTAGGGTTGTACTTCAAATGATATACTTATATCACTTGTCGAACAACAAGAGCAGTTGGATTATTTGAGAGTAGTTCTCAGTCGTTGGTTGTATTGGTCAGTAACAAGCTTTAGAATGAAATGATTGGTTAGAAAAGGGCGGTGTTACGGCTACTAAAAGTTAGTCAATCAGTCATCTATCATAGACAACAATCTAGTGACTATTGGAGTTGATTTAAAAGTTGACGGGTCACGTGCAACTCAACCCTAATATAATATAATTATATCACTTGCCTCACTACAGTCCTTGGTTCAAAAATGGACACTGTAGCTCACCCGTGTATTGCCTTCCACATGTGATAAATTGCACAATTTTCCTGATAGTGCTTGGATAAAATAATTATTTAAAGACTTGAGTTCAAAAATATATTTATAACTTTTTGGACATCACATTGCCATAGAATTTTCATTTAAGATATGAATTCATTATTCATACCGAATGTAAATTAAACCTTCACACATAAAATGTATTAATCATAATATGAATTTATTATCCATATAACAGAACCTATTTCAAATTTTTGGGTTCTCACATCTTTGGTCTTCCATGTCCTCCATTTCCTTTGTTGTTGTAGTTATTGCTATTTGGGTTGTGGTTTCCCCTCCTTTTTCCTTCCTTCCGGTTTTCCCAGTTGTATTTTTGAAGCATTTTGCCACTTTTCTCAGTTACTTTTGTCTTCTGAACGACCTTAGCATAGGTGTTCAAACATAAGACAACAATCTTGTTGTGAAGCCACGAGTTCAGACCATGTTCAAATCTCCTTGCCTTCCTCCTCTCGATATCCACCAGATGTGGAGCGTACCTTTGGAGTTCATTAAACTTCTTCTCATACTCTTCCACCGTCATATTTCCTTGCCTTAGTTCTAGGAATTGCCTCTCTAGTTCATCAATGGCACTAATTGGAAAATATTGATTATTGAAAAACTCCTTGAATTAAAGCTAAGTGAAACTTTGATCAATATTAGTTGTTGCTTGCTCGTCTCTGACTGTCAGCCTCCTAGCCATTTCTAGTCATTTAGTATTTTTCCACTAGTAGTTATCTTCTCCTTTGAGTAGATAGGTGGTGTATTCCGTTTTATGGTCATCAGTTACCTTAGAAATGCGGAAAGCTTTTTCTACTTCCTTGATCCAAGTCTGAGTTGCAGTAGGACCTCCGTCACCATTGAAAGTAGGTGGGCAACTATTCATGAAGTCCTTGAATGTCACCCTTATAGGTTGTACCTGTGGTGGGGACCTCGGGTTGTTTATTTTGTCAGGCAGCTTCCTTAATCATGTTCATCAATAGGGGATAGGATTATCCTGATTTTCGTTGTTATTATTGTTTCCCCGATTGTCGTTCAGGTTGGTGTTTCCTTGGTCGCCTTGGTCATTCGCATTACGGTTGGCGTTTCTATTTCAGTGGAGTTGGGGTCTTCCCACTGGGGCCATTCTCTAAAAGTTGGAAAGAAATAAATAATCATTGTTAAAAGCTTTTCTTTCTTCCCCTTTTTCCTTTGAAAAAAAAATTCCCCAAAAATTATGCGAAGATCTTTTACATGATAAAACAATTTTATAGATTGATGCCATAACAGAGAATGATGTATAATCCGAAAAAGATTTCAAAATAAAGTCATCAAAATATATTTAATAACAAAAGTTTACATCCAATAAAGTTCATAAAGGAAAACTTCTTGTTAACAGAGCCATGAAGGAAAACTATGGGAGTCATGCCAAAATATTTTTTTGGCAACCATAATTATCATAAAATATATATGACCCCTCATAACAACATTTACTATAATAGGTGCCTAATACAGGGGCTTTGAATCGAGTTCATACATCATCTTGTGTTCAAAATGGCATGCCTCCTCGACCTTCTGCACAAGGTTATGCATCAGACGGTCTTGGTCTACCATAGAAGGCTGTATGAGCTTGAAGTAATCACTAATTGAGATCAAAACCTCCGTCAGTGTCTCGATGAGGGTCAAGGACACGTCCTGGAATGAAACCCTCCAAAGGTCCAAAAGTCCACTAGTCCTTTGGTGTGTAATCGAGTGATGCATCATGGCGATGTTGCGTGTTGCTATCTCTACTTGAACAATGTGGACTCTGCGTTGGAGGTAGAAACAGAATCCATCTAGTAATGGCATAGTCATAGGAATCTCTGGTCGCGATGCGGCATGGGACGTCCAGCAGGGCGGCTGGTAGTGGAATAATAAGTGGTGAAGCTAGTGCAATAGGTAATGTGTCCATAGAGACAAAAGGAGACTCTGCCAAAGATGGAGCCTGGGGCGAAGAACCCAATCGGTAACGAGGAGGAGAAGGGCTCCTCTTTCGAACTAAAGAGTATGACCCCTTAGATGGGTCGGACGGGTCATGTTCGTCTTCTTTTGGGTCTATGGGATCCTGTGCAACTTCTTCTGGGTCAGTGGGATCCTCAACATTGCCATCTAAGATCCGAGGTATCTCAAAACGAAAGACCTAATTTGTCCTATTCACTCTTTTGTGAGGAGTCACACACCATCGCGCGCCAGGCGGTGGCGAGGATCCACAGATGACATCCGGATGAAGGCGTCTATAGAGATTTGAAAGACCGACGACATCACTTGGAGCAGGTACGATTGCAAGAGTTTGCTCAGGGGATGCCTCCCTCGTGGCATCAACACCTGTAGTGGGGACTTGCTCACTAGAGCATCCCATGAGTGGAGTAGTGGTGCCATCAGGGACATACTCCTCATCTAAGCTAACGGTCAGGGGTGCCTTGCCCCTAACATCACGTCTCGAAGTCATCTATAAGGTAAACACAACTTATTTCAATATCATCATAAGGTTCATCATAAGAGTTTGACATGAATACTAGTGCAATGCATGACATGGTGTGCAATGTGATCCATGTGGGTCTTTTATCCTAAAAGTTTATATCCCGTAAAATCATATAGCCTCAGGAAGGGGGGAAAAATGACCTGACACTCATCTTCTCTTTAACTTACCTTACATTATATTTTGTTATTCTTATGCTTACAGTAATTTTCCTTCTTCCCTAAGACTCTAGATGTCGCATTCTACACTCTAGTAGAGACCACGTCAAATAACCGGTGCTTGGCTCTGATACCAACTGTGGTGGCCCCAAAATCCTGTACAGTCTTGGGCACCATCAATAATTGACAAAAATAATAATAATAATATCATCCAAGCATGCATATCAATAAATAAGAGAAATAATAGTAATCTCTATTACATTATCCAAAATAATTGTCTAACAGTGGAAGTCTGTGAGGGACCCATACAGGCCTTACAATCTAAAAATCTCTATAATAACCTCACGCTTCACTCTTCCTTTATATGTCATCCAAAAGAGAACAATCAGAAAATGTTCATCATGCCATTTTGCCCTTATTAGGCGGCTCGGCCTTCTCACCATAACATGTAAAACATTTAATGTGAGGACCCAGAATTTTAAATAGGAATAAAGTGTAAATATGTTTAATTCCTATGATGTATGAATATTTAATGCATGTGTTTTATGTCAATGTGATGTCCAAAATAATCAATTGTTATAAGTTGGTGTATGAGTTATCCACCAAATGTAATATGAATATATTAATCCCAATCTTTAAATAATTATTTTAATAAAGTGTGAACAAGAAAGAGGAGAGGCCTTGGAAAACACACTTCAGAAGACAAAAATGGCAGTGTGAATTGCTAACCAAGGATTATTCTGTGCTGATAATATAACCACAATATTTCAAAAAGTTGGTTGCATGCAATGTATCCATTGATGAATCAACTTAACTGTACAATCTAATCATGGTTACCCACCTGGTTATACATATACATGTAGTTTAAAAAGGAGAACTTGTTGTTCAAGAATACCAACAAGAGAAACTTTTATGTCCAACTGAATGTCAGCTATATTAGGTGATTGGCTGATATTTTGGCAGCCGTTATACCAGACAAGCTAGCCAATCACATCATCCCAATGTCATATTTCTAGCCAATCCAGCCAACGGCTGAGAATTTTTCATCAAAATGATCCAACTGCTCTAATTGATTTGCAAGCACTATAAATACATCACCCTAGGTGTAATCCTAGCCTCCCTTCCAAAACTTCTCTCTATCTAACACCCACATAAATTTCATTCTTCCTTTTCAAAGAGCAGTTGACCTTTTCATGAGCAGCACAAATATTCTAATTCCTTCTTTAAAGCTTAAAGAGGTAAGAGCTTTATACAAATCGTATGCTTTGTTCCATTTTGATTTCTATCCTTATTCATTCATATCATATTGTAAAACTTTGTTCAAAAAACATGTTTTAAAAACATACCTATAACATCAGGAGATTTTAGATTTACATGCTAAAAGAAAAAGAATAAAGAAAATATTGAAACATACAAACTATATTAACTTCGAAATAGTTTTTATATGAGTAGTTAAAACACCATGCTTATGTCTTAGGCAACCAGAGATCTTAAGAAAACAATACAGAATACTCACGTTTTCTCTCTCTACCTCTCTAAAAATAGAATAAAGCTTCAAGAGTTGCATGACTCTTGTTAGATATAAATGATGATGATGATGTTTAAAGGAATAAATGTGTATCTATAAATACTCAAGGTATTCTATAAACCTTAGTATATCTGTACAAGTTTTGCATCCACTGATGGACGACTTAGTCATCAAGGGATGGACTTCACTGCACTGGGCGAGTCATCAGTGTTAACTTGAACGGACTCGACAGTGTCAAGGAATGGCTGTTGTTACTTAATAGAAGATATGTATTCTACATGACAGACATTCCAGGCAAAGCCAACAAAGTATCGATGATCAAAAGAACAAGTATTTTTAAGGGCATCAGTGAAAGAACCCATCAAGGGAAGCCTAAAAATATTGTGTCAGGGGATGACATCCATCAGGGGAACCTGTCAGGGGATGACTTCATCAGGGGAACCTGTCAGGCGATGACCTCGTCAGGGGAACTCATCAGGGCATGACCTCGTCAGGGGAACCCGTCAGGGGAAACACTTTAATTTCCAGACTTTGGCGAAAACATACCTTCTGATGAGTTTGGCGATGGCTATCAATCACTTTGGCAATAGTTTATCTCGCAACGAGTTTGGCGATTGGTAAAAGTGACTTTGGCGATAGTCACTTTTATTCACTGACAACGAGTTTGGCGATGGCTAGCAATAACTTTGGCGATAGTCATTTTTATCCACTGATGACGAGTTTGGTGATGACTTAAATTGCTCGACGAGTTTGGAGATGACTTCGATTGCCCGACAAGTTTGGCAATGACAAAAGAACAACTCTTTAGTGGAACCCTTCGGTGGATAACATGCTGGTCATAACATTAGTGGATAAATGAAGCACTGATCAAGTCTCCATTAAGGCTTGACATCGGTGAATAAAGAAGCACTGATCAAGTTGGCTTCAGTAACTTTCCATCAGTGGATCCAGAAGCACTGATCAAGTCTCTATCACGGCTTGGCATCAGTGGATCATTATGACCTAATTCACACGTCATCAGCACTTTCATGCAAATCATTGATACTAGGCATGGAAGCAAGAGGTATAACTGGAAAGATATTCCTTGAAGTTTGGTTATCCAATAACAACTCTCGAGTATTAATTACATGCAAATTAGGGGATGAAAAAGAAGCAACAAAAGCAAACAGTAGTTTGACACACCACTCTAAAAGGACCTTGACGTGACATACTGCGGCTATGTTGAAAAAGAAGCATGTCTAGCACATGGGTTCACCAACTAATCTGCTATACATAAAGAAAGAGTTGTTACACGAAAAACCAAGCAAGCAAGCCACAACACTCAAACACTAAAAGGAAGCTTTGTAATAGATCTTGAGAGAATTATTTAAAGAAAAACGCAGCTAGTGAGAGAGTGAAAAAGAAGCTATAATTTATTATAGAGAAACTGTATCTTATTATAGAATTATAGTTGTTTATCACGATTGTGATTAAACAGATTTCCAGAAAAACATCAAGTTTTAATACAAATTTTTTAACTTGAATGCTTAAGTATTCATTTTAATTTTAGTATAGTTTTTCTGATTCTGCAACTATTCCAACCTGTGCAACATAAGTCTTAAAAGAGTAAAAAGTTTGTAGTGTTTGTATTCAACCCCCCCCCCCCCCCCCTCTACAAACGCTTGAGCTTATTTAGTTCTAACAATTGGTATCAAAGCCTACTAGCAGATTACACTTGCTAAAAGATCATGAACAATGACCAACAAAGCTGGAAATAGTAAAAGATATTATAAAAGCTACAGTAGGCTGTAGTAGTATTCATTTGCAACTATGTGTGTGTGTATTGTGAGATGAAATGATATACACTGCCAAAAAAATGACAAGAGAATGATCTAAGTTAGGATTATCCATTGATAAACATCAACCACAAATAAATTAAAAGTCCTCATATGTAACAGAGACAAGTTCTAACTTAGTCTTCGACAGCTTGGAATTAGTCTCTGATAAGTTAAAAGTTAGTCTCTGACAGTATACAACAATTAGTCTCCGATGAGCAATTTTTGTTAGTCTCTGATGAAGAATTTTTGTTAGTCTCCAATGAACAATTTTGTTAGTCTCCGATGGGCAAAATTTTCAATCCCTGACAGTTTTAATATTATCCCCTGATGATATTATCCATCGACGAGTTTGGCGCTAGCTTGTTAAAGTTTGGCACTGACTTGTTAAAGTTTGGCGATGAGTTTGGCGCTGACTTGTTAAAGTTTGGCAATGAGTTGAGCGAAAGTCAAGAGAGTTTGGCGATGAGTTTGGAGACAACCAAGAGAGTTTTGAACAGCTAAGTGACTTTGGCGGTAGTCAAATGGAATAACGGCGAGTTTTGGCAATGAACAAAATTTATCCCTAAAGGTAGTTTATCCACTGATAAGTAATTTATTCCCTGACGGGTTGTTTATCCATTGACGGGTAATTTTTCCCCTGATGGGTAATATATCCCCTAATGAATTATATAACAAGCTGGGGGAAAAAATCCCTCAGACTTGTTTAAATTAAAAATCTCAATTCCCAACACACCAAATGATTTAATTAAAACATCAAAGAGATAAGAAATGCACGAACATTACATATGTAAATACTCACATTTATATTCAAAGCATAGATTCTCATGCTATGTCAACATACATGTTTTACAGAAGTATTTCACCAATCAAGTGAATTAGATTAGTTCAGCTAAGGATACATGCAAGTATATACTCACTCTTATGCTTATTTCAGTTAAACGCATGATCAATTAATTACACAAGCGTACAAGGTTATTACTTTTATGTTTAGATTTCCTTGTGAATCAGAATGTTATGCTTTAATTTCCACTAGCATGATATGAATGAAAATGCATGGATATAATTAAGCTTTGATTTATCAGTTATTTTTCAATATTATATCTGTGCAAATGAATGAGACTGTTATGTTTCAAGCAAGGAGACTGTTATGTTCCTCAAAATGTGGAACATGCCACGTAGTTGGCACGAGGAAAGGGAAGGTGTTGATATGTTCTATCACCTGACCTAGATGATTTATTAGGACTACGTAGTTCACTAGAGGACCATGTTGTACAATCTGGCCCACTGATTATGGTATGGTTAGCAGATCCAACGGGTTTAGCCCCTGATGGATAAGAGGTTATTTAATTCAAGAAGGATCATATGATTGTGTTCTCATTTGAGATCCTTAAAAAGTTTATGAGAACTCTGAGGTAGTGGTATCGCTTCACCCAAACCTCACGAACATAATTGTGCTATTGTTAAGCATTTCAGAGATTTTATTTTCTTTTCCACTGTGTTTATATACTTGCTGAGCATAAATCGCTCATTCTTGTTTAGTTCATGATTTTCAGGACCCAAGTTAGACGCTATACTATGACAACAAAGTAAGGGAATGAGTTGATTTACCTATAAGGAGCACCCAAGGATGACAACTACAACTGTTGTAATAAATTAGCTTCCGCTGCAAAATTTATACTCCAAATTTCATAAGAATTTACTATTAATACTTTAGTATATTAATATTGTATGGATGTGTTGTTGTCTATTTTTCCTCTATTGATGATGCATGAGTTCCGTGTGGGATTTTGGGGCTGTCATAGTTGGTATCAAAGTCGTTTTTGGTCGAAAATGTTTCGTGAGAAGCATCGCCTGGGAAGCAACATCCATACTCCAAAAGGTGCCATGGTACTTTTTGGATTCTATGAATAGGAGATACTAGAAATAGAGAAAGTCTTGGGATAGAGGAATAGAGGATATTAGTAAATTAGCCCTAGGATCTGAGTAGTGAAAGATTAAGGATGCTAGTGGGTAATAGAAATTTGCTCCATACTAGAAACTTTAAGGAATGAAATGATGAGTTATAAAATTTGGCCCCTGCAAAGCAAGGAGGAATAATTTCTAACATTTGTTAATTATACAGACCATGCCAGGAGGGAGACCGAGAAAGAATGCCCCACCCAAAAATGTGACGAGGACTGAGAGAGGGACTCAAGAGGAAGGGAACATAGACCCAAATCAGAATCTTGGGAATAACAATGTGGGGGTTTTCAATGACATCGTGTTGGTCAAGGATTATGTCTCAGGAAATACTATAGAGGGAGGTAATAATAATGCAAGGAAGGATAACGAGGAAGCGAAAAACAACAACGCTCAACCTCACAACAATGTTGCGGACTAGAACAGTGGGAATGATGCCACTAATTCCCTAGGAAACCAAATGGCTCAGTTCTTTCAGATGTTCCAAGCAGCCATGTCGGCTACGCAAGCCACCCCAACACCACCCCAACCCTTATGTCTTGTTGAAGACAGGTCTGCATTTAGAGATTTTACAAATGCGAAACCTCCAAGCTTCGATGGAAAAAGGAGACCTATTGTAGCCTTGAATTGGTTGACCGAGCTAGAAAAGGTCTTTGAAATTGTGGATGTATCAGCCACATGCCAGACCAAGTTTGCCTCTTACATGTTGAAAGATGAGGCAAGTCACTAGTGGGCAGGCACCAAGCGAATGGAGCTGTCCAAAAGAGAAGTAGCAAGGAACACAAGCACCGAGTTAACATAGTAGTGGTTTTCAGAGAAGTTCAATGAAAATTATTACTCTCTCAGCATCTCCAATGCTATGGAACTCGAATTCCTGAATCTGAAACAAGGCCAGATGACCGTGGGCGAGTATGAGGCCAAATTTACAGAGTTAATAAGGTTTGCACCTCACCAAGTTAATGAGGAAAAGAGGAAGGCCCGTAGATTTGAGCAAGGATTGAACCCTTGGATTTTGAGACAAGTAACAACGTTTCAACAAGAAACCTTTGCTGCAGTTGTTGAAAAAGTGAGAATTGCATAATAGAGCAACAAGACTATTCAAGAGTTCAACCGAGAAAACAAAAAGAGAGATCATCGGAGTGGCAAGAGAGATAACGCCAACACGACGATTGAGAGAATAAGAAACCCCAACCACAGCCACAACAATGGTAACAAAAGGAAGTGGATTGATAACTCCACAATGGGGAACATTAAGAAAGGAACTGCCTGCGTTAAATGTGGAAGGAACCACGACATAACTTCATGCCTATTAGGAAACGATGTATGTTATAAGTGTCGTTAGCCTAGATACTTTTCTATTAATTGTCCTACTTTAAGCACCAATGTTGTTCCACTCCAGACAAGACCCCCATAACAACCACTGAAGCAGATGTCCTATGTGAGAACCTGCGGAGCCGAGGGGCATGTCACCAAACTGCTCACAAAGGAAGATGGGAGGTAAACCATCTCTAACTGGAGCTAACATAGTACTGGTTCATCCACAAGCTAGGACTTATAACATGATGGTTCAAGATGCAATCGCTTCAAACGATGTCGTGATAGGTACACTACTTGTTAATTCACTACATGCACATGTTTTATTTGATTATGGTGCCACACAAAGCTTTATTTCTCAACGATTAGCCAAGACCATGTTTGTCTTACCTAAACGTTTAGCAAACCCACTAGAGATGGTTGTCGCGACTCACGAAACTGTGAATATCAACCATGTATACCCCAACTATAGTATCAAGATAGACCACCATGAATTCTTTGCCAACTTAATTCCTTTTCCATTGGGAAAGTTCAACGTTATCTTAGGAATGGACTTGTTAACACCAAGCCAACATCGACTGTAGGAGAAAGCGAGTTATTTTGCATACCTCGGAGAAGGCAAAGGTTTGGTATCATGACACCAAAATGGTTAAATCATCACCATTCTTAACCATGGTCCAAACAAAAAGGATGATTCAAAATGGTTGTAAGGTATTCTTGGCATATGTCCATGACACCGAGAGAGAGGAATTGAAAATTGAGGAAATACCCGTTGTAAACAAATTTTCCAATGTATTTCCCAAAGAATTACAAAGACAACCACCCGATCGTGAAGTAAACTTTCGAATTGACCTAGTGACTGGCACTACCCCAATTTCCAAAGCCCCGTACAGGATGACACCATCCAAACTGAAAGAGCTTATGACACAACTACACGAGTTGTTAGACCGAGGCCTAATCAAGCCAAGTGTATCTCCTTGGGGAGCCCCCATTTTATTTGTGCACAAGAAGGATGGTTCGATGAGACTTTGTATAGATTATCAAGAACTTAACAAAGTCACCATCAAGAATAAGTACCCTATACAAAGGATCGACAACTATTCAACCAACTTAAAGAAGCGAAATATTTCTCAAAGATTGATCTCCGATTTGGTTATCATCGGTTAAAGATTAAGACGGATGATATCTCCAAGACTACATTCCAAACTTGATATGGCCACTACGAATTTCTCGTAATGCCATTCAGTTTGACAAATGCACCAGCTGTGTTTATGGATTTAATGAACTGAGTATTCAAACCTTTTCTTGACAAGTTTGTCATTGCATTCATTGATGACATTCTGATCTACTCAAAGACCGCAGAAGAGCACGAGGAACACCTAAGGACTATCCTTGAAATCCTTAGGAAAAAGCAACTTTATGTCAAATTCTCTAAATGTGAATTCTGGCTGAACGAAGTAAAGTTTCTTGGTCATGTGATCAATGAAAACGAAGTCACTATGGACCCTAACAAGATAGAAGCAATCACGAAATTGCCCTAGCTGACAACCCTAACTGAATTTAGGAGTTTTCTGGCCGTAGTTGGGTATTATCGAAGATTTGTCAAAGATTTCTCTAAACTGGTTGTACCTCTGACAAATCTAACCAAGAAGATCATAAAGTTTACTTGGACTCCTGATTACAAAAAGAGCTTTCAAGAATAGAAGGAGAGGCTAACAATCGCACCAATACTGTCATTACCTGACGATAAGGCCGAGTTTATAATCTACAGTGACGCTTCTACACAAGGACTTGGAGCTGTGTTAATGCAACATGGAAAAGTAATTTCCTATGCTTCAAGAGAACTAAAGGATTATGAGAAACAATACCCAACTCACGATTTAGAGTTAGGAGCTATTGTTTTTGCATTAAAGATCTAAAGGCATTACTTGTATGGCGAGAAATGTGAAATATATACTGACCACAAGTGCTTGAAGTATATATTCACATAGAAAGAACTCAACATGCGACAAAGGCAATGGTTAGAATTAATCAAAAATTATGATTTTTCTATCAATTATCATTCCAGAAAAGCAAATGTAGTTGCAGACACGTTGAGTCGTCGTGAAAGGCTCAATACAATGACCATTCAAGAAGAAGTTAGGAAGGACTTGGAATGCCTAAAGCTTAATGTCATCATCATGGCTGAAAGAAAGAGAGTAGAGGAAGAAGCTCAAGTTAAACCTCAATTGCATGGCACCATTAAAAGTTCTCAAGAGGAACACCATGAAGAAAGAGACAAATTAGTTCAAGGGGAGAAAGACAAATGTCATATTCTTATTGATGGGTTATTACGCTATGAAAATCGTATATGGATTCCTCTTAGTATGGAATTGAAGCAAGAACTTCTAAATGAAGCTCATAATTCCAAGTTTTCCATCCATCCCAGAGGCAC
The DNA here is from genome assembly GCA_014636745.2 of Centella asiatica. NCBI lineage: Eukaryota > Viridiplantae > Streptophyta > Magnoliopsida > Apiales > Apiaceae > Centella > Centella asiatica. The sequence continues at coordinate 15,111,446 of CM025788.1, forward strand.
CAAAATGTAACAAGATCTGAAGCAAAATTTTTGGTGGCCTAACATGAAGAGAGAAATCGTTGAATGGGTGAGTAGATGTTTGACGTGTCAACGTGTAAAAGTTGAGCGTCAGAAACCAAGTAGACTACTTCAATCATTATAAATTCTCATATGGAAGTGGGAGTTGATTACAATGGATTTCGTAGTAGGATTGCCCAACACCATAGGAGGATTGAATGTCATCTGGGTTGTAATTGATCGACTCACCAAATCGGCACATTTTCTAGTCATTAGGGATACTTACAAAATGGAGCAATTGGTAAAGCTTTATGTCAAGAAGATTGTCAGTAGACATAGAGTACCTGTTTCCATTTTTTTGACCCTGACCCAAGATTTACATCTAGATTTTGGAAAAGTTTCCAAGAATACTTGGGGACAAAATTAGATATGAGCACAGCTTATCACCCTCAGACAGACGGACAATCGAAACGCACAATCCAAACACTAGAAGATATGTTATGAACTTGTGTGCTTGACTACAAAGGGCATTGGGAAAACCATCTACCTTTGATAGAATTTTCCTACAATAACAGTTACCATACCAACATTGGTATGGCACCATTCAAAGCACTCTATGGTAGGAAGTGACTCACTCTACTTTACTAGAATGAAGTTGGAGAGAGGAAGCTCGAGGGGTCTGAACTAATTTAGCAAATGGAGAATGCAATCACCATAATTAGAAAGAGAATGAAATTCGCGCAAGATAGACAGAAGCAATATGCTGACCAACATAGGAAGGATTAGACTCTTGAAGAGGGAGGTTATGCATTGTTAAAGGTTTCACCCTGGAAGGGGTGACACATTTTGTAAAGAAGGGAAGGTTGAGCCCCCGATATGTGAGACCATTTGAGGTCTTGAGGAAAATATGTGAAGTAGCATATCAGTTGGCACTACCACCAGCCTTGGGACACATTCATGATATATTTCACATATCTGTTTTACGTCCATACAAAGCTGATCATAAAGGGATTATAGATTATCAACCAATCGAGTTACAACTCGACTTAAATTATGAGGAGCTCCTTGTTCAGATTTTAGATCAACATGTTAAGATTCTTAGGAACAAAGAAATCCCTTCTGTTAAAGTCCTATGGAGAAATCACAATGTGGAGGATGCAACATGAGAACTAGAAGAAATGATGATGTAGAAGTACCCGCATCTTTTTCAATAGTTAAGTTTCGAGGATGAAACTTATTTTAAGGGGGGAAAGATGTGAGGACCCAAAATTTTAAATAGGAATAAAGTGTAAATAGGATTAATTCCTATGATGTATGAATATTTAATGCATGAGTTTTATGTCAATGTGATGTCAAAAATAATCGATTGTTATAAGTTCTTGTATGTGTGAGAACCCAAAAATAAAAATATGACTATGATGTATGAATGATTATGTCATATTATGTATGAAGGATTAATTCATATTCTGTAGGAGTACTTAATTCATATCTTGAACAAAAGTTTTTATAGTAAGGCATCCCTTGACGAACAAATGCATCCCCTGATAGTTATCCTCTGATGACCATTTTTATACTACAGTGACTATCTACTGATGCACAGTGTAGCTTTAAGGTGTAAAATTTTACTTTCTTCAATTACTTAAGATAATATTAATTATTTGATAAACCTCAACATTCCAGATGTCATATTAAAGCATTAAAAATATAAGGACATCACATATGTGCATTCTCATATCTATATCCAAGGCATAAAATTATCATGTTATGTCAATGTCAATGTTTTACAGAGTCTTTCACTCACCCGTGATTTGATTTAGAATTAGCTAAGGACCAAGGCAAGTATATACTCACTCTGTCTTTTTCATTTAATACGTATTATCATTCATTTGATATACGTAAATATCCAGTGTTATGTTATATCTTATTCAAGTTCAATATCTTCAAATTTAAATAATGTATGATCTATTGATCCGATTTACTTGAAAAATGTTGTACTAGAATCAAGTATTCTTTGGGCAGATGTTAGCTATTCAAATTCGCTAACACGCCAAGGTAAATACTATATGGATATAAAAATACATAATTTTTCTCAACCCATACTTGTAAAGTATATCCATGTGGGTAACTAAAAGCTAGTGGGATACATTTGTCTAACACCCTAGGCCTACGAATGATAAGGGACGAAAACCGAGGCATCGATAACCAAACTCTCACAGATAAAAGATTTTGGCTTTGACTACGTATGTTGTTATGACAAAGTCAGATGATGGTCATGCTAGCTAGCTGATATACTGTTTGATATGGAGTTCCTAAGGGCACGTGCGCCAAATGGACATGGTTATAAGGCGCATGTGAATTATTCAAGATTCTTTCAAGTAAAGGATCAAATCCCTCGTTAGCACTCGGGGACCCTGGAAGCTATATCTTTTTAATTTATCAAGAGGTGTCGGCATTATCTCCGCCTAACCTCACAAACACTTAAGCCCTATAAATTATCTATCTTTCAAGGCTCACCTAATGCATGACTATATACTTGTGAGCGTAAATCACTCACGTGGCTATTATTAAATGTTTTACAGGTTATGGCGAGAAGGCCAAGCCGTCTAATAAGGGCAAAGAGAAAATGGCATGATGAATGTTTCCTGATCGCTCTCTTGTGGATGGCTTTTAGAGGAAGAGTGAAGCATGAGGTTATTATAGAGATATTTAGATTGTAATGTCTGTATGGGCCTCTCACAGACTTCCCCTGCTAGACAATTATTTTGGATAATGTAATAGAGATTATTATTATTTCTCTTATTTATGGATATGCATGCTTGGATGATATTATTTTTCTTTTGTCAATTATTGACAATGCCCAAGTCCTATACAAGATTTTTGGGGCCACCACAGTTAGTATCAGAGCTCAAGCACCGGTTATGAGATGCGGTCTCTACAAGAGTGTAGAATGTGATGTCTAGAGTCTTAGTGAAAAAGGAAAATGACTTTAAGGATAAGAATAACAAAATAGAAGATAAGAAAAGTTAAAAGGAAAGTGTAGAACACCGTTGTATTGGAGTGAGGTTGGAGAGAGAAAATTAGAGGGACCAGAAATGGCTCAATAGGCTGAGGATGCGATCCGAGTCATTCGAGAAAGAATGAGTGCAACACAAGATCGACAAAAGAAATATGCGAATCAACATCAAAAAGATCAGATACTAGAAGTTGGAGGTTATGCACTACTTAAGATTTCGCCATGGAAGGGCATCATGCATTTTAGGCAGAAGGGAAAACTACGTCCCTACTATATTGGGCAGTTTGAAATACTCCGCTGCATTGGCAAAGTGGCTTATCAACTGGCACTGCCCCAAGCTCTAGGACATGTTCATGATGTTTTACATGTGTCAGTATTATGACCCTATAAGGGGGACCACACTGGCATCATTAATTATCAGCCTATTAAACTTCAACCAAATTTGCATTATGAAAAGATTTCAGTGCAAATTCTGGATCGGCAGGTGAAAGTCCTAAGAAATAAAGAGATTCCATCCGTGAAAGTTTTGTGGAGGAATCACAATGTTGAAGAAGCAACATGGGAACTGGAAGAAATGATGATGCAAAAGTACCCCTATCTTTTTCATTAGTTATGTGTCGAGGACGAAACTTATTTCAAAGGGGGCAGGATGTGAGAACCCAAAAATAAAAATAAGATCATGATGTATGAATGATTAATTCATATTTTGTATGAAAGATTAATTCACATTCTGTATGAATAATTAATTCATATCTTGAATGAAATTTCTATGACAATGTGATGTGCAAAGGAATATAAATACATTTTGAACTCAAATCTTTAAATGATTATTTTAACTAAACACTAACAAGAAATAATTGTAAATATTACTTGCGGAAGACTCACTGCAAGGGAGAACTGCAGTGTAAATTATTGACCAAGGATTGATGTGTGCAAGTGATATAATTATATTATATCAGGGTTTGAGTTACACGTGATCCATCGGCTAGTAAATCAACTCTAGCAGTACACTCTCAGATATCTTCCTGGCTATGCTTATAAATATATTTCTTTAAGAAAGATTGCTGCATAAGGCACCAACAAGAGAAGGATTATTGTCCAATAGATTGTCGGCTATGATAAGTGATTAGCTGATACCGGCCAATCTAGTCAATCACTTCATTCTAAGGCATGTTACTGCTCAATATAGCTAAAGGCTAATAACTACTCACAAAAATGATCCAACTGCTCTTGTTGTTTGGCAAGTGATATAAATATAGAGTACAACCCTAGCTCCACTCCCATAAATTTCTATCCAGTCGACCACCCACATAAATTTTAGGTTCACTTTCAAGAGCAACTGTCCTTCTCGAGAGCAACCCAAGCTTTTAGCTTCTTCTTTAAAACCAAAGAGGTAAGAGCACTATATTAAAGTTCTGCTATTTTCTTGTACTATTTTGTCCTTTTTATTCATGTCATGATTGTAAAACACTTTGCTTTAAAAGCATGTAATACCCATAACATCAGGAGTTGTTGGTTTTTGAAACGTACCAACAATATTAACTTCCAAGCATAATGTAGTTAAAACATCATGCTTGTGTATTAGGCAATCAAATTTTTTGGAGCCTAGTAGTGTCCATAAGAATAAGACTTCAAAAGTTGCATAACTCTGCAACGATAAAAGTCACAATAGACTGCATTAGTTTAAGTATTCAACCATGTGTGAATGTGGGTCTTGTGAGAAGAAATGACACACACCGCAGGTAAGTTGATGATGGAATGCCCTATGTAAGGTTATTTATTGATAACACCATCCATAAAAGAATGAAAAAGTCCTCTTATGAAGCAGAGACAAGTTCTAACTTAGTCTCCAACAGTATGGAATTAGTCTCTGACAGGTTAAAAATTAGTCTCTGATGAGCAATTTTTGTTAGTCTCCGATGGGAAAATTTTTAGTCTTTGACAGTATATATTGTTAGTCTCCAATAGGTAAAAATTTCTTAGTCTCCGATGGGAAAATGATGATATTTATCCACCGATTAGTTTGGCACTGAACAATTGTTTTCCCAGTGAGATGGCCTAGAACTTGTAGAAGGGGGGATTGAATACAAGTTCTTACAACTTTTTCCGAATTCCTGTTCTTTAAGAAATTAACTTTCTGCGGAATATAAAGAACAAGATCAAAACTTTATAAACAATTGTTTTTATCAATTTAACAATTGATTACAAGTTTTCTAACAATCAAAAACAAGCTTTGATCGTCAGCTTCTATTCTGTGTATATAGAGATAATACAACCCTTTCAATTCTCTATGCTATACAGACATACACAGCTTCGAATTACAATTCTGTAATTTATAATTACAGCTTCTAAAACTAAGTTTACAAAAA
>CM025788.1:15123169-15135952 GCA_014636745.2 Centella asiatica
AAAATAATCTCTGATGAAGTTATTCATCGGGGATTAAACGTAATCTCTGATGAAGTAAATGTACTCATCGGGGATTAGGGTCAATCTCTGATGTTGTTATTTTGATTAGTCGGAGACTAACCTTTTTACACATCAGGGATAAAAACACATTTTCCAACAATCATTTTGATGATTGTTAGCTACTTTTTTTTGTTTTATCAAAATTTAAAACAGCTTCTTTTTCCAGAATTAATTATTCTAGATTCATCAAAAATCTGTTTAATTAAAAACAGCTACAATCCAGGAATTTAATTCTAGCTTCTTAAAAATCTGTTCACAGGAACAGCTGCAATCTAGAAATTTAATTCTAGCTTCTGAAAAATCTGTTCAATTAAGAACAGCTACAACCCAGAAATTTAATTCTAGCTTCTAAAATCTGTTTAGTTAAAACAGCTTCTTTTTCCAGAATTAATTATTCTAGCTTCATGCAACTGTTAAACAACTTGAAAGTTAAAACTTTAATTTTTAGAACCATAATTCAACATTCCTAGTTCAGAAACTAGTCTGTTAAATGTAGATTCATCCAAAGGTTTTGTAAAAATATCTGCAAGTTGTTTATCAGTTGTAACCCAGTGCAATTCAATATTTCCTTCACTAACATGTTCCCTAATGAAGTGATATCATATATCTATGTGTTTAGTTCTTGAGTGTTGCACTGGATTTTCAGTTATGGCTATGGCACTAGTGTTATCACAATAAATTGGGATTTTGGATAGTGTCATACCATAATCTAGGAGTTGATTCTTAATCCATAAGATTTGAGCACAGCAACTCCCAGCTGCGATGTATTCAGCTTCTGCTGTTGAAGTAGAAACTGAATTTTGTTTCTTGCTAAACCAAGAAACAAGTCTGCCTCCAAGAAGTTGGCAGCTTCCACTTGTGCTTTTTCTGTCAAGCTTACACCCTGCATAATCAGCATCTGAATAGCCAATTAGTTTAAAGTCAGATTCTTTAGGATACCACAATCCAAGGTTTGGGGTACCCTTTAGATATCTGAGTATTCTTTTTACAGCAATCAAATGTGACTCTCTAGGGTCAGCTTGAAATCTAGCACACAAGCATGTAGCAAACATTATATCAGGTCTACTTGCAGTTAGATATAAAAGAGAGCCTATCATTCCTCTATAACTAGAAATATCAATTTTCTTTCCTTTTAAATCCTTATCTAGTTTAGTGGAAGTAGGCATGGGTGTTTTTGCAGATGCACAATCAACTAAGTCATATTTTCTCAATAAGTCCTTGACATACTTGGACTGACTGATAAATATTCCATCAGTTGATTGTTTTATTTGCAAACCTAAGAAAAATGTTAATTCTCCCATCATACTCATTTCATATCTAGACTGCATAAGTTTTGAGAATTTTTCACAAAGTTTCTCATTCGTAGACCCAAATATAATATCATCTACATATATTTGCACCAAAATAATATAAGAGCCTTGCTTTCTATAAAATAAAGTTTTATCTATGATACCTCTATTAAATTTCTTTTCAAGTAAAAACTGGGATAGAGTATCATACCAGGCTCTTGGTGCTTGTTTCAAGCCATAAAGTGCTTTGTCTAATTTGTAGACATGATTTGGAAATTTGGAATCTATGAAACCTGGGGGTTGGCAAACATAGACTTCCTCTTCCAATTTTCCATTTAAGAAAGCACTTTTGACATCCATCTGGTACACCTTGAAGTTCTTGTAGGCTGCATATGCCAGGAATATTCTGATTGCTTCAAGTCTTGCTACTGGTGCAAAAGTTTCATCATAATCTATTCCTTCTTCTTGAGAATATCCTTTTGCAACCAGTCTTGCTTTGTTCCTTGTTATTGTACCAGCTTCATCTAATTTGTTTCTGAAGACCCACTTGGCACCAATGATTGATCTATTCCTTGGTTTGGGTACCAGTCTCCAGACTTTGTTTCGAGTGAATTGGTTTAATTCTTCTTGCATGGCAATTATCCAATCAGGATCTTGAAGTGCTTCCTCAATTTTCTTTGGTTCAATCTTTGATAGAAAACTGAGGTACAAACATTCATTTTGTGTTGCACTTCTAGTCCTAACTCCATCCTCAATATTTCCAATGATCAAATCTGTTGTGTGGTCTCTCAACCATGGTCTAGGTTTTGGTAGATTTGATCTTGAACTAGAGGCTTCATTTTCTAGATTGATAAGATTCAATCCAGCTTCATGAGCAGAGTTTGATCCCCCTAAACTATTGATCTCTTCTTCATTAACTCCCCATGAGTTAGATATCTCAATAGTCTCTGTGTGTGCATCAGGGATACTAGTCTCTGATGTATCATTAGTCTCCGATGGAGAATTAATGTCATCAGTGACTTGTGTTCCATTTTGTTCCAGTACTCTAGTCTCTGATAATACATCAGTCCTTGGTACTTCATGCACAACAGTCAACTCCCCCTCAATTAAAGAGGAATCACTGTTATTTTGGGGATTTTCAGCATTCTCTGTTGGATATTCCCATGCATCCAATTCATTCTCAAAACTGAGAGGTTCATGCAATCCTTGACCAAGCATTCCTGGAATCTTTCTATCATCAAATGCAACTTGAATGGATTCCACAATGACCTTGGTTCTTAAGTTATAAACTCTGTATGCTTTGCTTGACAGAGAATAACCTAAGAAGATTGCTTCATCAGACTTATTGTCAAATTTTCCTCTTGTCTCTGATGAATCTCTCAGTACAAAGCACTTACAACCAAACACATGTAAAAACTTGAGAGTTGGTTTTCTCCCAGTCATCAATTCATAAGGTGTTTTGTTGTATGCTTTGTTTATCAAGGACCTGTTTTGTGTAAAACATGCAGTGCTTATAGCTTCCTCCCAAAAATAGGTGGGAAGCTTAGCCTCTTGCAACATGGTCCTTGCTGCTTCAATGAGGGTTCTATTTTTCCTCTCAACAACTCCATTTTGTTGAGGGGTTCTAGGTGCAGAGAATTGATGAGTAATTCCTTTCTCAGTGCAGAATTCAATTACTTGGGAATTTTTGAATTCTGTTCCTCTGTCACTTCTTATTACCCTCACTGTTTTACCTGACTCAGTTTCTATTTTCTTGACATGATCAATAATTAACTGAGCAGCTTCATCTTTTGCAAAGAGGTATTTTACCCAAGTATACCTTGTGTGATCATCAACAATTACCAGTGCATATCTATTCCTTAAGATAGACATCACATTCACTTGACCAAACAAATCCATATGGAGAAGTTGTAAAGGGTCAGTGATTGATGTTGCTGGTTTGTTTTTGAATGATACACTTCTTTGCTTTCCTTTCTGGCATGCATCACACAATCCATCTTGTGTAAATTCCAATTGTGGAATGCCAGCTACCAATCCTTTCCTCACAAGACTGTTGATATTCTTGAAATTCAAGTGGGAAAGCTTCTTATGCCAAAGCCAACTCTCATCAGTTGAAGCTTTGCTATATAGACATGTGATTTGATCAGTTGAAGAAATGAGATTTGCAATGTACAAATTCCCTTTTCTTTTTCCTGTCAAAATCACAGTCCCTGATTCTTTGTCACTCACTAAGCATTGATCTTCTTTAAAAGTGACATTGAATCCTTTATCACATAGTTGACTCACACTTAGTAGATTGTGCTTTAAGCCGTCAACCAGTGCTACTTCTGTGAAGATGACATCACCATGTTCAACAGATCCATATCCTCTTGTATGGCCTTTGCTGTCATCTCCAAAAGTGACTCTTGGGCCACTTCTCTCTTCATACTGTTTTAGCAGGGACTTATCTCCAGTCATGTGCCTTGAACAACCACTGTCCAAGTACCATGATTTCTTCTTTTTGCCCTGCACAGTAGAGAGAACTAGTTTGAGATTTTTGGGACCCAAATCTTCTTGAGTCCTTTCTCACTAGCTGCAGTTTCAAGACTTGACTCAGAATAAGTCGATTGCCTTTTTCCATGTTTGATTTTAATTGGGCAATGTACAGTCTTGCTACTGGTGTTTGTGAGACTACTTGACTTTGATTTATTATTTTTTATGCAAAGATTACTTGACCTTTTTACAGGTGATTTATCTTTTATTGTCTTTGAGTTAGCAGTCTCAACCATAGGAATTTTATTTCTGCTCCTACAGTGCATAGCTATGTGGTTTGGATTACCACATACATGACATGTTTTTCTAGGAGCATCAGGCATTGAAGCATAGTTGGTATATTTGTTAATGCCTAACTTGCCATTCCTATTTTTCTTGCTTCTGTTTGATTCCACAGCTTTTTCAGCCTTTTGTATTGGAACAGTTTCCAATTTCTTTATTAACTGTTTCTTTGTCATAAACCCAATATTTAAATGTTTGCTTTCATTCTTCTCAACAATATTCACTGTCTTTTGATTAAAACTTGTTTTTTCAGTGTTTTGTTGATCTTGAATGTTTATAAAATTGGGTTCATGGACAGGAGATACAAAGTTAATTTTTCTAGCAGCTTTAGGCTTTTCAGTTGTGGACTCAACAGCTTCAACTAGGTCTTCTAATTCTGAATTTTTGTTTATCCAAGCATCATAGCCTAATCCAGATTTATGACCTATTGTTTGACTATCTACCAAGTCTTTTAAATTTTTAGAGGAAGTATTCCACAGTTTAATCTTAGCTTGAGCAATTTCAAGTTGCTCTACTAAGTAATATTCCCTCTTTTTCAAAGCATCAATCATATGATGTGCTTTGTTTAAATCAGACTTGATAGTGTCAAACTGTGATAGTCTTTCTTCAAGGAAATTGTTTCTTTTTGAGAGACTATCACGTGACTCTTTCACACTGGTATGCTCTATAGTTAAAGATCTAAAACTGACATGCAAATCAGATATGTCTTTTTGCATGCTTTCAATGCTAGATGTATCAAGTAAATTAAGCACGTTAAAATTCTGATTTGCATTGCATACCTTTGTAGAGTCACTGGACTCGTCACTACGAGCCATTAGGGCAAAGTTGACAACTTCATCATCAGAATCGCTGTCAATCCAATCTTTTCCCTCAGTAATCAAGGCTTTGCTCTTGGATTTGACCTTCTTGTCAGCAAAGTCCTTCCTTGATTTTTCATCCTTAGATCTATCATTAGATCTAGGCTTCTTGCACTCATTGGCAAAGTGCCCTAACCCATCGCAATTATAGCATCGAATCTTCTTTAAGTCGAAGGTGACTTTTTGACCTGCACGCTTAGGGTTAGGCTTCCTTGATGACTTCCTTCCTTTTCTGCTAGCCGTAAATTTCTTAAACTGTTTAACCATGAATGCCATGAATTCCTCCATGTCATCATCGGTATCCAGTTCATCCTCATTATCAGTCGAGCTAGCATTAGAGGATTCATCATCAAGCTTCTCTTGAGACTTGTTTGTCTCAACCATCAACGCAGCTCCTTTCTCTCTTCCATGCATGCGCTGTCTTTGCTCTACTTCAAGTTCATACGTCTTTAAGTTTCCGTAGAGCCTATCCAATGTGAGGGTTTCCATATCATGAGCCTCCCTAACTGCAGTAGTCTTTGGATCCCAGCTAGGAGGGAGAGCTCTCATGAACTTGGTATTGATATCTTCATTATCATATGTCTTACCAAGTATGGTCAAGTCATTAAGCAAAGAATTGAACCTGTCATAGATTGACGTGATTGGTTCATTAGGCTTTGCTTGAAAGAATTCATACTGTTAAGTCAACAGTGAACGTCTGTTCTTTCTGACTTGATCAGTCCCCTCACATAGGACCTTGATAGTGTCCCAGACTTGTTTAGATGTCGTGCAATTGATGATGCTATTGAACATATGTTTGTCTATTCCATTATAGAGTATGTTCATAACTTTAGCATCTTTCAACACTTGTAACTTGTCCTCGTTGGTATAATCACTTTCTGATGCAAGTACAAAGTGTTCTGCGACAATAGATCCTTCGACAGTTTTTGCAGGAATAAACTTCCTGGGTAGATAAGGACCCTTCTCAATCCTATCTATGTAATCTGGATCTGTTGCTCTCAAGTGCATATACATCTTTTGTTTCCACATTGGATATTCATCCCTTTTTAGAATAGGGATCCTGGTTCCACCATCACGTCCTCCATTATACGCAATCATGTTAGAGCTGCTTGCTTCGTCATTGTTGGCCATCTCAGAATCTTGTTAATTGAGTATTTTCAATTAGTGGCTCTGATACCAATTGTTTTCCCAGTAAGATGGCCTAGAACTTGTAGAAGGGGGGTTGAATACAAGTTCTTACAACTTTTTCGAATTCCTGTTCTTTAAGAAATTGACTTTCTGCGGAATATAAAGAACAAGATCAAAACTTTATAAACAATTGCTTTTATTGATTTAACAATTGATTACAAGTTTTCTAACAATCAAAACAAGCTTTTGATCGTCAGCTTCTATTCTGTATATTTAGAGATAATACAACCCTTTCAATTCTCTATGCTATACAGACACACTTTTTTCTTCGAATTACAATTCTGTAATTTATAATTACAGCTTCTAAAACTAAGTTTTCAAAAAACCTAGCTTCCTAATTCAAATCAAATACAATCTTTCCAATTGAAAGATTTCTAACAAGTTTCCTTGTCAGCTACGTCTTCAATAAAGTCTACGTGTTCATGGAAGACTTTCCTTCTTTGATTTGAACTCTAACTCCATCAGCGATTAAGTCCTCGACTAATCTCCGATAGCTTCTTTAATTAGTCTCTGATTACTTCGAGTAATCTCCGATGCTTTACATCAAGTAATCTCTGATACTTTACTTCGTGTAATCTCCGATGCTTTGGCTTTAGTCTCTGGTGACGTCAGCTTTTAATCTCCGAAGTATTGTGTTATTCTCTGATGACGTCAGCTTTAATCTCTGACTCTTTAATTACAATCTCCGATGACGTAAGCTTTAATCTCCGATGACCAATCCTTCAATCTCCTATGAACAAATCTTTAATCTCCGATGAAGGATTTCTTCAATCTCCGATGGGCAAAGTCCAATCTCTGATGAACAAAACTTTAATCTCTGATGGACTTTTTCCCTTAATCTCCGACAAGCCAAATTTAATCTCCGAAAGACTAATTAACTTAAAACAACTTGTTGAACAGACTCAACAAGTATTCCAGCAGTACATACAAGTAAAATGAATCTATCTCTTTATTAAAATGACTAAATTACAACCAAGAGATACTACTGCTAGCTACAAAACTAAAGTGTTACAAACCAACACTTTTCTATACATTTGTATTCCTAAGTATTCTAAAGACAATCATCATCAAATGTTAATAAAACCTAACAACAATTTATCCACCAATGGGTTTGGCGCTGAACAATTTATCCACCGATGAGTTTGGCCCTGAACAATTTATCCACTAATGAGTTTGGCACTGAACAATTTATCCACTGATGAGTTGCGTGCTGACTTGTTGAGTTTGGTGATGAACAATTTATCCACCGATGAGTTTGGTGCTAGTCAAGTGACTTTGGCAGTAGTCAAATGGATTACCGATGTGTTTGGCGATGAACAAAATTATTCCACTGATGGCCAACTTATCCACTGATGGGTAATTTATCCCCTGATGGGTAATCTATCCCTTGACGGGAAATTTATCCCTTGACAAACAAATGCATCCCCTAATGACCACTTTTATGCTACAGTGACTATCCACTGATGCGTAGTCTGATTTAAGGTGTAAAATATTACTTTCTTCAATTACTTAAAATAATATTAATTATTTGATAAATCTCTACATTTCAGATGTCATATTAAAGCATTAAAAATATAAGGACATCACATATGTGCATTCTTATATCTATATCCAAGGCATAAAATTCTCATCTTATGTCAATGTGCATGTTTTACAGAGCCTTTTGCTCACCAGTGATTTGATTTAGAATTAGCCAACGACCAAGACAAGTATATACTCACTCTATCTTTTTCATTTAATACGTACTATCATTCATTCGATATACGTAAATATCCAGTGTTATGTTAAATCTTATTCAAGTTCAATATCTTCAAAGATAAGTAACGTACGATCTATTGATCCGATGTTCGTGAAAAATATTGTACTAGAATCAAGCATTTTTGGGTGGATGTTAGCTATTCAAATTCGCTAACACGCCAAGGTAAATCCTATACGGATATAAAAAGACTTAATTTTTCTCAACCCACACTTGTAAAGTATATCTGTGTGGGTAACTAAAAGCTAGTGGGATGTATCTGCCTGGCACCCCGGGCCTAAGAATGATAGGGAACATAAAATCAAGCCATCAGTAACCGAACCCTCACAAATAAAAGATTTCTACTTTAATTGTGTATGTTATTATGATGAAATCAGACAGTGGTCAGGCTGGCCAACTGATATATTGTTTGATATGGAGTTCCTAAGGGCACGTGCACCAAATGGACATTGTTATAAGGCGCATGTGAATTATGCAAGATTATTTGAAGTAAAGGATCAAATCCCTTGTTATCACTCGAGGACCCTGGAAGCTATATCTTTTCAATTTATCAAGAGGTATCGGCATTGGCTTCGCCCAACCTTATAAACACTTAAGCCCTATAAATTATCTATCTTTCAAGGCTCACCCAATGCATGACTATATACTTGCGAGAGTAAATCGCTCACGTGGATATTATTAAATGTTTTATAGGTTATGGCAAGAAGGCTGAGCCGTCGAATAAGGGCAAAGCGAAAATGGCATGACAAACATTTCATGATCGCTCTCTTGTGGATGGCTTTTAGAGGAAGAATGAAGTATAAGATTATTATAGAGATGTTTAGATTATATGACCTGTATGGGCCTCTCACAGACTTCCGTTGTTAGACAATTATTTTGGATAATGTAATAGAGATTACTATTATTTCTCTTATTTATGGATATGCATGCTTGGATGATATTATTTTCTTTTGTCAATTATTGACAGTGCCCAAGTCCTATACAGGATTTTTGGGGCCGCCATAGTAAAACACTTTGTTCAAAAAGCATGTTTTAAAAACATACCTATAACATTAGGAGTTATTAGTTTTGCATGCTAAAAGAAATGAATAAAGAAAATATTGAAACATACAAACTATACAAACTATATTAAATTCCAAACAGTTTTTATATCAGTAGTTAAAACACCATGCTTGTGTTTTAGGCAATCAGAATTCTTGGAGTCTAGCAGTGTCCATAAGAATAAAAAAACAATAAGGAATACTCTCATTTTCTCTATCAACCTCTCTAAAAATAGAATAAGTATTCTCAGTAAGTCCTAGTACTGAATGGAGTTAAGGCGATCTAGTAAGTCAAGAATTGAAAGATGTCAATTGCTTATGTGGATTTTATTTTTCATTCAGAGGCGTTAAATTGCCAATTTCTTCCTATCTTAAGAATGTGGATTATCCCCATCTGCTACAGGAATCCAACAGTTTGAACTCTTAATGTTGTTCACACACATTAACATTGCCTTGGAAATTGTATTTCAAAACTAGCTGCAGAATTTTCATTCCTTTCAACTGTCTTATAACATAATACTTGTAGAGCCTTTATCGCTTATACTTGCTTGTTTTCTCTTTCAGTCAAAGGTGAAAAGGGTGAAAATTCCTAAGGCAAGGAAAGAATGTATCAATAGGATTGGCTATTAAGGGCTCTTAAATACGATTTTGGTTTTGGTATTGTAACAGAGAATTATGTTTTTGTTAGGAATTATAGCATTTGATAATGATATATAAACTTAGAATTGTTAGATTTTGTAATTGTACAAGTACCTACGTACAGCAATGTTCTATCAAATACTACCATTAGAGACTACAGGAGACCATACGAGACTACAAGGAATGCATTTGGAGAGCTCAACAAAAGTCAAAGTTGGTCAAGCAAAATTAGCCTATCGGAGACTAAGTTTTTGTTCATCGGAGACTAAGTTTTTGGTTATCAGAGTCTAAGTTTTTGTTCATCAAATTCTAAGTTTTTGGTCATCGGAGACTAAGTTTTTGTTCATCAGAGACTAAGTATTTGTTCATCAGAGACTAATGTTGAAGCAACCAGAGAGTAAAGCAAAGTCACTCCAATGCATTAAAGTAGCCTTGAGAAGATTTGACCCTCGCCAAACTCAAAATGACTATCACCAAAGTCGTCAGGCAAATGAACAACATCGCCAAACTCAAAATTACTCATCGCCAAAGTCATCGGGTAATTTACACTAGCGCCAAAGTGCTCGGGCATCAGTGGATAAAATGTGAAGCACCAAAGTGCTCGGGTGTCAAGGGATAAATCTCTCGACATCAAGGGACAAGTTTATCGGCATCAGTGGATGAGTTTCTTGGTATCCGGGGATGAGATTCTTGGCGTCAATGGATGAGTGTCTCAACATCAGGGGATAGTTTTCTCTTCATCAGGGGATGGACTTCTCAATACCAGAGACTGTCCATCAGAGGATAAATATCCACTGATAAACAGACACTGTCTATGAGGGGATAAAATAATTAGAAATTAAATATGACATATGGGATGACACATGGCTAAGTTCATAAATTCGCTAACTCAAGTTTAAAGGCAGTGGAATTAAAATATAGATGGTGGTCCAATAAGGAGAGATTGGCTACCAAAGAAGCTTCAAGGAGATAAGTTATACACTGCATGTGTGAACACTGATATGGAGAAAAGTCATACTTATACACTAGCATGTGTGTATAGCTGCTAGAGTGAAAATTGCAGAGATAACTTATAGAAACTTGAAGGAGGAAAATATGGAAGCTGGTCCAATCAAAAATTAGGAACCTCATAGAGATAAGTTATTCACTGTAGAGATAACTTATCATGGGAACTCCAAGAGGAAAAGAAGAAGTTGGTGTGTTGATACACCATAGATGTTATATAACAGGTTGGCGTGCAAGGAAAGTCATGCAAAAAAGAAAAAGTTATGTGACAGAGCTGCAATTACCAAAGAATATCAGGGATATTTTTTTGGAGGCAACTCACTGAAGAAACTTGGAGAACAAGGAAGCTATGTCTATATATAAAGACATGGAGCAGCTGAGATAATGTACATCAAGATATAACAAGCTATCACTAAGATAACAACAAGAAAATATCTTATCTCAAATCATATTGCAGCTATAATAAACCTACAGTGAAAGATAAGCAAGTTTTCATAACTTGAGAGAAACTAGAATTCATATTCTAGAGTGTAGCTGTTATTTTCATTAGAATTGTTAGAAGCTAGTCATTCACACCAGTGAGCTTTTGTAATCTTTCATTGATTTATAAAAGTTCAGAAACACTTGTGATATATTGTATTCTTTTAATTCCCCAACTTTTAATACAGTATATTCACTAAACTCACAAAGTTCAAAAGAATTTTGTGGTTTGTATTCAACCCCCTTCTACAAACCATCTTGTGGGACAAACAATTGGTATCAGAGCCTATTGATTAAAACACCAATCAATATATCAAAAGATGGGACAAAAGGATGGAAATGTCAAAATTCCAATACTTAAGAGGGAAGAGTACTTCTTGTGGAAGAAGAAAATATTTTTGCATTTGGAATTAACTGATTCTCAATATGCTGACATTCTCAAGGATGGACCTGTTATTCCCACAAAAGTTATGGCACAAGGTATTGTTGATGGCATTCCAACCCTAGAGACATTTGTACCTAAAAAGCCAAATGAGTTCTCCAAAGACAAAAAAAAAGAAGTCCTAAAAGACAGAAAAATCATGAACATCCTCTACAATGGGTTGGACAATGATATGTTCAATAGTGTCATCAACTACCAAAGTTCCAAGGAGATATGGGAAACCATTCAAATATTATGTAAAGGAATTGAAGAAGTACGGGCCAACAAAAGGTCATTACTCATTCAACAATATGAGTATTTCACTGCCAAACCTGGAGAATCTATTACTGAACTATATGATAGATTCAACAGACTCATCAATGATCTTAGATTGCATGGGAAAGTCTATGAGAATATAGACACAAATATTAAATTCATAAGGTCACTTCCACAGTCATGGGATGCCAAGACAACTACTGTAAGGGAAGCTAAGGACATGAATACCATGTCCTTGGACAAGCTCTATGGTAATCTCAAAACTTATGAGTTTGAAGTGCAACAGAGAAGCATGCTAAATCCTGACTTCAAGAAAGAGAAGTCTGTTGCATTTATAGCAGAGACAAGTAATATGAAGCTTGATGGGAAAAGAGTTCTCATTAAGGAATCAGATTCTGATCAAGAATCTGATAAAGAAGCTAAAGATGCAGAGGTAGAGGAAGAACTCTACACACCTGAAGATTTAGAAGACATTGATGAAGTTCTACCTCTAATAGCAAGAAAATTCAAAAAGCTTAAATTTGCCAGGAGAAAGCCTGGATTCAACAATGTCTTTTCATTAAAGAAAGAAAGTCAATCTGGCAAGGTTGACATATCTAAGTTTAGGTGCTTCAACTATGATGCTCTTGGACACTTTGCTAGTAAATGCAGGAAGCCCAAGTCTGACAAAAACACAAGGGAGCCCAGGGATGCTACAAGAGATGAGGATTACTATAAAAATAAATACTATGATCTCCTCAATAGCAGCAAGGGCAAGGGAAAGTGTGGCACCCCCGGAAAATCCCCCCCCCCCCCCCCCCCGAGCCGGGCCCCGGACACTGTCAGCGATTTGGGTGACAGTCCCCGAGATCCCCAGGCTGGAACTCCGGGCTGCACCAGAAAACTACAACACAACATCATAACAGCAAAACAAATAACACAGCCAAGCCTTAACAACATACCTGTGGAAAATATATTC
>CM025788.1:15135962-15154022 GCA_014636745.2 Centella asiatica
ACTCTATCGGAGACTAAGCCTGACGTCATCGGGGACTAATATCTCATTAGAGACTGATGACGTCATCTTAACTCTATCGGAGACTAAGGCTGACGTCATCATCAGAGACTAACACAACACAGTCAGGGACTAATGCCGACGTCATCAGAGACTAACATCAACACAGTCAGGGACTAATGCCGACGTCATCAGAGACTAACATCAACACAGTCAGGGACTAATGCTGACGTCATCAGAGACTAACAACATCTCATCAGAGATTAACATAAAGCTTGCCTCTACTACAATGGAAAATCTTACAATAACAAACTCAACCTAGGTTTCGTCATGAATATGCAGAAGAATACAGTCTTTCTTTTAAAGCTTCATTCTTCCATGCAAACCTAGTATATACAGCTACTACACTCCCGACGATAAACAAAAAGAAACAAACAGAGGAGAACTTGAGATTCTTACCTCCTGAGTTGACGAAAGAAATCAAAGCTTGTTTGAAAGTGATTATCCAAAAGAAAGAACTTGAAACTAAACGGAGATGATAGGTTTAAAGAAGACCTTTGGAAAAGGAAATCTTTAGAAAAGAGTCTGAAATGTTCCTCCGAATGAGGTATTTATAGTAGGTTGAGATTAAGCTTTGGAATAAAATGATTGGTTAATCTGGACGGTAAAACGGCTGCTCATCATGATTCTTAGCAGCTAAGCATCGTAATAAGCCTGCTGTCCTTCATGCATATACGTTTAATCCACTTGATGACACACAAGCAGCTTATTAATCAAATTAACATACGTAAGTACTGATGTCATCTTCTTGAGTCCTTCAAAGGACTTAACCAACAAACACAAGCTTCTTTTAAGAGCTTACAATACGGTACTACATGTATATATAAACATCATTTGTTTATTCTTGCAACCAACATCAAACAACTATACCCCTTTAATGGGTCCAAAAATATTCATACAACCAAAAGCGTCATATAATAACCATATTCATATTAATAAGAAAAAATAAAATAACATAAAATAAAATAAAATTAGTGAATAAATTATTTATAGATACACAAAAAAAAAAAATTTTCCAGGTCGTCACAAAAAGACACTGATCACAGAAGGCAAAGATTAGGTTGATTCAAAATCAGAGGATGAAGAATATGTCAACGTGGCATTGATGGCTAACTACTCTGATAGCAGTAACACTTTTGGAAGTCCAAATTCCAAGAACTCCCAGGTAACTGACTTGACTATTTCTTCTATTATGTCATTATCTGATTCCCAAGAAAGCTTAACTGACATTTGTAAAGAAATGTACCAAAGAAATGTACCATTTAAAAGGAACACTTAGATACTCTGTAAAAGAAAATGCTAGACTCATTGAAATTGTAATACCCCAAATTTAAATAATTATTATTATTATAACATTAAGAGTATTAATAAATAAATTTTAGTCAAAATTTATTTACAAACATGAGCAATTATTCCTTTATAAATATCAAAAGAAAATAAATTTTTGGTGTAAGATATTATCTGAATTAATTTATTTGGTAATATAAATTACTACTACTTTTAAATTAATTTTTGGTATAAGACATTATCGGAGTTAATTTCTGTGACGGTAATATGAATTGTTACTATTACTATTACAGGAAGGATGAGTAATGACTCTTGAGATGAGTAAGGATTACAGGTGTTGAAGTTCTTTTCGATGAGTAAGCATATTAAAAACTGAGTCATTAGTTGTTTGTACCACCATTTGACACCTATTTAGTAACTCATACTTCTCATACTTACGTGTAACCGTAATTGTTAGCATATTATAGTAATTTAGTAGATTTCAAGTCTAATGTTAATCTAGGTAAGAAATATCTCAAATATTTTCTTTTCCTAGCGCCTATATAAGGAGACCTCTACTACTCATTTTCTTCACAACACTCTCAAACGCATAAATTCCTTAAACCCATGATAATATTCCTTTAGCTTCTTCTGCAGTATTGGAAGCTTTCCAGGTAAATATTTTCCCAGTGAGACAGCCGAGAACTTGTAGAAGGGGGGGTTGAATACAAGTTCTTTGAATTCTTTTCGATTACTTGTTCTTCAAGAAATTAATAATTACTTGCTGAAATAAAGAACAAGAACACGAATCAATTTATAAATTGCTTGAATTGATTTTAACAACTGAATACAAATTCTAACAATCACAATAATATGATCGTCAGCTTCTTTTTCTATTCTGTATAGGAAAAGATACAAAACTATAAAAAAAACCTATACAACTTCTAATTACAATTCTGTAAACCTAATTATAGCTTCTACAACTGAACTACAATTAACTCAGTTCCCAATTCTGAATAAAATTCAGCTTCCTTATTCGAATCAAATACAATCTTTCCTTTTTGATTAGGAAGAGATTTCTGGTTAGTTTCCTTACCAGCTACGTCTTTAATAATATCTTGAACTACTTGGAAGACATTCCTTTTTAATTCAAACTCTGTATCTCTCAGGAAATAAATCACAATTAGTCCCTGATGCTTCATATTTAGTCTCTGGTGATGTCATCACTAGTCTCTGGTGCTTTTAGTCCCTGATGACGTCAGATTGTATAGTCTTTGATAGAGTTATTTAGTCTCCGATGCTTTAAGGCTTAGTCTCTGATGACGTCAGCTTAGTCTCTGATGCTTTTAACCTTAGTCTCCGATGACGTAAGCTTTAGTCTCCGACTCTTTTAAACTTAGTCTCTGATGACGTAAGCCTTAGTCTTCGATAGGCAAAACTAGTCTCTGATAGATAAAATTCTTTAGTCTCTGACAAGTTTTCCTAGTCTCCGACAAGCCTTTTTGTAAACTCCAACGGATCAAATACACATTTCAACTTGTTGAAGCTTTGATACTCCATTCCAGCAGTTACTTACAAATAAAGAATAATTATATCTCTTTACAAAGAATGAATGAATTACAAACAAAGAGATAATTACTGGCTACAAAACTTTAGTGTTACTAATTAACACTTTCTATACATTTGTACTCTAAGTAATCTAAAGACAATCATCATCAAATGTTCTAAAACTTAACAATCTCCCCCTAATTATGAATATCAGAATGATAAGCATAATTTCAAGGTTGATGATGATGTCAAAACTCAACATTATAATTACTTAGAAAAAGAATAAAGAATTGCTAACTACAAATGTATTCTGAACTAAGATCTTTGATCTGTTGTTTAGCTTCCACCAAGACTCATGTTTAAATCCTATAAGTCTGGCTTCAAAAATAAAAATTACAGCTTAATCTCAACAAAACATACCTTCCAATACAACAGCTTATCTTTTATGTTTCCTTTAGCAACTCTAGCCTTTCTTTTCTATTTCTCCTCAGCAGCTCCAGTCTGTCTATCAACAGCTTTTTTAATATCAATTCAATTTCTTCTTTAGCATCCTTGAGTAGACTGATAAAACCTACGATGTGTCTCTCACTGACACTATTGATATCTCTATTGTAGTTGAAGAAAACTTTCTCTCCATGGAAGGTCTCATACCATAATCCTAGAGGTTTAAAATTAGCTTCCAGCACTGTATCCACCTTTTGTTTCACCTTCATTACCTTTTAAATCTGGCTTCGAAGATCCATGTTGAGATCAGAAGTCTCAAGCACAACAGTCAGCAACCACTCCAGATTTTCTTTAGTTTGTCTCTCCAAGGCTGGCTTCTCAAATTTCAAAGACTCTCCATCTTTCAAAAAGACATGGAGAAAATCTTTGTTATTTTTACCCTTTATCAGATCAATCTTCTTTGTGGTTTTCTTCACGGCTTTGATGATTTCTTCTGTACTAGCCATTTCAACCTTGTAAGACTTCTTTGATGAAACTGTTTGTGGCTTTATTGGACCACTCACAACCACCAAAGCAGTCTCAGATGACCTTGGAGGAACTTGAAAGGTAGGCTTCTCGATAGTTGCCTTTATCACAGGTTTCTTTGCAGATTCCTGGACCAAAGGTTTCCTTCTTGATTTCTTCTCTGCCTCTTCCATCTCTTTATTTTTCTTCTTGGCTATGGCTGCTTTCTGTGCACTTGATCTCCTTGTAAAGATTTTCTTCTTCTTTGCCTCCTTTTCCTTCCTAGCTGCTACCATATCCTCCTCCTCTTGAAGTTTATGAGCTAGTAGTGCATCAGATTCTATCAGTTTCTGTTCTTGAGGATAGACCAACTCCACTTTCCCATCCACTATCAGTTCAACTGGAGTGGGAAAGTGAGCTATCTTCATGGCATCCCTCATTAGCTTAGGCTGTCCTGGTTGCGTAATGGTTTGCTTCTTTGGATCTTCAACCATGACACCTTTGCCTTTGTCTTTTTGTTTTGGGGCTTGTACAGTGGAAGAAAGAGATGCTACTATTGTTGCTATTGTTGTTGTTGTTGCTGTTGTTGTTGTTGTTGTTGTTGTTGTTGTTGTTGTTGTTGTTGTTGTTGCTATTGTTGTTGTTGTTGGAAGTTGTGTTGTTGTCGTTGCTAACTTTGTTGTTGCTGCTTGAAGATTTGCATGCTTTTTCAATATCCTGTCCATCATTACTTGTAGCTCATCAGAGCTTGGAAGTTTTGATGAAGCAAGTATTTGAACTGGAACTGGTGTTGATTGTTGTTTTTGTACAGGTTTGATATGTTGACCACTCTCCCCCTTTTTGACATCAGCATCTTTGGGTTGGGAGGAGGTGGCCAAGTGTGAAATTGCCTGTAACAATAATTGTTCCATTCTGTCTTGTTTTTAGATCAGGAGTTGGATATTGGCTTCGAGGGCTTGAAGTTGACTGTCAGTCTTGGACTTATCTTTGACTAATGTATCAATTGCAGTGACAGTCCTCCTTGGCAAGTGTCCTTCATAGCACCTTCTTATTTTTTCTATCTCCAACTCCATCCTTTCCTCCATTTTCTTCACTGCACCATTTATTCCAGTAACCAAGTAGTGGTGAAACTTTGTATGTTTCTTATCCACCTTGATTATTTCTTCAAGAATATCTTTAACTGATGGTGCAGAGGTAGTTGACCCTATGTTGGTCACATAATCCTGCCTTAAATGGGCGGCTGCTTCCTCCAGTGTGTTGGAATAGGTGGCATCCAACCATTCATCAACATTTATCTCTGGAGCTTCTTCGTGCACAGGTTCATCTGCAAGCCGTGTCTTCAATGCAGAAATGTGGTCTTGTCTTTGTTGCAGACCATATAACATTTCAAAATCAGCATTGGACATCTCAGAAATAATATTTAAGGCTGCATCCCCTGTGCCTGAACTGTTCTCAGTTTCTTCTGTTTGGATATTTGTGGAGGGAGCAGAAGAAACTTGAGCTTCTTGTGAGTTGGATTCAACAAGTTGTAAAAATGCACCTGCTCAAAATTTCTCTCGTTTATTTTGTTCAAGGATCTCATCCTTGCTCACACCCTCTCCTTTTGCCTGGGGTTGGGCACCCAGCTTCTCTTGCTCTCCCTTTTCCAAGCTTTGTAAAGCTTAACTCTCTTGTTTGTGTATATCCTCTCCTTTTTCCAGGTCAGGAGTCTAACTTTCACTATTTATTCTCACATCCTCACTCATATGGATAGGTGCACTCTGTCCTACAGAAGTGGGGGTTTGAGAAGTACTTGTGACTGCATGGATAGGGGTTCCCTTTGTATATTTTGGGCTAGGGATCTATCCATGGAATTTGTTTGAGAGCTTGTCTCAAGTATTGGCTCTTCTTGGGAAAAATCAAGAGAATTTAAAAGTGTAATATCAAAAGAATCAAGTATGGGAGAAGAAGGAGAAGAATGTACAGTGTGGAGTGTTAGCTGTTCCTCAGACATTGAAAATTGAGGAACATCAAGTGATGACTCTGTGTGTGCACTCCTTGTGTCACTCATTTCTTGTATTTTCTCTCTTTGGGTTTCCTCTTGTTGGTGAACAAGAGGTTGTGCAGACTCTGTACAGTGTGTTCCTGGTTGGGAACTTTCTTCAATGTCAACATCCTTTTAGGAGGATGGTGACAGTTCACTATGTTTCCTTATAACCTCCATTGCTTGTTAGGAAGCAATGGAGTGCTTTTGGCTAAGGGTTATTAATCTCTTCTTTCTCTGAAGTGGTACTTTAGCTTCATGTTCTCCCTCAATTATTTTTCTTTTTATTGGGAGCTTCTTGGTTGTCTTTGTTTTTACAACCACAGTCTTTTGGGAAACTGTGGAGGGGGCTATGGATTGTTGTTGTGAAGTGATTGGAGGATTAATGGGGTTTTGGCTTTCAATATCCTCAAAGAATTGTAAAGAATAAAGATTTGGAAGCTTGTCAATGAGAATAGATCTCATGACAGAAGGGAAAAATAAAGGAACCTTTACCTTTGCAGATTTATGCTTCACATCAGTAAAAATTCTTTTACTCTGCAAAACAGTTGGTACAACTTGAAATCCAGTAATATTAAGGTTAGGGATTAGATAATAAGCAATCATCATCAAAAACCTAGCATAATAAATTTTATTTTTATTACCAGATTTTAGTTTTACCAAAAGGTTTTGCAAAATTAAAAGTCCAATGTTTAGATGTCTATCATACAACATACTAAAAGCAATTTGTTGTGTGAGTGTAGTGATAGCATCATAGTCACTGCATTTTGAAATAAATGCTTTAGTTATTATATCAAAGAACAGTGACCACTCTTGCCTTAGATGGGGTCGTGTAATAGACCCAACAGAACCAATTTCAACAGAATAATGTAAGTTTTTAAACATAGAAAGAAGTTCTTCATCAGAGGCAGGGGAGTCAAAGTTTTCGTACACAGGTAAGTGTAAAGCATTATTAACAACGGTATAGTCGATATTATAAACAGTGTTATCATACCTAAAACTTACCACAAGAGAGTCAGTATTCTCATCCTGGATGGTTGCAGTGGTCCACATAGCTGTGATGACTTCAGCGGCTTGGACGGGAGCTTCATAAATGGCGTAGGTTAGTGTGGAGTTTTGAAGAAAATCCACAAAGGGGTGGTACTGGACTTCAAATTCATGCTTGTTAACCACCCCTGCATGGTTAGTCTTAAAGAAATCGAAATCTCCAAACTGGAAACAAACAGTTTTAGCGGCCATTGGAAGAGATCTGTGAACTTTGAAGAAACTTTGAAAAAAAGAGGTTAAATTGCAGAGAATTTGCAGAGAGAAAATAATTTCAAAGCTTTGAGAGATTGTGATTGCAAATGTGTTTGATTTTACTTTTAGCAAAGTATTAGAAACGTTTGCAATTCTAAAGATAGTGAACCATTTTTCGATCGTGGGTAGGATAACTACCAGATTACCCTCGATCGGAGATTGCCCTAATCTATGATAAGTTCATTCATAAGAGACTAGACCCAATTAGTCTTTGATAGTTCATTTTGATTGAGTCAGAGACTAACCAAAAATGACGTTGGGGACTAAGGTAGTCTCCGATAGTTCAATTTTTTAATCCAGTCGGGGACTAATTAAAAACAACTGTCGGGGACTAAGGTAGTCTCCGATAGTTCAATTTTTAATTCAGTCGGAGACTAATTAAAAACAACTGTCAGGGACTAGTTAGTCTCCGATAGTTCAATTTTTTAATTCAGTCGGGGACTAATTAAAAACACTATCAGGGACTAAGATAGTCTCTTTCTCTTAAGCTTTCAAAAGTATTTCCAACAATCAAGTTTAATGATTATTAGCTTCAAAAATTCTGTTATTTGATAACAACTACATTCCAGAAATTAAATTATAGCTTCCAAAATTCTGTTTCAGTAAAAAAAACAGCTACATTTCATAAATTTAATTCTAGCTTCATAAAAATTCTGTTCACAAAGAACAGCTTCAATTCCAGAAATAAAATTTCTAGATTCTCACAACTAAACAACTTGTTTTCAAAATTTAATCAATTTTTAAAGGCATAATTCAACATTCCTAATTCAGAAACTAATCTAGAAAAAGTAGATTCATCTAAAGGTTTGGTGAATATGTCTGCAAGTTGTTTATCAATTGTTACCTAGTGTAATTTGATATTACCTTCACTTACATGTTCTCTAATGAAGTGATATCTAATATGTATGTGTTTTGTTCTTGAATGTTGCACTTCATTTTCTGTTATTGTTATGGCATTAGCATTATCACAATAGATAGAAATTTTGGATAATGACATACCATAGTCTAGGAGTTGATTCTTGATCCATAGGATTTAAGCACAACAACTCCTAGCTGCAATGTATTCAACTTCTGCTGTTGAAGTAGAAATTGAATTTTGTTTCTTGCTAAACCAAGAAACAAGTCTGCCTCCAAGAAGTTGGTAGCTTCCACTTGTGCTTTTCCTGTCAAGCTTGCAACCTGCATAGTCAGCATCTGAATAACCAATTAGTTTAAAATCAAATTCTTTGGGATACCACAAACCAAGGTTTGGCGTACCCTTTAGATATCTGAGTATTCTTTTTACAGCAATCAAATGTGACTCTCTAGGGTCAGCTTGAAATCTAGCACATAAACATGTAGTAAACATTGTATCAAGTCTACTTGCAGTTAGATATAAAAGAGAGCCTATCATGCCTTTATAGCTAGTAATATCAATTTTCTTTCCTTTAAAATATTTATCTAGCTTAGTGGCAGTAGGCATGGGTGTTTTTGCAGATGCACAATCAACCAAATCATATTTTCTCAATAAGTTTTTGATATACTTGGACTGATTGATAAATATTCCATCAGTTGATTGTTTTATTTGCAAACCTAAGAAAAATGTTAATTCTCCCATCATACTCATTTCATATCTAGACTGCATAAGTTTTGAAAATTTTTCACAAAGTTTCTCATTTGTAGATCCAAATATAATATCATCTACATATATTTGCACCAATAAAATGTCAGAGCCTTGCTTTCTATAAAATAAAGTTTTATCTATGATACCTCTAACAAATTTATTTTCAAGTAAAAATTGGGATAAAGTATCATACCAGGCTCTTAGTGCTTGTTTTAAGCCATAAAGTGCTTTGTCTAACCTGGAGACATGATTTGGAAATTTGGAGTCCACAAAACCTGGGGGGTTGGCAAACATAGACTTCCTCTTCCAATTTTCCATTCAAGAAAGCACTTTTGACATCCATCTGGTACACCTTGAAGTTCTTGTAGACTGCAAAAGCCAAGAAGATTCTGATTGCTTCAAGTCTTGCTACTGGTGCAAAAGTTTCATCATAATCTATTCCTTCTTCTTGAGAATATCCTTTTGCAACCAGTCTTGCTTTATTTCTTATAATTGTACCAGTTTCATCCAATTTATTTCTAAAGACCCACTTGGCACCAATTATTGATCTATTCCTTGGTTTGGGTACCAGTCTCCAGACTTTGTTTGGAGTGAATTGGTTTAACTCCTCTTGCATGGCAATTATCCAGTCAGGATCTTGAAGTGCTTCCTCAATTTTCTTTGGCTCAATCTTTGAGAGAAAACTGAGATATAAACATTCATTTTGAGTTGCACTTCTAGTCTTGACTTCATCCTCTAGACTTCCAATTATCAAATCTGGTGTGTGGTCTTTCAACCATGGAATTGCTCGTGGCAGATTTGGCCTTGAAGTGGAGGCTTCATTTTCTAGATTGATGTTATCCAATCTAGCTTCATGATCAGAGACTGCTCCCCCTAAACTATTGACGTTTTCATTATTAGCTCCCCCTGAGCTGTTGATCTCTATAGTCTCTGATTGTGCATCAGTGACTCTAGTCTCTGGTGAACCATTAGTCTCCGATGGAATACTAATGTCACCAGTCTCTTGAGTTTCATCTAATACTCTAGTCTCTGATAAAGTATTAGTTCTTGGTACTTCATGCACAACAGTTAACTCCCCCTCAATTATATAGGGATCATTGTTATCTTGGGGTTTTTCAGTAGTCTCAAATGGATATTCCCATGCATCCAATTCATTCTCAAAACTGAGAGGTTCATGCAATCCTTGTCCAATCATTCCTGGAATTTTTATCATCAAATACAACTTGAATTGATTCCACAATGACCTTTGTTCTTAGATTATATACTCTGTATGCTTTACTTGACAAAGAATAACCTAAGAAGATTGCCTCATCAGACTTGTTGTCAAATTTTCCTCTTGTTTCTGATGAGTCTCTCAGTACAAAGCACTTACAACCAAACACATTTAAAAACTTGAGAGTTGGTTTTCTCCCAGTCATTAATTCATAAGGTGTTTTGTTGTATGCTTTGTTTATCAAGGATCTATTCTATGTAAAGCAAGCAGTGCTTATAGCTTCCACCCAAAAATATGTGGGAAGCTTAGCCTCTTGTAACATAGTCCTTGCTGCTTTAATAAGGGTTCTATTTTTCTTCTCAACAACTCCATTTTGTTGAGGGGTTCTTGGAGTTGAGAATTGATGAGTTATTCCTTTTTCAGTGCAGAATTCAGTAACTTGGGAATTTTTGAATTCTGTTCCTCTATCACTCCTTATCACCCTTACTGTTTTTTCTAACTCAGTTTCTATCTTCTTGATATGATCAATTATCAACTGAGCACCTTCGTCTTTTGTATGGAGGTATTTTACCCAAGTATACCTCGTGTGATCATCCACAATAACCAAAGTATATCTATTTCTTAAGATTGACATCACATTCACTTGACCAAATAAATCCATGTGCAGCAACTGTAAAGGGTCAGTGGTTGATGTTGTTGGTTTGCTTTTGAATGACACACTTCTTTGTTTTCCTTTCTGGCATGAATCACACAATCCATCTTGTGTAAATTCCAATTGTGGAATGCCAGCTACCAGTCCTTTCCTCACAAGCTTGTTGATGTTCTTGAAATTCAAGTGGGAAAGCTTCTTATGCCAAAGCCAACTTTCATCAGTTGAAGCTTTGCTATAGAGACATGTGATTTGATCAGTAAAAGAAATAAGATTTGCAACATACAAATTTCCGTTTCTTTTCCCTGTCAAAATCACATTATCAGATTCTTTGTCACACACCAAACATTTATCTTCTTTGAAGGTGACATTGAATCTCTTATCACATAGTTGACTCACACTAAGTAAATTGTGCTTTAAGCCATCAACTAGTGCTACTTCAGTGAAGATGACATCTCCATGTTCAACACTGCCATATCCCCTCGTATGGCCTTTGCTGTCATCTCCAAAAGTGACTTTTTGGCCACTTTTCTCTTCATACTGTTTTAGTAGGGACTTATCTCCAGTCATGTGCCTTGAACAGCCACTGTCCAAGTACCATGTTTTCTTCTTTTTACCCTGCACAATAGAGAGTAACTAGTTTGAGACTTTTGGAACCCAGACTTTCTTGGGTCCTTACTCACTAGTTGTAGACTCAAGACTTGACTCAAATTGAGTTGATTGTCTTTTAGCAGTTTTAACTTTAATTGGACAATCATTAGTCTTGCTACTTGTTTGTGAGAGACTGTCAAGTTTAGGATTTTTATTGTTAATGCAAAGATTATTTAACCTTTTTACACGTGATTCATCTTTTATTCTCTTTGAAGATGCAGTCTCAGTTATAGTAATTTTATTTTTGCTCCTACAGTTAACAGCTATGTGGTTGGGGTTACCACATATATGACATGTCTTTATAGGAGCATCAGGCATTCTAGCATAATTTGTATATTTATTAATGCCGATTTTTTCATTCCTATTTTTCTTATTTCTGCTTAACTCCACTAATTTTTCAGCCTTTTTGTCTGGAAGATTTTTCAGTTTTTTATTTAATTGTGTTTTTGTCATGAACCCAATATTTAATCTTTTCGTTTCACTCTTATCAACAACATTCACTGTCTTTTGATCAATTTATATTTTTGCAGTGATTTGTTGATCTTGAGTGTTAATAAATTTGGGTTCAATAACAGGAGAGACAAAATTAATTCTTTTTATAAAATTTGGCTTACTAGTTGAGGAGTTCGCAGCTTCGAATAGATCATTTAAATCTGAACTCTTGTCTAGATTTTCATCATAACCTAGTCCAGATTTTTGACCTATTGTTTGACACTCTACCAAGTCTGATAACTTTTTAGAGGAAGTATTCCAATGTTTAATTTTAGCTTGAGCGTTTTTTAATTGCTCTACTAAGTAATATTCCCTCTTCTTCAAAGCATCAATCATATGATGAGCTTTGTTTAGGTCAGATTTGATGGAGTCAAATTGTCCCAATCTCTCTTCAAGAAACTTGTTTCTTTTCAAGAGAATGTCACGTGATTCTTTTACATTGGTATGTTCAATAGTTAAAGATCTAAAACTAACATGCAAATCAGACATATCTTTTTGTATGCTTTCAATGCTAGATGTGTCAAGTAAATCAAGCACATTAAAATTCTGAGTTGCATCACATACCTTTGTAGAATCACTTGACTCGTCACTTCGAGCCATTAGGGCAAAGTTGACAACTTCTTCATCAGAGTCGCTGTCAATCCAATCTTTACCTTCTGTAATCAAGGCTTTGCTCTTTGATTTAGCTTTCTTGTCAGCAAAGTCTTTCCTTGATTTTTCATCCTTAGATCTATCACTAGATCTTGGCTTCCTGCACTCATTGGCAAAGTGCCCTAACCCGTCACAATTGTAACATCTTATCTTTTTTAAGTCGAAGGTGACTTTTTGACCTTCACGTTTAGGGTTAGGTTTCCTTGACGATTTTCTTCCTTTCCTGCTGGCCCTAAATTTCTTGAATTGTTTGACCATGAATGCCATGAATTCCTCCATGTCATTATCAGTGTCCAGTTTATCTTCCTCATCAAGCTTCTTTTAAGACTTGCTTGTCTCAACCATCAACGCAGCTCCTTTGTCCCTGCCATGCATGCATTGTCATTGCTCTACTTCAAGTTCATAAGTCTTTAAATTCCCGTAAAGCCTGTCCAGTGTGAGGATATCCAAGTCATGAGCCTCTCTTATTGCAGTGATCTTTGGATCCCAACATGGTGGGAGAGATCTCATGAACTTGGTGTTGACATCCTCATTATCATATGACTTCCCAAGTATTTTCAGGTCGTTGAGCAAAGTGTTAAACCTGTCATAAACTGACGTTATTGGTTCACCAGGCTTTGCTTAAAAGAACTCGTATTGTTGTGTCAACAATGACATTTTGTTCTTTCGGACTTGGTCAGTTCCTTCACATAAGACTTTGATGGTGTCCCAGATTTGCTTAGATGTCGTGCAATTTATGATGCTTGTGAACATATTTTTATCAATTCCATTATAGAGTATGTTCATCACCTTAGCATCCTACAACACTTGCAACTTGTCTTCGTTTGTATAATCACATTCTGGAGCAAGTTCAAAGTGTTCCGCCACAACAGATCCATCGACGGTTTTAGCAAGAATAAATTTCCTGGGTAGATAGGGACCCTTCTCAATCCTATCAATATAATCTGGATCTGTTGCTCTTAAGTGCATGTACATCTTTTGCTTCCACGTCGGATATTCTTCTTGTTTAAGAATAGGGATTCTAGTACCACCATCACGACTTCCCGCATACGTCATTATGCTAGAGCTGCTTGCTTCATCGTTGGTCATCTCTTGGAACGTGTTAATTGGGTAAATTCAATTAAAGGCTCTGATACCAATTGTTTTCCCAGTGAGATAGCTGAGAACTTATAGAAGGGGGGGTTGAATACAAGTTCTTTGAATTCTTTTCGATTACTTGTTCTTCAAGAAATTAATAATTACTTGCGGAAATAAAGAACAAGAACACGAATCAATTTATAAAAAATTGCTTGAATTGATTTTAACAACTGAATACAAATTCTAACAATCACAATAATATGATCGTCAGCTTCTTTTCTATTATGTATAGGAAAAGATACAAAACTATGAAAAAAAACCTATACAACTTCTAATTACAATTCTGTAAACCTAATTATAGCTTCTACAATTGAATTACAATTAACTCAGTTCCCAATTCTGAATAAAATTCAGCTTATTCGAATCAAATACAATCTTTCCTTTTTGATTAGGAAGAGATTTTTGGTTAGTTTCCTTACCAGCTACGTCTTCAATAATATCTTGAACTACTTGGCAGATATTCCTTTTTAATTCGAACTCTGTATCTCTCAGGAAATAAATCACGATTAGTCCCTGATGCTTCATCTTTAGTCTCTGGTGACGTCATCACTAGTCTATGATGCTTTTAGTCCCTGATGATGTCAGATTGTCTAGTCTTCGATAGCGTTATTTAGTCTCCAATGTTTTAAGGCTTAGTCTCTGATGACGTCAGCTTAGTCTCTGATGCTTTTAACCTTAGTCTCCGATGACGTAAGCTTTAGTCTCCGACTCTTTTAAACTTAGTCTCTGATGACGTAAGCCTTAGTCTCCGATAGGCAAAACTAGTCTTTGATAGATAAAATTCTTTAGTCTCTGACAAGTTTTCCTAGTCTCCGACAAGCCTTTTTGTAAACTCCAACGGATCAAATACACATTTCAACTTGTTGAAGCTTTGATACTCCATTCCAGTAGTTACTTACAAATAAAGAATAATTATATCTCTTTACAAAGAATGAATGAATTACAAACAAAGAGATAACTACTGGTTACAAAACTTCAGTGTTACTAATTAACACTTTCTATACATTTGTACTCTAAGTAATCTAAAGACAATCATCATCAAATGTTCTTAGACCTAACAATATTAAGAGCTTTTATTAAGTTATTTATTTTTATTATTTAGTCATTTAGCTTGAATAGAAACCTGCATGAATCCTTGAACCATATCGTCCCTGTAGAGATAAATCACTTGGATAATCTCTATACTCTTAAGAAATATTCTACGTATTGTTAGTCTCTGATGACTAAAAATGTTAGTCCCCAATGGACAAAACATGTTAGCCTCCGATGAATAAACATGTTAGTCTCCAATGAATAAGTTGTTAGTCTCCGACGAATAAACATGTTAGTCTCCGATGAATAACTTGTCCACTGATGAGTTATTTTACTCTACCGAGAAGTTTGGCACTAGCTTGTTAAGTTTGGAGCTGAACAACTTTTCCCCCGAGGAGTTTGGCGATGAACAAATCATCCCCTGACAGCAAAAAGAGTTTGGCAATAGTAAAGTTTAATACCGGCAAGTTTGGCGATGACCAAATCATCCCCTGACGAGTAATATCCATTGATAGGTAATTATCCCCTGACGAGTAGTTATCCCCTAATGGGTAGTTTATTCCCTGATGGGCAATGCATCCCCTAATGGGTAGATATCCACTGATAAGTAAATTATTCCCCCGACGGGTAATTTATCCCCTGATGGTAAATATCCCCTGATGAGTAAATCATCCCCTATAAGCTATCCCCTGATAACTGTGAGCTATCCCCTGATGGATGTGAGCTATACCCTGATGGCTGTGAGCTATACCCTGATAACATAAAATTTATCCCCTGATAAGTAGAATTCATCCCCTGACGCAAACTTAGCATGACTTAAATATTATAACTTTATTACCTAAGCATGGTAGTATATAGTTCTAATTTTTGTTAATCATTTATGATTTATAAAATAGATTTCGCAGACCTATCATACGTTGTCACCCCGGTCAAGGCAAGTAATGTATTTATTATTATTCTTTCAAAGTATAACTTGATTGTTCAGTTATACATAAAATTTATTTCCAAGTGATATATTTATCATCTTTTCAATATATCACACAGATACTTATATAGATATAAAGGTAAGTATGACGTTTATCTCAAATTAAACACATGATCAATTAATTCGATCTGTGTCAAGCTATGACAGGCATATGCTTAAACTTTTCTTATTATGTATACATAACTGTTTCGTATGCGTACTGATAGAGAATTAATTACTCAACTGAAGCTAATACTATTTTGAGAAGTGCTTGATTTTAATATCTTGCTTACAAGCATTTATCAGTTTCATGTTAATACATGACATTTTGAGTTATTCAGTTTTTACAAGGTTAATAAATACCTTATGACTTCACTGAGACTATAAAGATGTTGTGTGATCACCTTGGTAAGTCCCCTGATGTCAAGACCCTCACTAAAATTACAAGGATGCTATATAGTCACCTTGGTAATTTCCACTGAGGTGTCAAAATCCTATCCACTATAAGGACTTTACTATGAGTAAGGGAATCAACCCGGATATGAGAATGTGATACTCTATTCTGCCGGGCCCATGAGAATATAGATGTAATTAAGTCTACTATTAAATGTCATACATATGTACATAACATAACACAATGAAATAGCATTAGCCCGCTATTGTCATGTGGTAAGAGATATTCTCAGTAGGCCCTTGTGCCGAACAAAATTAACAATCAAGTAAGTCATAGTACTAAAAGACGTCGTGTGAGAGACGATCAAGTAAGTCATAGTACTGAAAGACGTCCGAGGACTTATGTGGATTCCTTAATTCTTCATTTTAGAGGCATGATATTGCCAATATTTCTTCTATCCAAAGATATGGATTCTCTCCATCTGAATTCATCAGTTGAGATCATAACGTTATTTTGATATTTTGAATTAGTTTCTTATCCAGATTTATTTTAGATGTCCTATATTATATTACTTGCTGAGCTTTTGTTTTTCATACTTGCTTGATTCTCTTTCAGTTCAACCCAAGAAAGAAAAAGGTTCTAAGGGTAAAGAAAGGTCATGTCAGTACCAGTAGATATGGCAGTCCAAGGCTCATAAATAGGATTTTTGGTTGGTTAGATCTTGTTTTGTTTTCAAGAAAAAGATATGTTATTCTGCTGCTAAGAACTTTCAAAATAACATTTGTAATAATTATTGTGTGTTGGGTATAAATGATGATGATGCTTAGAGTTTTGTTTATGCATCTGTACATACTCAGGGTGCTCCATAAACCTAAGTATATGCACACATTTTGCATCCGCTGATGATCAACTTAGTCATTAGGGGATGTAGTATCACACACTAGGCAAATCATTAGTTGAAACTTCTAAAGGACTTGATAGTGAAGAAGGATGTCTGTTGTTACTCAAAGACATTTAAAGTATTCCGCACATCAGACATTTCAAACAAAATCAACAAAGCTTCAATGATTAAAACAGTCAGGGGAACCCATCAGGGGATGACAAAGGCAGACCAACTCGTCAGGGGAACACGTCAGAGTATGGCAGTGGCAAGCCAAACTCATCAGGGGAAATGCGTCAGGGCAAGACAGTGACATGCCAACCCGTCAGGGGAACTCATCAAGGTATGACAGTGGCAAGCTAACCCGTCAGGGGAAATGCTCAGCACTGCATCAGTGGAAGCCATTAGTGGATGCTTTAAGTCTTAACGCCAGGGGATCAAGAAGCACTTGGATAACTCAAGTGAAGGTTGAAGCACTGATCGAGTCTTAAACAGGACTTGTCATTAGGGGATCCAGAAGCACTGATCAAGTCCACATTAGGGCTTGCTATCAGTGGATAGTTATGACTACATACACTCGTCATCAGGTCTTACACGCAAATCAATGAAGCTTGTTACAGAAGCAAGAGATATAAACTGGAAAGATATTTCTTGAAGTTTGGTGGTCCAATGACAACTCTCGATCATTAAATGTATGCAGATTAGGGGATGAAAAAGAAGCAACAAAAGTAACAGCAGTCTGACACATCATTCCTAAAAGACATCGATGTGACATATATGCGTCTAAGTTGAAAGAGCAGCACGTCTAAGCACGTGGGTTTAACTACTGATCTTCTATATATGCAAAAGAGTTCTCATTACACAGTGGTGGAAGAACAACAACGAAAATAGAAAGAAAATCCAAAAAGGACAACCAAACAAGAAGCCACACAACGAAAACTATAAGGAAGCTTTGTAATAGATCTGTATAGAGATATTCAAAGAAAAGTAGTAGCTACTGAGTGTGGAAAAAGGAGTTATAATTTTATTACAGAGAAACTATAACTTGTTACAGAATTTGTAGCTGTTTAATCACATTTGTGGTTAAACAGATTTCTAGAAAAACATCAAGTTTTAATACAACTA
The DNA here is from genome assembly GCA_014636745.2 of Centella asiatica. NCBI lineage: Eukaryota > Viridiplantae > Streptophyta > Magnoliopsida > Apiales > Apiaceae > Centella > Centella asiatica. Next base: position 15,153,895 of record CM025788.1, read on the forward strand.
TTTTAACTTGAATGCTTGTGTGTTCATTTTAAACTCATTATAGTTTTTCTGATATTGTAGCTATTTCCAACAGTGCTTAACAAGTTTTTAAAGAGAGAAAAGTTTTGAGTGTTTGTATTCAACCCCCC
>CM025788.1:15154122-15172812 GCA_014636745.2 Centella asiatica
CCCACAAACACTTGAGCCTATTTTGTTCAAACATTGTTTCTCTTTCTCTGTAGGTTTATTACAGCTACGATATGATTTGAGATAAGATATATTCTTGTTGTTATCTCATTAATAGCTTGTTATATCTCGATGTATATTATCTCAGCTTCTCCATGTCTCTATTTATAGACATAGCTTCCTTGTTCTCCAAGTTTCTTCAGTGAGTTGCCTCCAAAAAAAAATATCTCTGATATTCTTTGGTAATTGCAGCTTGGTCACATAACTTCTTTTTTTTTTTTTTTTGCATGACCTTCCTTGCACACCAACCTGTTATATAACATCTCTAGTGTATCAGCACACCAGCTCCCTCTTTTCCTCTAGGAGTTCTCATGATCAATTATCTCTGCAGTGAATAACTTATCTCTATGAGTTTCCTAGTTTTTGATTGGACCAGCTTCCATATTTTCCTCCTTCAAGTTTCTATAAGTTATCTCTGCAGTTTTCACTCCAGCCGCTATATACGCATCCTAGTGTATAAGTATGACTTTTCTCCATATTAGTGTTCACACATGCAGTGTATAACTTGAGTTAGCAAATTTGTGAACTCAGCCATGTGTCATCCCATATGTTATGTTTAGTCTCTGATTATTTTATCCCCTGATAGACAGTCTTTGTTTATCAGTGGATATTTATCCTCTGATGGACAATCTCTGGTACCGAGAAGTCCATCCCCTAATGACAAGAAAACTATCCCCTGATGTTGAGACACTCATCCATTGACGTCGAGAATCTCATCCCCTGATGCCGAGAAACTCATCCATTGATGCTGAGAAACTCATCCCCTGATGCCGAGAAATTTATCCCTAACGCCGGAGCACTTTTGTGGCGGCCCAGAAAATCTCAAGCAGGGCTTTAGGCACTGTCAGAAATTGTGTGACAGTCCCCAAAGATCCCATGCTGGACTCCGTGCTCCGCCAGGAATTGACAATCGAAAAACATCTTGAACCAAGCACAAACATCAATGATTAAGAGAAATATAATCTCTATTACACAATCTTAACTTAAACATTCATAATATAAACTAAAGGCACATAACCTTCTATCACAAAACCTTAAATATTTAGCAGTGAAAGTCTATAAATGACCCATTTTGCCTTACAATCTGGTTGTGATTGATTTCTTTTTACAACCTTTATCTTTTGAGAGATAGAGGAGGTGACTTTTGATATAGACTTGTTTTTAGAGAGTTTTGCTACTTGGGTAGAAGGAGTTGGATCATTACTAACATCCTTCATCGTAGCAGAATTAGAAGAAATAAAGAATAATGTTGTAGAGAGTTAAGACAATACCTGAATCGGCTATGGCAAGATCCTTAAAAAGATGAACAATATTAAACATAAGGAATCCTGTATAGTAAAAAAGTTTCTCTACTATATATATATACAATCAAGAGTCAATTATCTACTGACAGTTAAACTGGTGTAGGATAATTAGCCACTGCTGCATTATCATCAGGTAATAATTATCCTTTAATAAGAACAATTATTGACTAAGGCTTCGCAGTGTTATTATCTTTATCAACAATTAATTTTGTCAAAAGATAATTTCAACAACTTCATTCAGCTGTTAATTAGTCTCTGGTAACTAAGTCATCAGAAAATAATTAACTATTGCTACAATTCAGACTTGCACAAAATTTTCAAAGAATCTTATTCACCAAAATTGAGCATACCTAGCTCACTTATCAACCTGATAAAGGTGGATTCATCCAATGGTTTGGTGAATATGTCTGCAAGCTGCTTCTCTATTGGAACAAAATGAAGTTCCATTGTACCATTCTCTGATGAAGTGGTATCTGATGTCTATGTGCTTTGTCCTAGAGTGTTGCACATGATTCTCTATAATGGAAAAGGCACTGGTGTTGTCACAATAAATAGGAATTTGATTATACACCATACCATATGTGATGACCTGGAAATTTGTTTGTCTATAATTTTTTGCATTAGGAATTAACTTCTTATTTACGTATATAGTTAATATTATGATTTTGGATGTCTGGATATTATTTTTGGAACCATCTAAGGGTTATGATTTTTGCTTGGGGTGAGGCAAGTAATTTATGTATATATATTATTGGTGATGTTCGTAAATTCCTTAAAGGAATACAGATGTGAAGATTAGAAATTCTTATTCAAAATAACTTGAATGGCTTACGTAAGAGAAATAATCTCATAAGTATGTTTGTTGTTTGATTAATAAGTTGTTTGTGTGTCATTAGTTGATGAAGCTTATATGCATGTGTGATAGCAGCTGCTTAATGTGTTGTTAGCTGTTAAAGTGTTATGATAAACGGCCGTTTTACCATCCAGACTAACCAATCATCTTATCTCAAGGCTTAATCTTAGTCTGCTATAAATACCTCATTCGGAGGTAAAATTTTAATCTCTTTTCTAAAAATTTCTCTTCTAAAGTTCTTCTCTAAACTTATCATCTTCATACAATTTCAAGTTCTTTCTTTCGGACAATTACTTTTCGGCAAACTTTGATCCCTTTCGTCAAGTTAAGAGGTAAGAATCTTATGTTCTTCTCTGTTTTTCCTTCTTGCATAAGGCATCCTAGGTTGAGTTTATTCCATTGAAATGGAGACAAGCTCTAATGTTAGTCTCTGATGAGTTAATGTTAGTCTCTGTTGAGATAACATTAGTCTCTGATGAGTTAATGTTAGTCTCTGTTGAGATAACATTAGTCTCTGATGAGTTAATGTCAGTCTCTGATGAGATAACATTAGTCTCTGATGAATTAATGTTAGTCTCTGACGAGATAACATTAGTCTCTGATGAGTTAATGTTATTCTCTAACGAGATAACATTAGTCTCTGATGAGATAAAGTTAGTCTCCGACAGGCTAAGTTTAGTTTATGATGACGACAGCTGTAATCTCAGATGGGTAAAAGTTAGTCTCTGATGAGCATCTATGTTTTGTCTCCGACAGGTTTGGCACTGAACAAGTGAGTTTGGCGCTAAACATTTATCCACCGAGGAGTTTGGCGCTGGAAAAATCATCCACTGATGAGTTCAGCGATGACTTGGGGAGTTCGGCGCTGAACAAGTTGTCACCAGACGAGTTTGGCGATGAACAAGATTATCCCCTGATAGGTAAGTCATCTCCTGATGACTATTCCCTGACTGGTGAATCATTCGCTGATGGTCGAAAGTTATTCCCTAATGGCCGAGAGATCATCCCCTGATGATCGAAGACCATCCCCTGATGGATGATTAATCCCCTGATGGTTAATTCAGTCCCTGATGATCATTTCCTGTTTACACACAGTTTTATATTATCTTTCAAGACATGGATTTCTCACGTTATACCAACAATCATATTTTACAGAACCTCTTACGCACCAGTATTTTGAGATTAGAAACTAGCTAAGGACCAAGGCAAGTATATACTCATTCCACTTCCTTTCTTACTGATTACGTAGAATCATTATTTCGATTTACGTAAATGAATGATGTTAATGCCCATGCAAGATAATGATTTCTTTTGATGATTAAGTAATGTACGATCATTGATCCGATGTACGTGAAAAGATGTTGATGGTTGAGCTATGTATTATTGGGTGATTGCTAGCTGTTTAAAGTCGCTAGCACACCAAAAGATGATGTAAGGATGTTGCAGGTCGTGATCTTGTATGCACACCCAAGCATGATCCATATGGATATATATAGCAAAGTTATTGGCAGTCGCCGCTTTTATTGGCTGAGCACGCCAAAGTTTTATAACAAGAAAATGTTTTCAAGATATATATCCATATGGGTAGTAAAGGGGCTGTTGAGTGCTTTCGCCTGGCATTCTGGCCAATGATGATAGGGAATGAGAAGTTGAGGCATCGGTAATCAGACCCTCGTAGACCAATGTTTTCTACACACGTATGTCAAATGATGTAATCAAACGACCAGGCTGACCAGTTGGGATGAAATTTGATTGTTAAAGGAAGCCAGATAGTGATCATGCTGGTCAGATGATGCATTATCTGGTGAAGAGAGGGCGAATCAAGAATTATTTAAAAGAGGGTTAACCCTTTGATATCACTCGGGAACCCTAAATGATACATATTTATTGATTTATCAGGAGGTGTTGGCATTGTTTCGCCCAACCTCAATGAATATTAAAGCTTTTGAATTATCTGTTCTTCTTGCTTATGAATATATATTTGCTGAGCGTAAACGCTCATGTGGAATGTTATGAAATATGTTACAGGATATGCCAATAAGGCCGAGTCGCTTAATAAAGGAAAAGAGGAAATGGCATAGTGAGAGTTTCTTAATCTCTCTCCTATGGATGGCCTTTAGAGGAAAAGTGAAACGAGAGGTCATCATAGAGATGTTTAGATTGTAAGGCCAGATGGGCCATCTAAAGTTTTGTTTTCGCTACAGTCTATTTATTAAACTTTAAGGTTTTTGTAAGAGGTTGTAAACTTCTAAGTTTTGTACATGATGTATTTGAGAATATATTCTCATATGATTATTAAATGCTTGGCTATGATGTATCTGTCGCTTTTGAGTTGTTTTGTGTTTCCTGGCGAAGCCCAGGGTTCCAGCTTGGGGACCTTGGGGGTCTGTCACCCATATTGCTGACAGTGCCCGAGGCCCGGCTTTGGGGGATTTCCAGGGCCGCCACACCATAGTCCATTAGTTGATTTTTTCATCCATAAGATTTGAGCACAACAACTCCCAACAACAATATATTCTGCTTCAGCTGTTGAGGTTGACACAGAATGTTGTTTCTTCCTAAACCATGACACTAGTTTGCTTCCAAGAAATTGACATCTTCCTGTTGTGCTTTTCCTATCTAATTTGCAACCTGCATAATCTGCATCTGAATAGCCTATTAGATCAAATCCAGAATCTCTAGGATACCAAATTCCAAGATTTTGACTACCCTTGAGATATCTGAATATTCTTTTAACTCCAATCAGATGAGATTCTCTATGATCTGATTGGAATCTAGCACATAAACAAGTTGAAAATATTATATCAGGTCTACTTGCAGTGAGATATAAAAGAGAGCCTATCATGTCTCTATAACTTGAAACATCAACCTTTTTACTAATAGAATCTTTGTCAAGTTTAGTGGTTGTTGCCAAGGGAGTTTTAGAAGTTGCAACATCTTATAAATTAAATTTCTTTAAAAGGTCTTTTAAATATTTTGTTTAACTGATGAAAATTCCATCAGAGGTTTGTTTAACCTATAAACCTAAAAAGAAAGTTAATTCTCCCATCATGCTCATCTCATGTCTACTTTGCATAAGCTTAGAAAACTTAGAGCATAAGTTCTCATTAGTAGAACCAAATATAATATCATCAACATAGACTTGAACAAGTATTAATTCACTAGCATGTTTTCTATGAAATAAAGTTTTATCTATGATACCTCAAGTGAATTTATTTTTAATTAAAAACTGAGATAGAGTATCATACTATGCTCTAGGTGCTTGTTTAAGTCCATAGAGTGCTTTGTCTAACCTGTAGACATGATTGGGAAACTTCTGATCTTCAAAGCTAGGAGGTTGTTGGACATACACCTCTTCTTGTATTTTTTCCATTCAGAAAAGCACTCTTTACATCCATCTGGTACACTTTAAAATTTGCATGAACATCATAGGCAAGGAATATCCTGATTGCTTCCAATCTAGCTACTGGTGCAAAGGTTTCATCATAGTCAATTCCTTCTTCTTATGAATAACCTTGTGCAACCAGTCTGGCCTTATTCCTTGTCACTGTACTAGCTTAATCCAGCTTGTTTCTGAAGATCCATTTAGTACCAATGATTGATTTATTCTTTGGTTTTGCTACTAGTCTCCTGACTTTGTTTCTTTCAAACTGATTGAGTTCCTTTTGCATAGCAATTACCCAATCAGCATCTTGTAATGCCTCCTCAACCATTTTAGGTTTAATCTTTGACAGAAAGTTGAGGTATAGGCATTTATTCTAAGTAACACTTCTTGTTGACACACTTTTAATTGGATCTCCTATTGTTTGCTCCATAGGATGATCTCTTGTCCATTTTATTTGTGGAAGAAAACTTCTTGAAGAAGAAACTTCTTGATTATAATTTCCTTCATGGTGTTTAGTGCTCTCAGTTTCATGTGCAGCTCCCCCTGAATCAGTGGATATTTCTTGATTGGAGTTTGAGAGATCCTCTGATTCATTTTCTACTGACTACTCCCCCTCAGTGGTTAAAGGAATATCCACTGGTGGAGTGGCTCCATGGTATTCAGCTTCATCATCTAATGTGTCATTTTCAGCATTTTCTGACTCATCTTCATTTTCAAACCTTAGAACCTCATGCATTCCTTCATCTAAAATTCCCATTATTTTCTTATCATCAAATGCAACATGTATAGATTCCATTACAATGTTCAGTCTACGATTGTAGACCCTGTATGATTTGCTTGTTAGAGAGTAACCTAGGAAAATTGCTTCATCAGCTTTGGGATCAAATTTTCCTAAATTCTCACCTTGACTTTTTAGCACAAAGCATCTGCCACCAAATACATAAAGAAATTTGACATTTGGTTTCCTACTTGTCATAAGCTCATAAGGAGTTTTGTTGTGAGCTTTGTTGATCAATTCCTATTTTGAGTGAAGCATGCAGTTGAAATTGATTCAGCCCAAAAATAGGTAGGAAGTTTGGCTTCTTCAAGCATGGTTCTAGCAGCTTCAATAAGAGTTCTGTTTTTCCTCTCAACTACTCCATTTTGTTGAGGGTTTCTTGGAGCAGAAAATGTGTGAGATATTCCTTTGTCCACATAGAAACATTCAACTTTGGAGTTCTTGAATTTTGTTGCATTATCAGTTCTTAGAACTCTAACAGTCAGCCTAGATTCAGTTTCCACTTTCTTGATGTGATCAATCACCAACTGAGCTGCTTCATTTTTGATATACTAAAATTTTACCCATGTGTATCTGGTGAAATCATCAACTATCACCAGAGCATACCTTTTCTTTGAGATAGACATAATGTTTACAAGTCCAAATAGATCCATATGAAGTAGTTGCATTGGACTTGTAATTGATGATATCTCTTTGCTCCTAAAGGAAGTCTTATTTTGTTTCCCTTTTTGACAAGCTCCACATAAGCCATCTTGAGTGAATTTCAGTTGTGGAAGTCTTGTCACTAATTCTTTCTTCACCAAAGTGTTGATTGTCTTGAAATTCAGGTAAGAAAGCTTCATATGCCATAGCCAACTTTCATCCACTAATTCTTTACTATAAAAACATGTGAACTATTATTTATTTGATGAACCAAAGTCAGCTATGTAGAGGTTACCTTTCCTAACTTCAGATAGAACTATTTTTCCATCTCTACTTATCAAGTAATGTTCATCCTTAAAAGCAACATTGTAACCTCTGTCACACAGTTGGCTGATACTAAGCAAGTTGTGCTTAAGACCATCAACTAGTGCTACATTGCCCAAGATGACATTTCCATTTGTGACTTTGCCATATCCCAAGGTATATCCTTTGTTGTCATCTCCAAAAGAAACACTTGGGCCAGCTTTCTCCCCAAATTGTGTTAGCAGGGTCTGGTCACCAGTCATGTGTCTTGAACAACCACTATCCAAGAACCAAATTTGTCTCTTTGTACCCTACACACAGTAAACAGCTAAGTTAATTTAGGAACGCAGACTTGCTTGGGTCCATTGACATTTTTAAAGTTTAATTTAGCAGTTGTTAAGGGTTTTTTAGTTTTATCTTTCTTTATCACCCACTGCTTAGAAGAAATAACTTTCTTCTTAGCCTTAGGTGCATCAGATTTTTGCCTTAACTTTAGAGGAGATTTTAGATAACTATTTTTAACCTTTTGAACATTTGAGTGGTTCTTAACAGTTAACTTTTTCCTTTTATCAAAAGGTAAGTTTCTAGTATGCATGTTCCTAGGGATATTTTTACACTTATAAGCAAGGTGGTTGGGATTTCCACACTTCCATCAACGTTTCCTACGTGCATTAATAATAGGAGTATAATTAGTATATTTGTTAATTCCCTCCTTACCATTTCTATTATTTTTTAGCTTAACCTCTGATGAGTGAGTGGTCTTTGGATTAGAGTTTTTGGCTCTGAAGTCATTTAATTTCATTTCCAGCTCACTAACTCTTTGTTCTAGCATAGTCTCCTTAGATTTTTCTTCAGTAGCTCCTGCCTTAACAAATTTTATCTTTTTAACGGTAAAAGCAGTAGCTACTGAAGTAATTTTACTTATGCGACTTTCACCAGTTCCAGTGATTGGCAATTCCTCAATCACTGGCTGCTTTCCCTGGACCTTATTATTATAGCCTAGCCCTTCATTTTGACTGGTGCTATATTTTTCTATTATCTCCTTAACTATTTTAGAGGAGTTGGTTCATTCTTTTATGATGTCTTGCACTTTCTTAAGTTGTGCTCTTAGCCATTCTTCTATTTGTTTAGCACAAGCAAGATCATCTAGTGCCGTTTTGCACTCTTTCCTGACTTGTTCAAGAACACCTAGCTCAGACTCTGAGAAAGAATTTCTATTCTTTAACAGTTCAATGGTTTCTGTGACAGCCCCAATTTCCCAACCATAGACCAACGTCGTCAGTTTAATAATAACTGTTCAGACTTAGGCCTTTCGGTGGAAAATTGGGTTGCCAAAGGGGGAACACAAAAAGCTATCACACAAAAACCTCTGTTCTTTATAATAATAATTGAAAGTGGAGTATACACAATATCATAACAAAATAGGATCAAGTGTTTGTAGAAAGAGTAGGGGGGGGGGGGGGGGGGGGAATAAAAAAACCCAAAACTTTTCGATCTTTAAAAAATTGTTAAGCACTGTTGGAAATAGCTACAATATCAGAAAAACTATAATGAGTTTAAAATGAACACACAAGCATTCAAGTTAAAATAGTTGTATTAAAACTTGATGTTTTTCTGGAAATCTGTTTAACCACAAATGTGATTAAACAACTACAAATTCTGTAACAAGTCACAACTTCTCTGTAATAAAATTACAGCTCTTTTTCCACACTCACTAGCTACTACTTTTCTTTGAATATCTCTATACAGATCTATTACAAAGCCTCCTTCTAGTTTTCGTTGTGTGGCTTCTTGTTTGGTTGTCCTTTTTGGATTTTCTTTCTGTTTTTGTTGTTGTTCTTCCACCGCTGTGTAATGAGAACTCTTTTGCATATATAGAAGATCAGTAGTTGAACTCACGTGCTTAGACGTGTAGCTCTTTCAACTTAGCCGCATATATGTCACGTCGATGTCCTTTAGGAATGATGTGTCAGACTACTGTTACTTTTGTTGCTTCTTTTTCATCCCCTGATCTGCATGCATTTAATGATCGAGAGTTGTCATTGGACCACCAAACTTCAAGAAATATCTTTCCAGTTTATATCTCTTGCTTATGTAACAAGCTTCATTGATTTACGTGTAAGACCTGATGACGAGTGTATGCAGTCATAACTATCCACTGATAGCAAGCCCTGACGTGGACTTGATCAGTGTTTCCGGATCCCCTGATGACAAGTCCTGTTTAAAACTCGATCAGTGCTTTAGTCTTCACTTGAGTTATCCAAGTGCTTCTTGATCCCCTGACGTTAAGAATCAAAGCATCCACTGATGCAGTGTTAAGCATTTCCCCTAATGGGTTAGCTTGCTACTGTCATACCCTGATGAGTTCCCCTAATGGGTTGGCATGTCACTATCATGCCCTGACACGTTTCCCCTGATAAGTTTGGCTTGCCACTGCCATACCCTGACGCGTTCCCCTGACGGGTTGGTCTGCCTCTATCATCCCCTGACTGTTTTAATCATTGAAGCTTTGTTGATTTTGTTTGGAATGTCTGATGTGCGGAATACTTTAAATGTCTTTGAGTAACAACAAACATCCCTATTCATTATCAAGTCTTTTAGAAGTTTCAACCGATGACTTGCCTAGTGTGTAATACTACATCCCCTAATGACTAAGTTTATCATCAGTGGATGCAAAATGTGTGCATATACTTAGGTTTATAGAACACCCTGAGTATATATAGATGCACAAACAAAACTCTAAGCATCATCATCATTTATACCCAATAATCTCCCCCTATTTATGATTATCAATTTGATAACCATAAATCTACTTGACGCATTGATTATGATGTCAAAACCAAAACTATACACTAACAACATAAAATTTAACAAAATTGTATTTGTATGAACTAAGAAAATAAATGTGCATGTATTTCCTATAACTATTACAAAAATATACACTTTTAGACATCAGGATCCCCTTTTCGTTTAGCTGAAACAAAGGGCAATTGATGACTTGATTCAATAGGTTGAGTGTCACTTCCAAAGCCTTGTCTCCTTTGATGTGGGTTTTTATCTGGAATCCTGAGCCTGTTGTCTTCCCCTCCTGCTATAAGTTGTTCCAGCTCCTTTTGAAGAAGTCTTATGAAGTTTACAATGTTGACATTGCTGCTGGATTCCAAAGCTTCAAGGACTGATCTGATCTCTAGCACATTAGCTACAACAAGTTGTGACCAGTAAAAGGTGATGATCTCCCCTTCTGCATTTTTGAATTCTACACCCATAGGGTTTTTGATCATCTTAGGATATTCTTTGAATCCTTTTACTGGAGGCACATCCCTTACTGCTGATGAATTCCCATCATCAGCTCTAGTTTCTTCAATCTCCTTCAACACCTTCTGTATCAGCAGGATTCTGAACTAGATGACATGTTCATTCTTATGATAAGCAATTTGTCTTAGAACATGCATCACTTCCTCCAGGTCAAGCCCATCAACTTATTTTATTCTTATACTTTTCTCCTGCCCATCAGTTGTTCTATAGAATAGCTTTAATGGTCTCTCCAAAGCTGTGGGCAGACTTCTTTCATCGTTGATGGCTTTCCTTAGCCTCTCAATCATCCCCCTCAAGTCTCTTTTTAGCATTAATGTTTTGGAAATTAAGTTCAGGATCAACCTTAATTGTTCAGCATCCATTCTCCAAAACCAGTCCAGAGTGACTGTGAATTGCGACCCATTTTTCACTTGAACAGTGATTAGCTTTTCCCTTTTGTTGTTAGTCCTAACATTTATGCTTTTTATTGAGAACATAAATGTCAGATTCTTGCGCCTTTCATCTCTTAGGGATTCAGTTAGTGTGGGTGGTCTATATGTTATAGGAGAAGGTGCTTGATCCTTGGATTTGGTGGCATCAGTGGATGTTGATTTTTCTTTGTCTTTATCCCCTGATGTACCCTTGGGTGGTTGAGATTTCTTTAGCTGAGGTTTCCTGGAGGATTTTGGCCTGACACTCTTTTTCTTCTTTTCTTCTTCTTCCTTCTCTTGTGCCATTGCCCTCTTCTCCTCCTCTTGAAGTTGTTGTGCATATAACGCATCAGCTTCTACAAGCTTCTTATCCTGAGGGAAGACAAGCTTCACTTTCCCATCAATTACTACTTCAATGGGTGTTGGAAAGTGGGCTGTCTTCATGGCATCTCCAAGTAGCTTAGGCCCTGATTAAGTATGTGATTTCTTTTTGGGTTCCTCAATTAGGATACCTTTGCCCTTATCCTTGGCTTTTGGAGCAGGAGCAGTCACATCCCCTGATGGTTGATCATTTGAGGGCTTCTCTACAACAACCCCTGATGATGGCCCTGAAGATTTCTCCCCCTTTTTGACAGCATCATCAGTGGAAGTTGAGAATCAGAATGTGACTTCAAGAACTTGTTGTAGAGTGTCAGCCATTGACAGTTGCAGAGTTTCCAAGCTGGCCATTTTGTTGGAGAAGTTAGAAAGTTGTTTGTCAACATTGTCAGCAAGTTTCTTCATCCGGAGCAAGGTTTGGCTGGTAACAAGGGAGTCAACAACTTGTTGTACATTATTTATTTTGTTGGTTAAATATGTATAGAGCTTTTGAGTTTCTATATCTACAGATTGCCCAATCATTATTTGGGATTTGAGCACCTTTGTTAAAATTGTGGTCCTGGAAAGCTCTTGTTTTAGTAACTTTATTGTATTTGTCATCTCATTTTTCTGAAAGAATATATCAACTCCTAGGAGTGGTAAAAGATCATCCATAGGAGTGTCATCTTCATCACTATTAGAAGAGGATGTTGTATGTACAGTAACAGTATCAAAAAAAAAATTATATTCTTTATTTACAAGGATCTCATCCTTATCTCCCTCAATCTCTCCTTTTTCTGTCAATTCTGCATCCTCTAAAGTCAGCATCAGAATACCCCAGTAATTCAAATTCAAACTCCTTTGGATACCAAAGTCCCAACTCTGAAGTGCCATTGATATATCTCAAGATTCTTTTCACTCCAATGAGATGAGACTCCCTTGGATCAACTTAATATCTTGCACAAAGACATGTTGCAAACATAATGTCAGGCCTACTTGTTGTTAGATACAGCAATAATCCAATCATTCCCCTATAAGTCTTCAGATCAACTTTCTTTTTATTCTTATCAGGGTCAATCTTGGTTGTTGTGGCCATTAGTGTCTTGGCTACTTTTGAGTCCTCCATGTCAAATTTCTTGAGAAGTTCTTTAGCATATTTTGTCTGATGAATATAAATCCCATCAGTGACCTGTTTGATCTGCAGTCCCAAGAAATAAGATAATTCACCCATCAAACTCATTTCATACTTGCTTTGCATGAGCTTGGAAAACTTTTCACACAATCTAGTGTCTGTGGATCCAAAGATAATATCATCAACATATATTTGAACCAGGATCAGATGACTTTGGTGTTGTCTAAAGAACAATGTCTTGTCAATGATACCTCTTGTGAACTTGTTTTCCACCAGAAACTTAGACAATGTGTCATACCAATATCTAGGAACTTGCTTTAGTCCATAAAGTGTTTTCTCTAGTTTGTAGACATTATTTAGGAATTTTGAACTTTCAAACCCTGGAGGTTGTTGGATATATACCTCATGTTCCAATTTCTCATTGAGAAAAGCACTTTTCACATCCATTTGATAAACTTTGAAGTTTGAATGTGCTGCATAGGCTAAGAAAATTCTTATAGCCTCAAGTCTGGCTACTGGTGCAAAGGTCTCATCAAAATCAATCCCTTCCTCTTGAAGATATCTCTTTGCCACTAGTCTTGCTTTGTTCCTAATAACAATGCCAGCTTCATCCATCTTGTTTCTGAATACCCACTTGGTACCTATTATAATTCTATCTTTGGGTTTAGGCACTAGCTTCTATACTTGATTTCTTTCAAATTGATTCAGTTCTTCTTGCATAGCCATGATTCAATCTGCATCTTGAATGGCTTCTTCAAATTTCTTTGGCTCTAATTGTGAAAGAAAACAAGCATATAAACATTCATTAGATGTTGCTTTTCTAATTTGCACTCTCTTGTTTGGATCACCAATAATCAAATATGTTGTGTGACTCCTAGACCATTTAGGATTAGAGATGTATCTTGACGAGCTTGCTTGATTATCATCCCCCCCCCCCAAGTCTGTGCTCCCAGCTTTTGAGAAAACTCCCCCTAAATTAATGCTTAAATTAGGGTTAAAGTTTGATCCACTAATGGAGTATTCCCTAACCTATTGTCTAGGAAATTAACTCTAATTTGTTGAAGGGGCTTCTATGGTGTTTGGATTGACATCAGGGATGGTTAAATTCTCCATTTGTCTGCACTCATCAGCTTCATTCTCTTGATAATCAGAATCATCTTCATTTTCAAATTTGAGCTCCTCATGAAAACCAGGGTCTTCAAATCCAAAAATCTCTTGATCATCAAAAGCTACATCTATAGACTCCATCACTATCTGGAGTCTCTTGTTATAAACCTTGTAGGCCTTAGATGTCATGGAGTAACCTCAAAGGGTAAAAATACTAGAAGGGGGGGTTGAATAGTGTTTTTCAAATATTAAGTCTTGCTTAGAAAACTTTACTGATTTAAAACACTTCTTGCTTATAAAAGAGTTTCTTATGTTTTGAAAAAGTTTAGCAGCGGAATTTGTTTAAGCAAAGTACCCTTTAGTTTTTGTAGCAAGGGTTAATGGCTAGAAGTAGCAAAGATAGTAAGACTTTACTGAAAGAGTTCAGCAGAACTTAAGCAAAGCACAGAACAAAGCAAGTAAGCAATATAAAAGATAAGCAGGAATAGATATGAGAATTTTTATAGTGGTTCGGACTAAGCCTACTCCACTCTTCTTCTCTTTTACTTGAGAAGGCTATCACTAAAACTTGTTCACCTAGAACAATTAGCAGGAGGACACTTAGTCCAATTTACACTAGGTCACTTAGACCAAATTAGTCACACAGACTCTAAGCAGATTTGAGAAAATCTTGCTTGCTATCTTCAAGTAGATTGCTCCTTAGTTGAGCAGATTGATAGCACTTGTTCAAGCTTTATGATGTCTTGCTGAAGTCTTTAATGTGTCAGAGAGGTTGTTCAGACTTTGCTCAGTTAGTTGGAGGTTCGTTATAAATGAAATTTATGACTCCTATTTATACTTCTCCAGAAAATCTATCTGTTGGGAATTTGAAATAGATCCGTTGGAGTGTACTGAACTTGATGTGACTTGTACCTTTTCAGCATTCTTTGCTTAGTCCAAAAAGTTAGTCGTTATTCTGTCTTCTAGTGCCTTTCAGAAGAGTCTCCTAGAAGTTGACTAAGCAGGGATAAAGATAACTTTTCTGACAACTTGACTTTGATCAAGTAAAGGATCTTACTTACTTAAGTCCTTGCTTATTTCCATTCTAAGCAGGACTATACTTGGAAAATTCTTCATATCTTTAGAATCCTTCTTGACCAATAAGCAATCTTTAGTGAAGTTATCATATTAGCATACTTCAAATCAGCAAACTTCAATGGTGATCAAACTCCTTGCTTAACTACATATTATATCCACCTAACAAGTTGGATATTTTTCTAAGTCCTTTTACAATATTTAAGCAAGGACTATATTACATCATCAATTCTTATATATTAAACGATAAATAAACTTCTTAAGCAAAAATTATATAAGCAGGGTTGCAACAACAACTTAGAAAAATTGCTTCATCAGCCTTTGAATCAAATTTTCTTAACTTTTCACCAAAGTTCCTTAATACAAATCATTTGCATCCAAAAACATGTAGGAACTTTATGCTTGGTTTCCTCCCTGTCATTAGCTCATATGGTGTCTTGTTGTGAGCCTTGTTAATCAAGGACCTATTTTGAGTGAAGCAAGCAGTGGAAATTGCCTTAGCCCAAAAGTAGGTAGGTAAAAATGTTGTATTCATACAATAAAAGATGGGGTCTTGCTAAAATTTCTTCATTCTTTAGAAAAATAGGGTATTAATGGCTAATGGCCGCTCGGGCAATTTGTCCGAGTGTGGATAGCATTTCTCTTCTGCATGTCCATGGAGTTTTGAAAAATCCAAACATTCCCACGAAAGAAATGTTGAAGTTGAAAAAACATCTAATAAAATAAAAATAGAGAAAATATAGAAATGTAATAAAAAGAATTTGAAATATCATTTGAAATCAAAAAAGAACAAATAGAGCCTTTGCTAGCATTGTCCTAGCAGCTTCTATTAGGGTTCTATTATTCCTTTCTACCACACCATTATGTTGAGGAGTTCTTGGAGCAGAAAATGTATGATTGATGCCTCTCTCCACACAAAATTCATCAACAACTTCATTCTTGAATTCAGTTCCATTGTTTGTCCTCAAAATTCTAACCACTAACCTTGACTCAGTTTCCACTTTCTTTATATGGTCAATGATTTGTTGAGATACTTCTGTTTTAGCATTTTGAAACTTGACTCAAGTGTATCTGGTGTAGTCATCCATAATAATCATTGCAAATCTTTTCTTTGACACTGACATTATGTTGACAGGGCCAAAGAGATCCATATGAAGCAATTGAATTGGATCCTTAATCATTGTGGCTTCCTTGCTGACAAAGGATGATTTCCTTTGGTTCCCTTGTTGGCAAGCTGAACATAATCCTTCTTGAATAAATTTCATTTGAGGTAGTTCAATTACCAACTCTCTCTTCACCAAATCATTGATAGCTTTGTAGTTCAGGTGAGAGAGCTTCTTGTGCCACAGTCTGCTCTCATCAAGGGTTGCCTTGCTATAGAAGCATGATTCTCCACTTACTGAATTGAAATCAGCAATGTAGAGATCTCCTTTCCTTATTCCTGATAAGACCAGTTTCCCATCATCTTCATTTGAGATCAAACACTGATCCCTTTTGAAAGAAATGATGTATCCCTTGTCACATAGTTGACTTATGCTTAATAAGTTGTGCTTAAGTCCATCAACTAGATCTACATTTTCAAATGAGACATCCCCATTTGCTGCTTTGCCATAACCAAGAATCAGTCATTTGTTGTTATCACCAAAAGAAATCACTAGACCAACCTTTTCTTGAAATTATGTGAGTAGGGATTTGTTTCCTGTCATGTGTCTTGAGCAGCCACTGTCTAGAAACCAAATTTCACTACTTTTGACCTTTCCCTTCACACAAGAAACATTTAATTTGTTTTTGGTACCCAAGTGGCTTTGGGTCCTCTAAGTTTAGTCATAGTTAATGGTAAAACAACTTTTTCATTAGAGGTGCATGCTTGAGCAGTTGGTAAATCATCAGCATATAATATTGTGCCAGTTAGAATCTGTGGTTTTTCTTTACACTGAGAAGATAAATGATTATTGCTATCACAATTCCAGCACACATTCCTAGGGGCTTCATGCATAAAGGTGTAATTATTTGCTTTGTTTACACCTAACTTTCCATTCCTAGTCTTTTTATTATCCCCTTTTAGGCCTTTATCCCTTGAAGGACTACAATGGCCTAATGCACTCTTATCCCCTGATGACTGTGTATCCACTGATGCACAGTCTAGTTCCTTCTTAAGTTAGATTTAAGTGCTTTGGCAAGAATAGGTTTCTTGCCTCTCCCACCACTTGTGGAAGCTTCACACATTGGGAAAACATTCCCTTTTTCTAACTTTGTTATAGCCTTTACAAATTTGATAGGTTGTATTGGCCTTTTTCCAAAGCTAGCTACATTTTCAACCTCAATAGAAGGTTGCTTCAACAGAGTCTCTTCATAGCCTAAACCAGACTTGTGATCATATTTTTGACAGTTTAATTGATCATCCAGTTTCTTTCTTGACTCATTCCATTTCTTTATGACTTCCCTTTCTTGTTGTAAAAGGTTGGAGGTCTATTCCTCTCTTTTGATAGCACAGTGAAGGAAATTTTTAGTCCTTGAGAGTTCTTTTTCAAGACTCTCAAGTCTAGAGTGTTCTGATTCTAAAAGAGTATTTCTATCAGTCAAATGTTCATTTATTTTTTGTACTCTCTCAGTCTCAGCAACAACACTCCTTAGGGTGTCATAAAGATCTTTTATCTCACAAGTCATTTCCTTAACAGTTTTAACACAATCATTTTTAAACACGTTAGAGGAAATTTCAAGACTTACTTGTGAGCTACTACTGTCAGTGGATGAGGCCATCAAGGCTAGGTTGACATATTCTTCATTATCTTCTTCATCTGAGTCAGCCCAGTCCTTTCCCTCCGCAATGTAAGCTTTTCCCTTCTTGGTGGCATTTAGAAGGTCAAAGTATTTCTTTTTGTAATCCACATCAGCTTCCTTTCCCCTGGATTCACCTTCCTTTGTGGCCTTGCGACACTCATTTGCAAAGTGACTCATCTCATTACATTTGTAGCACTTTATTCTTGATTTGTCAATAAAGTTTTTAGTGCTACTAGGTTTCCTTGCTGAAAATCTTTTTAATCCAGATGATTTTTGAAATTTCAGCTTGGAAAACCTCTTTGTAAGAAAAGTCATAGGTTCATCCAGTTCTTCTAACTCTTCAAGAGTGTACTCATCCTCCTTTGAGTCAGCTTCAATGTCCCCTTCCTCTTCAGCATCTCCTAGTTGCTGCTTCATCAAGACACTTGGTCTTGCTTCAACTTTATCCTTTTTGGCAACCATCAAGGCTACTGATTTAAGCTTTCTAGTATCCCCTGACATTTCAAATCTTTGTTGAACCTCCAGTTCATATGTCTTTAGGGTACCATAAAGCCTATCCAAGTCTAGGAGATTCATGTCCTTGGATTCCCTGATGGTTGTCGTCTTAGGATCCCATGATATGGGAATTGCCCTTATGAACTTCCTGTTCAGATCTTTGTTGGCATATGTCTTCCCATACATCCTCAGGTCATTTACTAACCTATTGAATCTATCAAACATTTCAGTGAATGTTTCACCATTTTTCATTGTGAATCACTTATAGTGTTGTGTTAGCAGCTGCAGTTTATTCTCCCTCACATCTTTTGTACCATCACATAAGATCTGGATAGTATCCCATATAGACTTAGACGTCGTAAGATTCATGATACATTTCAGCATATCATTGTCTAAGCCATTGTATAGAATACCAGTGACTTTGAGATCTTTCTTTGTCTCCTCTCTTTCCTCTAGAGTCATTTCTTCAATAGTCTTTGGGACTAATCTTTCCGGAACACTAACTCCATTGACAACCTCTTGAGGAATGAGCTTCTTTGGTACGTGAGGGCCTTCTTCTAGAATCTGTAGGTATTCATCATCAATTGCTCGTAGATGAACTATTATACGTTGCCTCCAAAAGAAGTATTTTCCCCTTTCTAACACGGGGACATTACTATTTCCTGCTTTGTTGGCCATTGATGATGATCGTCTAGCA
>CM025788.1:15172912-15273078 GCA_014636745.2 Centella asiatica
AAACACTCAAAACTTTTCTCTCTTTAAAAACTTGTTAAGCACTGTTGGAAATAGCTACAATATCAGAAAAACTATAATGAGTTTAAAATGAACACACAAGCATTCAAGTTAAAATAGTTGTATTAAAACTTGATGTTTTTCTGGAAATCTGTTTAACCACAAATGTGATTAAACAACTACAAATTCTATAACAAGTCACAACTTCTCTGTAATAAAATTACAGCTCCTTTTTCCACACTCACTAGCTACTACTTTTCTTTGAATATCTCTATACAAATCTATTACAAATCTTCCTTCTAGTTTTTGTTGTGTGGCTTCTTGTTTGGTTGTCCTTTTTGGATTTTCTTTCTATTTTCGTTGTTGTTCTTCCACCACTGTGTAATGAGAACTCTTTTGTATATATAGAAGATCAGTAGTTGAACTCACATGCTTAGACGTGTTGCTCTTTCAACTTAGCCGCATATATGTCACATCGATGTCCTTTAGAAATGATGTGTCAGACTGCTATTACTTTTGTTGCTTCTTTTTCATCCCCTGATATGCATGCATTTAATGATCGAGAGTTGTCATTGGACCACCAAACTTTAAGAAATATCTTTCCAGTTTATATCTCTTGCTTCTGTAACAAGTTTTATTGATTTGCGTGTAAGACCTGATGACAAGTATGCAGTCATAACTATCCACTGGTAGCAAGCCTTGATGTGGACTTGATCAGTGCTTCTGGATCCCTTGATGACAAGTATTATACATCATCATCAAATGTTAGGAATTCTACCATTTGATGATGATGTATAATACTTAGAATTGTTAGAACTTGAAATTGTACTAGAAATTGTCGTTATACTATAAGAGACTATCATTAGAGGTTGCAGGTGATCATCAGAGACTGCCAGGAATGCATTTGGAGAGTTCAACAAAGTTGAAGTTAGTCAAGCCTATTGGAGTCTAAGAATTAGCCTATCGGAGACTAAGAACTAGTTTATCAGAGACTAAGGATTACACTATCGGAAACTATTGTCGAAACTGTAAGAGACTAAGGCAAAGACTCTCTGATGCAGTGAAGAGTCCACGAAGCTGGTTAGAGAATAAATAGGTCATCAGAGGATAAATAACTTGACACAACAGACCTCTACCACAGTTTTTCAACAAACAAGAAGCCGACCAAGTTCCATAATAGAGTCACAATTGGGATTGACAAGGTTGGGGAGCTGATCTGTAAGAGCAGAAAGATTAAGTAACAGAGACGTTACCTAACATGATGTTAAGTAACAAAGTTGTTACAATTACTATAAAAGGAGAAGTTGCTCTAATTGAACAGTGAAGTTGTTCAAAAAGGAAAAGTGAAGATGTTGAAAAGCATAACATATCAGAGAAAAGAAAATGTATAGAAAATATACAAAGTGTAATCTTGAAGAGAACACAAAGAATAAAATTTCAGATATAGAGAGAAAGAGTTTTTTAGTTCATTACTCTATAATCTAACGCAACAAAATCTAAGAGATTTTGATAAGCAAGTTTTTCATAACTTGAGAAGCTAGAAATCATTTTCTAAGTTGCAGTTGTTCATACTTGAACAGATTTTAGAAGCTAGTATCAATTTTTGATAACCAGATTATAATTTCAGATTCAAAATCAATAAAAGTCATTTTTTATTGATTGATACAATCTGTTGTGTTTTCATTTCTACAATATATCTTTAGATTGTTCTGTGATCTTTACATTGGGGAACAAATTTAAAAATTGTATTCAATCCCCTCTTCTACAATTACTCATCCAGGAATAACAAATAGCTAGCTCATTTTCCTTCTTCAAAACCATCATCTTGGATCTTAATCTTTGAACCTCCAACTGTGGGTTACTGTTCTTTCCTTCTTCCATGGAATCATTTGGCTTTTGACTTGAGTCTTAATTCATTTTCCAATTTTGCGTTTGTTCATGAACCCAATTGAGATATTCATATGGTACCTCTGTTATTGGTTCTTCAATATCAATCTCATACCAGATTTTGTCATTCCATAGTTGATAAGCTTGACTTGCAATTTTCTCTTTATTTTGGTCTATGACTCCTTTGTATTTTGGATGAAGCTCCAGTTTCAAGATATCTTGGCGTGCCCTAAACTATCTCTTAATGGCTAATGCAAAATATGGGAACATGACTTTAATTCCCACTAAAGGAATGAAATTTGAATTAGGCACTTTCCAAACGCAAGTCCAATAGGCACATTGAATCACATCTTCATATCTCACTTTGTCAAAGAAGTCCTTTCACCTTTCCTCATTCTCACAAAAATGAGGTTTCATTCTATAATTATAAGAGTTATCATCTTGATGCCAGTAAGTTGTTCACATATATAATAATGGCAAACTTCCTATGAATTCTCCTCTTAGATTTATCTTCTAATGCGACAAAGATCAAATGGTTTCCACTAGAATCATGGGTATAATAGTCCTTCCTCTCTTGACTTCCTTTACCATATTAGCAATTGTCATGCTAAATTTTTCTTGCCCACATGGAAGGTATACCATTGTCAATATTGCAATTGGAAACACATCCATTCTTGATTCTCTCCATTAATCTATATTGATATCTTTTGTGAAGTCCGTTCGATGTTGTTGATGACTATCTCATTTCCCAAATCTGGCTTCGAGGTATTGGATTGACAGAACATATTCTAGTTTAAAATTCCTCATGGCTAGTTTTCTCTTCAAATTGAGCATTAATAAGATACTTTCAAAAATACTTCCAGAGTGGGTGTGGTGGCCCCGAAAATCCCAGGCTGGACTTCATGCACTGTTAGAAATTGTGTGTCAGTCCCCAAAGATCCCATGCTAGACTCCGAGCTCTGCCAGGAATTGACAATAGAAAAACATCTTGAACCAAGCATAAACATCAATGATTAAGAGAAATATAATCTCTATTACAAAATCTTAACTCAAACATTCATAATATAAAATAAAGGTACATAACCTTCAATTACAAAACCTTAAATATTTAGCAGCGGAAGTCTATAAATGGCCCATCTGGCCTTACAATCTAAACATTTCTATGATGGCCTCTCACTTTACTTTTTCTTTATAGGCCATCCATGGAAGAGTGATCAAGAAACTCTCACTATGCCATTTTCTCTTTTCCATTATTAGGTGGCACGACCTTCTCATCATGACCTGTAAAACATTTCATAATAATCCACATAAGTGATTTACGCTCAGCAAGTATATATTCAAAAGCTAGGTAAGTTTAAATAAGAAGAACAGATATTTCAAATGCTTTAGTGTTTAATGAGGTTGGGCGAAACAATGCTGACACCTCTTGGCTATCTTATAAACACGTAACTTTCAGGGTTCCCTAGTGATAACAAGGGGTTGACCCTTTACTTGAAATAAACCATGAATACGCTCTCTCTTCATCAGATAGTGCATCATCTGACCAGGTTGATCACTATCTGACTTCCTCTTCATCAAACGACATACCAGCTGGTCAGCCTGATCATTTGACTTCGTCATGACATATGTAGTCATCGCAGAAAGCATTGGTCTGCGAGGGTCTGAATACCGATGCCTCAGTTTTTCATTCCCTATCATATGTCGGGGTGCCAAGCGCTCACACCCACTAGCCTTTAGTCACTCATATGGATATACTTTACAAGTATAGAGTAAGAAATAAATCTTCTATATCCATATAGGACTTCTCTTTGGTGTGCTAGCGAATTTAATATAGCTAGCAACCACCCATTAACATTCAGTTTAATATACAACATCTTTTCGCGTACGTTAGATTAATGATCATACGTTACTTATTCATGAAAAACATTGACTTTCATAAGAAATATCATCAATCATCTACGTAAATCGAATCAATGATCTTACATATTCAGTGGAAAAGAAATAGAGTGAGTATATACTTGGTTTGGTCCTTAGCTTAATTTTTAATCTCAAAACACTGGTGCGTGAGAGGTTTTATAAAATATGATTGTTGGTATAACATGAGAAATCCATGTCCTGAAAGATAAATATGAAATTGGGCATAAACAGGGGATGACCATCAAGGGACGGCTACTCGTCAAGGGATGACCATCAGGGGACGAGCTACTCGTCAGGGGATGGCCATCAAGGGATGAACTACTCGTCAGGGGATGGCCATCAGGGAAATAACTTTACCTATCAGGGGATAATCCTCTGTCAGGGGATAGTCGTCAGGGGATGGCTTATCCATCAGGGGTTAATCCACCCGTCAGGGGATAACTATCCATCAGGGGATAGGCTACCCATCAGGGGATAACTACCCGTCATGGAATACATTTTCGGTCATCAGGGAATTGCTCTTGACCATCAGGGGATGGTCCTCGGTCATCAGGGATGACCTTCGATCATCAAGGGATGGCCTATGACCATCAGGGGATGAATTTTCCCATCACCAAACTTGTTTAGCCATCGCCAAACTTGTTGGGGACAATTTTGACCACCGCCAAACTCATCGCCAACTGTTTAGCCAGCGCCTAACTTCGCGCCAAATTTGTTAGTGGATAATTGTTCAGCACCAAACTCATTAAGTCAGTGCCAAACTCATCAAAGACTAGCATTATTAGTCATCAAAGACTAACTTTGTTACTCATCAGAGACTAACATTTACCCATCGGAGACTAACATGTTTTCTCATCAGAGACTAATATTTACCCATCGAAGACTAATATTATGTTATTAGAAACTAAGTTAGAGCTTGTCTTTGTTATAACGAAGGACCTTTCTTAAGATCATGGATGGTTCCTAACAATGAACAAACCCAACTTAGGGTGTGTCATAAACCTATTTGCTGTGTGTATTACTTCTTTACATAATACATACACAAAAAGGAAAAGAATACTATTGTAGCTTTTGAAGCTTTACTCCTTCTTGAACACTAGCATGCTCGACTATTATTTTCAAATGTTCATGTATGAGAACATCAAACAGAGCAGAGCAAAGTATAAGATTAATAAAGCTCTTACCTTTTCGTCTTTGAGGAAGAAATTGAAAGCTTGGTTGTTCTAAAGTGACAGTTGCTCAAAAGGAAGAACTTAAAATTTATGAAGATGGTGGGTTAAAGAAAAGTTCTAAGAGAGAAGTTTTAGAAACGAGATTAGAATTTTATCACAGAATGAGGTATTTATAGTATTCATGAATCGATTAGAGCAGTAGACTAAGATTATGCTTTGAGATAAAATGATTGGTCAGTTTGGGCGGTAAGATGGTTGCTCATCATAACATCTTAACATCTGGTAAAAAAAACTAAGCAGCTGTTGTCTTACATGCACTTAATCTTAATCCACTGTTGCCACCAAACAGCTTATACATATAGCTTACTAATCAATGCTAACAACACCTGTAACCCTCCGGTATAACCTCCTCAATACATGTAACTTTTCATACATACATAATTAACATAATCTCATATGAGACTCTCACAATCACTCTCTTTTGATGGTCCCACAAAAGAATTATCATTACCAAATTTCAAATATCTCAATAATAAAATAAAATAATAAAAATACTCTGTTTCAAAGTATAAATTAATTATTCATATAGATAAGGAATAAATCCTTTATACAAAATATGAATGGATAAATTTTCCATAGACTAATTTTATTTCTGGGTCGTGGGTGTGGGCACATTCTCTTTCTCTCCAAGCTAAATCCGTTGCTCTAGCATATTCTTCTATTAATGGCATGAACTCACAATTTCTTAGTCTTAATGCATGCCGTTTTTGATCCCATTAATTAAGAAGGCTTCGAAAAATCCGACTAGGATCGAAAAATCCAATAATCGCATGGTATGCCCAATTAAGCGTCCAATCTGATCTTTCTCCTCCTCAGTGAAGGTCCTATACCATAACTGAAACTTCTCCACAAGCTGTCTATTGTTTCCCTCACATGACGGAAGCTTATCAAGATACATGAGTGGGAGCTCCATCCTGTGTTCATAAATCTCTCTTAAAAGTAAAAGTATGAAAGTGTTTTAAAGAAATTCTTTTTAGAAAGTTTCCCCATTTCTCTTAAATGAACATGAGAATGAAAAAGTGATATTATACTACTATGCTATGAGATGATAAAAGAAAACATACTTTACCAATAAACTATACAATATGAGCTTTCATTACGTTTGAGGTTACAAATCCTATCTCTAATAATACATGAGTCTACAGTAACCTACCAACTACAAAATAAAATACTACAACTCTTTCATTACAACGTATTTTAAATTAAACACATAATTCTTAATATGTTGTGGCTAGCCGTGGGGGGCTTCCTAATTTCGACGAGGATGTTCTTGGTTCATACTTGGAGTGGATCCAAACGACGCTGATTCACAGTAACGACACTCCGTACTTAGTTCAAATATTTTATTTTTCATTACGATATATGACGACGTATACTAAATTACATTACACAATTTTGATTCACGGGTATGTCGCGCGAGTTGAAGGCATTGATACATGACAAAGGCAATCGAGAGGTTCTCAGTTCAAATCGTAAGAGCAGAGCAAAATAGAAAAAGGAAGAATAAATGAAAGCAAAAGAAGGTGTGCATTGAAAATCACACAGTGGTCAGTGAAGCACTGAAAAACTCAAAACGACGATAACAAAATTGTGCTACGCAACACAAACACATTATCTATACTAAAAATAAAAGTTTATCGCTGTTACAAATATATTTTCCAACAATAAATAGAGATCGAACCAACGAGAAAATTTTAAAAGACCCATATAATACAACCAATTCAACAAATCAATGTATAAAAGCTAAGAATTTTTTTTTTTAAAACACTGTTGCTAAAGAAGAAAACTTCTAGATCTAAAACCAAGATTGCGACCGGAGAAATGAAGAAGAAGATTGTTACCCAAAAACTTACAAAAGAAGAAGATAATAGACAGACTATGGTAATGGGTTACAAACAACTCTATTCGTATTTTATTTTTTAAAATCTGGTGTTGATCCTTCCTCGAGATACCATCCAACCTCGAGGTATACGAATTAAGATCGCCCGATAAGCATACTTAGAATAGTCATAATATGGTTATACTATTATAGTTGCAGTATCTGAAATATGAATTCAATTTTTTATTCCGTAGATTTTTTAGTGTACTAAGTGAATATGTAATAAAGATTAGGGAAAACTGTTTCAATGGTCCTTGAACTATATCAGTTTTACACATTTGGTCCCTAAATTTTTTTTACAACTTGTTTGATCCCCAAACTTTTTAAAACATGCGTAATAAGTACATTTTATCAATATGTCATTAAATCTGACAGAAATTACACTAATGTGGGTTTTATATTTAATTTTTAGTCTTTATTTTATTAAGAAATTAGTTTTGAAAATTTCTGACCAAATTTGCAAAGTTGATATAACTCGAGAACAGTCGAAAAGAAAATTTACATATGACATAAACTGACCATTTGATTAAATGTGTGATTCATATGAGTGTAATTTCTGTCAGATTTAACGACATATCGACAAAATATCTTATTGCGCATATTTTAAAAAGTTTGGAGACCAAATAAGTTACAAAAAAATTTGAGGACCAAATGCACAAAATCGATATAATTCAGAGACCGTTGGAACAGTTTTCCCTAAAGATTATATGAATAACATTTAGCCAAAAAATAAAAAAAAGATTATATGAAAACCAATCACCACGAGGTGAATATGATTTCGAAAGTCAATTTATGTGTCTTAAATATCTGTGTGTAACATGCTATATATTCATGATTTATCCACCCACACGAATCGTTGGATCCTAAAATATAAAATGATGTATTACTATTTTAAAATTTTACTCTATTTATTTCATAACAAGAATTATATTTAAATTTTTTAGACATATTAATATTATATATCTTATCAAAAAATTAAATATTCAAATAATGATAAAATTAAAATATTGTAGTGATAACTTTCAAAAAATATAATATTACAATAAGAAAATTGTAAATGTAATTTTTTTATGAATCAAATTCATTTTTAAAGTATAACTTTTTCTGTGGAGAGGATAAGATTATTTCTGATATGAATTTATATAATAAAGTTGTATATAAGAATAATTTTTATGTATTTCGTAATATTTCATAGTTATTAAAAAGTTTTTTCTTTAAAAAAAGACATCATTTCAACTTCAAATTATAACGCCGTTTTCGTTCTATCGGTCTGCCCTAGTCGAGGAATTGAAATTGGGAGTACGAGCAGAGACAGTTGAGAAGTAGAATGGCACGAATAATTGAAGTTGAAGAGCCATGGCGAGTACTTGAATTTTACAGTGGAATTGGTGGCATGGTATTACGCTACTTCACTTAATTACTACTTTCTCTGTTTCGTACTCCCCGCCATTAATGCCTAATTTGTAAGTTTCTGATCATCCTTTTTATTTAATTTTTGTAACAGAGATATTCGATCATGAAGGCTGGAGTGAATGCTAAAATGGTGGAAGCTTTCGATATAAACGACTTAGCAAATGATGTTTACCAGCACAATTTTGGTTCTCGCCCCTATCAGGTGACATTTTTATTGCCTCTTAAGAGAGTTTATGTGGAGAATGATTTGTATATTGGTTTTTCTAATCAATGGCATCCGTTAACATTAGGCTTAATTGAATAAATTTGAAATAGAATGGAACTGCTCGGTTTATCTTTGTGAAGTTGGTGGTTTGTTGTTTGATTGATAGATATATAGGGAGTGTAAATGTGTAATTGGAGCTTTAGAATTTTAAGATTTAAGTATTCGAGGACTGGTCCATGCAGCTTTGAATGCGAATAAGATTATTAATATTCCCTCATTTCCAAAAATAGTGTCATGCCTGCAATTTTTGCAAATATTATAGTAGGATTTTATTCCAGGTATACTCCACTAATACGGGTTGGTAAACTCAATAAATTTCATGATATTGAAATTGAGTTTCAAACTTCAGGACATTTGTTTTGTTTTAAATACCATAACCAATAGAAAGTGGACTCTTTCTGCGGGAAGAATCTAATTTACAGATGGGATTCTTTGACATTAATTCTGTTGCATTCTGAAGAAAGGTAGTGATAATAACATAAAAACATCCTGGGAATAGTAAATTTTTGACTAATTAAGTGCCGAAGCAAGTGTCACTAGACACCCTAGAAGGTG
The DNA here is from genome assembly GCA_014636745.2 of Centella asiatica. Lineage (NCBI taxonomy): Eukaryota > Viridiplantae > Streptophyta > Magnoliopsida > Apiales > Apiaceae > Centella > Centella asiatica. Next base: position 15,182,058 of record CM025788.1, read on the forward strand.
GTTTGCGAGACAACTCATCTGGCTTGCTCCACTATGAATATAGACAATGTAACAACTAAAGGAGCTAAAACAATATTGAAAGGACTAACCAATTATTTGAGCATCCATCTTATGAATTATTCGGGTTTTAGTACCAATGTAGTTAATGGTGTGTGGCACAACTGCAACGCAACCATGAGAAAGAGCCACGGTGTGCGGCGCTAAAAAATAATATAAAATTTAAAACTATTTCTATTTTTAAAACTTAAGCAAAAATATTTTGACAACCGGTAATCGTACTTAGAATACCAAATAAAAAGTTTTTAGTAAATATATAAATTACAAATAATTGCAAATGAAGTATTTATTAAAAATAAAAAGTGTAATGTATATTGTATATAAGTATTAAGAAAATTACACTTAAAAAAATTACACTTAGGTCAACGGAGATGAAGGGTACGTTATTATGTTTCATACATTTTAAATTGCAATCGAAACCATCTTTGTTTTAGGGTTTTTTTTCTTCTTTTGGCTATCTTCATTGTTGACCGCGCCTTTGATCGTCACTGTTGCGGCGCAGCGCACGGAGCGCGCCATGGCATCGCCATGGTCGCCTTTGTTCGGAGCCTTCAAAATCGTGAATGTGCAGTGACATTGCCCATTTGCGCCATGCCATTGGCCATGGCGCGTGCCTTAACTACACTGGGTTTTACTTGGAAGATTACAAAGTATACCGTTGAAAGAACAAACTGATAATTTACACTGTCATTGTATGAATTATTTTCAATAGGTTCAACTCTTTGTATCTACCTTAGAAAGGAGAATATTCCTCTACAGGAGGAAAATAATTTCAATAAATCAAAATGTATGTACACATGGGGGTTTACATTACTTTTTCAATAATACTCAGAAGCAGCTTCCTCCAAGATGAGCAAGCTAGGCCACTTCCAAATGGACTGAACATAAATTCCCTAAAGGGATGTCCGAATGGTCATGGAGCCTCTAAGATGGTCTTTACTAGTGGCTGTCTTTATATTCTTTCATTCTAAACAAAAAAAGAGCAATGTAGGCTGAAGACCGAAGAGAAAATAATTAATTATGACAAATTGATAGAAGGCGGCTACTATCCTCAGTCTCAAGGTAGAAGGCTCAGTTGAGGCCGCTATCTAGAACCCCCCCTCTTAGGGGATTAGAAACTAGGGTTTGGTAGGATGGACCAATAACTGGACTAACTTAGATTCGTTATGATGAGACGACATCTTAATGCGTGTGCAAATCCCCAAAATCATATTTATGTGTGTGAGTGTGCTTATGTACTTATACTTCTTTTTAAATTTATGGCGCCAATGTCACAGCTCAAAAAGTTGGCTAGCATGTGACTTTCAGGGTTCCACTTCTACAAATCCCCCTTCTCATCTTCTTTAATGAGATTTGATTTCAAACACTTAATACTGTTTCTCCGAAATATCTCTGGAGTTTTTCCTAGTCTTATTACTTGGAATCGGAAGTTCTTCCTAATTTCTCCTCCCTCCTTTCCTTTACCTGCAATTCCTTATAGATTCTCACCTCTCCCCATAGCCGTAACCCTGATTCGTTGTTTCTTGATTTCTTATTTTAGACTATCTAATCTGCAATTCTTAACACAGATTTATCCATATTAAGGCTGCAAAAGGAATAACTGGAAAATTGAAAACTGATCACACCTAGCATAGGTGAAGTATTCTGGCAGGTCTGCTACATATCCAGTTGATTGAATGGTCTGGTTGATGTAATGGCCAAGTAAGAAAATATCACAAAAACAAAAAAGAAAAGCGTAGCAATGGACATTTTCTCATGGAGAGTGCCCCCCCCTCCCCCCTACCTCTTTCCCCTACCTATCCTCTGCACACTCTTCCATACTAGGAAATTAAAGAGACTAGTAGAAGTGATGTAGGGCAAGGGTGGTAGAGGTAAGTTAGCTTTCAAAAATCTCTCGCAAACACAAAAACTCCTCACACTCAACAAAACTCAACCTATAATAATATTTCATTCTGAATAGAGATAAACAATTAAGTTCCTTTAAATGGGTGTCCTTGATATTAACAAGTTAGTGAAATCCATAAAATATATATAAAGATTATGATTTCCTACCATAGTTAAACTACTGACAAGATAGTAGAATATTCATAATAATTATTAATAATAACACTTATTACGATAATAATTCTCAAACTAGAAAATGAAAGAATTAACAATTGACACTTCAATAATTTGCTTGCATTATTCTCACTTCCTTTGAAAGAAATAGTCACAAGTTCTGAACCTGATAAGAATTACAACTCATGAAAAGAGAATTGTGCAATGTCTATTGAACATTCCACGTCTATTTAAGGAACATGGTCTTCAGAAGCAGAATGGACAATCTATAAATTGTGACGCCTCTTTAGACACCCTCATAGTCTTGTGAAAAGAAAATAAATTGTTTCCACCTCAATCAATTTTAACTTAATGTTCTCCAACGTTTTGTTTCTTCCATCCTTGGATTGAGCCTAAAGTTCTACAACTTTATCATCTTCCTCTTGAATATCATCTTTCGGCTCCACAAAATTCTTCTTGCTCATCTGGTGGTGGTGTAATATGACGGTGCTAGTACTTTTTTTTGTGTGTGTGTGTTGGGGGGGCTGTAACCTGATCTGTGATGGAGAAGGTCAATCTGATCGTTGGGGGTGTTGGGTTTAGTTGGGTTGGCTGAGGTGGGTTATGGTTGCTGGTAGCTGGCAACGTGGTGGTGGTCAATCGGATATGCGTTGTGCTGGTGTTGGCTTCTAGCAAGGTGTTGCAGTGTTGAGGGGGTTTTAAGTATTTGGAGTCAATTCATGGTGATTGTGGAGATATACATTGAACAGTAACAAAAAGCAGTGTTTTGGCTGCTTCTAATTTTGGGGGTCGATGAACAGTGATAGAAGAGTAAAAGGCTGCTCAGCTAAGCTTACAATGGGTTGGGCAGAGATGAGTTATTTGTGGTGGTGGACAGAGGCAGAAGTGGTTTGAACAGGGGCTCTGATGCCAATTTGATGTAGGACAGAGGGTTAGGGAGGCCTAGATTAGGCTTCAAAAGCCTATGACAAACACACGAACTCCTCACTCAATAAAACTCAACTCATAATGATATTTCATTCTGAACAGAGATGAACGATGGCATCCTTAAATAGACATCCTAGAACTCAACAAGCAAGTTAAATCCCCAGTATAGCAATTAGGATTTCTTACCATAATTTTTATGATCCTACTACTAAATTACTAATTATCATGATCCTACTATTAAATATCATGTCCTTATACTAGAATAAATATAATAATCCTACTACTTATCATAAAAGTTGTTCCTAAAAAGTAAAACAAAAGAATTAATAGGTAACACTAATATAATTTGCTCTGCATCAAACAGCTACCAAAAATGGAATACGGAAGGGCCTAAGAAAAAGGATTGGGCACAAGTGATTATTAAGATGAACCAGTGTTCTTGATGTAGGACGAAATTATAACAATCAAATAAATTAACAGAAAAGTAAAACTAGGGAGATTCGGATGAATCTCTACCCCTAGGGTTTCCCAACCGCAGTAGGGAGAAAGGTTGCAACCAAGAGAATAATCTCAATATCAATAATAGTCTTAATGTCCAACCAATTACCAACACAAGAGTATTTATAATAAGATAAACTCTAACAACTATGCCCAAAACACATTGGCCCAACAATAATAATAACCCAATACGATAAAAAGTCCATGACAACTAAAATAAATAAAATGGCATAAATAAATTAATCAAATTAAGCTTTGGAACGACGACGTTTGGACCGATCCTTATCAATTCTCAATCTAGAACTAATGATTATTGTATTGCTCGGATAGAAATTGGAGTATTCTTCAATGGGCATATAGCATTAAAATTAATATCAAAAACAAGTTTTTCTGGATGGACTGCAGAATCATTCGAGGATTCAAATATCATCCTTGTTTTTTTTTTTTCCTTCGAGGGGAGGGGGGAAGATATAAATGTAGGATTTGACTGAAAGCCGACCAAACCAACTTACTGAACTGGTTACACCAAAACGATATCAAACCATTTGTTTTGGTTCACTTCAATGTCATCAGTCTACAAAACGAGTAGTTCAGTTTTGGAGCAAAAAATTTAACCTACCAAAATTTACTATGTTCACCTCTATTTCATATCAAATCTATAACAAAATCGTTGGCATGCAACACCCAAATCGTTGGTAAGCAAATTTACAGGAAACAAAAAAATAACGATGCCTAATTTGAATTGTTCTGTTTTCCCAGTAAGTATGCCATTGGAGCCCAAACCTGTGGGAGAAGTGAGAACAATGTCAAGAAAGTCGCCATTGGTGGCAGTGATTGTAGTTATAAGGTGTATCTTATTGTAGCTTATATAAGCAATAAGCCTATGGAGACCCAACTCTCGCCTTAGTGGTTTTCTCTAGTGAATACCCTGGAGTACATTCCCAGCAATGTTCACTAATATTTTATTATAACTTTGTAAAATACTGGGTAGTAAATCTTTGTGAAGGATTATGTTAAATGTGGTGTGGTGACTGTTGCTTTTTGGTTGTGTAGGGTAACATTCAGACGTTGAGTGCTGCTGATCTTGATAGATATCAGGCGCATGTTTGGCTTCTCTCCCCGCCTTGCCAACCTTACACTCGACAAGGTCTCCTATTGTTTCTTCTTGCATTCCATACTCATATTATTTCCCTATTTCCCCTGCCAGCAATTTGTCCTCTGTATTTTTGTCACCAGTTGAAGTAATTTTTATCTTTAGGTTTACAGAAAGACTCCAATGATGCTCGCGCCTCCTCTTTTCTGAAGATCCTTGACCTTATACCGGAAACTTCACAGCCTCCTCTCATGCTCTTCGTAGAGAATGTTGTTGGATTTGAGGTTTGCTGTTAGAAAGTACTACCATTAAATATCAGATTTTATTTGAGATATAATATATGGTTGACTCTTCTCCCACCCTCTCCTTTTTTTCTTTGTTCAGACATCTGATACTCACAACAAAATGGTGGAGATACTAGAAAAAACTAATTATGTTACTCAGGAATTCATTTTGAGCCCTTTGCAGTTTGGGGTGCCATATTCGAGGCCTCGTTATTTTTGCCTGGTAATAGTCGATCCTCTCGCTTTCTCTTTCCATATATATAAACACACATGCGTGCACACACACATATATACTAGTCTATTGGGCGCACAATTGTGTGCAATTTTTTTATTTTTTTAAATAAAGTAATCTACTTTTTCATTGAGAAGTTGAGAGTTTATTTAATAGTGGGAAGTTGTTCATTGGAAGTTTTAGATTTATGGGCAACTTTTCTCCTTTTTCTTTTCTTTGTTCTTTTTAAAAAATCGATGACAATATGACTATAAGTGGTTATTTTCTAACCCCAAACTCTTAATATAATAGAAGATTGAGAAGTTGAGAGTTTATTTAATAGTGGGAAGTTGTTAAGTAGTGAGAAGTTATTCATTGGAATTTTTGATTTGTGGGCAACAGTTCTTCCTTTTTTCTTATTTCTTTTTTAAAGAAGTGATGACTCAAAATGACGAGGGTGGTTCTAGCTCCCAAACTATTAATGTAATAGATAGATAGTTGAAAGAAAGAATCTGAGACATGCCTCAGCCAACGACGTAGTTTAAGTTTCAATAACCTTTCGATTTATTTCTTATTTTATTAAATATTATAAATAAAAGGAAATATGGAATGAAACCAAAACTACACCGTGTCATTAAGGCACGACCGACTTTCTTTCCCCTATATTATATTATGTACATGGATAAAAGGAAAATGAGCTATAGCTCATTTCTGTAATCTTAACGATTAGTGCTATGCTTTACTTCGGTCTTCAAAATATATGAGAAAAATATAATCGTACGGATCATAATAGCATGGAAAAACAATCCAATATGTGACCTTTTTGAATTTTTTTATTTCATTTACATAGTTTTATAATCTTAGTCCTTGAAAATACTACTTTTACATGGTTATAAAAATCATGTTATACACCACAAAAAATTGAAAAATATTAGAAAATTTATATACCCCTTTTTTTCTTATACTCGTTCAATCTGTACGATTAGATTTTTCAAATATAGATTGTGGATTCACTAATATATTAGCGGTTAAGATTTGAAATATTAATTGTAGCTAATTTCTCTTAGATTTTCCAAATATAGATTGTGGATTCATTAATATATTAGCCGTTAAGATTGGAAACATTAACTATAGCTAATTTCTCTTAATCCGCTATGGATTACAGGATATAGGTTGCAAAATTTGAGTTGCAGTGGGTGATTGTTAAAATTTGCAAATTCAACATTTTTTATAAAAATAACATTGAAAAATAAAGTAGTATATAAATTTTCATTTGTTATTATGATGTTTTTTTTCATCAGCGAAATCCACTCTACTACTAACCCAACTTTTATCCAATACTCACTTATGAGATTTGATCCCTTAACCTCAATGTCATAAGAGAGTGTTCTTAACCACTTGAACTAATCCACAACTTCATTTGTTATTATAATGTGTATCATAGTTTTTATAATCACGTAAATTGAACATGCTTTGAGAGTAAAATTTTTCAAAATTTTATTATGAGTTATAAATACAACAATATACATTACCACAGATTATGAAAATTTACAATTATTCATATTTTTTAATGCTCTATCTGTCCACAAGATTGGATTTTTTTCCAGAACATTGCAAAAAAAAAAAAAAGAAGTTTACTACAGCCCATTTATTAAAAAAAGGGGTACAACCTATTTTCCCTTTTCGCATGCGCGGGTGCATGCACACACACATATGGGATTAAAGGAATGATCTGTAGCTCATTTTTCAGGCCAGGCCCACTAGATTTATATCCACAAATCCACAATCTTTTTGAAAAATTCAACTATACAGATTGAAAAATTAAAAAATAAAGGAGTATGTAGATTTCATTTTTTACGATGTACATTATTTTTTCTAACCATGTAAAATTAATATTCTTTGAAGGGTTAAAAGTTAGAATACATAATTATAATAACTATGCAACTACACAGAGGAACTAGAAAAAATTGACATGTTGTATTGTTTTTGCATGTTCTTTCAATTAGTAGGGTTAGATTTTTCTCTTATATTTTGGATACCAAAGCATAATACCATTGAGTATAATTACAAAACTGTGTTAGAGCTCATTTTTCTTCTCTCCTATTTACACGTGCAGATGTATGAATTTACTGATTTATGAAGTTAATTTGTTTTAAGTGTAAATTACTTATGGTTTGGGTCAACAACGAACCTGTGTAGGTATCAACATTTAATTCGTTCATGGGACACCATTATCTTTGATTGCACAAAGTTAGAAGACCACCATTTCATGAAAATTACTCAGGAAGAGTGAAATGTGTTAGGACCATGCATAAATACAGTACTTCCTTGTTTTACTCCTAACCCAGTATATTGAATTAAAAAAAAAAAAATGCCACTTGTACAGATATTATCGAGTCCGATCATGAAACTGCCATGTGTTTTATGATTGTGAAAATGTTGTTATGCCAAGGAGGACTCAAAGACTAATATAAGCCCGCAACAAATGTATGAGTGAAAATTGTCAGTACACATTCAAGTCAAACTTTTGCAACTTACAAATACAACTCTTATTTAATGTCAAAACAATACAAATTTATCAAACGACTGACAAATGTTCATAATTCACAATACACAGCAGCAACAACCTCAGTACAGCTACGAAATTATTTATTGTTCACTCCCACATTAAAGTGACAGTACACTGTCAACCACAGCATAGGATTCCCACCATCTACACACAAGAATTGCACAGTTAAACACACAGTGCACTGAGCACTACCCTTTACCGCTACTTTCACATAATTCATTTTTTAAATCTCACATCCTTAACTATTTTTCTATTATCGTCTTCAACATACTGTCATCATCATACTGTGTACTATTGTTTCTGTAAATACTAACACAACAATCACAAATACAACCATATTATTAAAAAACACAAACCATATACAAAATTACACAACAATTTCATAACCATCATTCGTACCATTAGTATTTTGATATCTACATATTAAAAAAACACCAACAATATTTTTCCAAAAGCACCCCCAAAAGTAGAGGCTTTTTAACTCCATCTACTCCTCCAAGCTTTTAACATTATTCACCACTGTTTCAACAAATTGTTCCATTTCTACTTTTCCAAAAGAAATGTCCTAATTAATTTTTGCATGCTGATTAAGACAATTACTTTTGTTAAACATAACTCTTCTTTTAAATTTTTGAGGAATTCAAATATTTTAATTAATAACTAACCACTTTCTAATTCTTCAATTATTACTCTTTACGTTCCCGTGAAGAAAAATAGTAGTCATCTCTAAGTTCTTTAATTACGTAGTTCACAACCCTTGTATTAATAATTTCTAGCTAGTTAACTATAAAGTGTTACTGTACAACATTTTTCAATGTAAAGGAGTGAGAAATTAAAGATATATTCAGGCTTGAAAAACATAAGATATATTCAGGCTTGAAAAACATATTGAGTAGTGATTATGGGGAGAATAGCATAAACATGTTACTTAATATAGAATCAAGTCATTTTTGGGGACATTCTAACTTTCTTTAGGACATTTATTTTGAGCTGAAGGGAATATTATGTATTTTATAAGACATTTCGTGTTACGATGAATGTACCCTTATTAAAAAACACACACACAACAAAAAAAAAATACAAAAGAAAATATGTATAGAACAGCAAGAGACAATGCACATTTAGGCATACAACACACTTCCAGCCACTATATTTAGATCATATCTAGCTAATGACTCAGTACATAGTTAATTATCTACGTCACTTACAGTACACAGTGGACCGCCTCTAACTGAAAAAACTCCACATTTAATTAAATGTGCAATCAATATTTTAATATTTTTTGAATTATTTTACGATAAAAAAACGAGTAGAGAATACAAAAAGCCTCCCACACATTTTTATTGTGATGACCCCAAAATCCCACACAGGACTCGAACACCATCAGTAGAGGAAAAACAAACAACATCACATCCATACAATATTTAACTAAAAGGATTTTAATAGTACATTCTTACAAAATTCAGAATATGTATCTTGCAGCGGAAATTAATCTATTACAACAATTTTAACTGTCTTCCTTAGGTGCTACTTACAAGCAAATCAACTAATTCCTCTCCTTTGCTAGAGTGCTAACCTCTAACTCATGCCCTGAAAATCATAACTCATGCCCTGAAAATCATGAACTAAACAAGAATGAGTGATTTACACTCAACAAATATATAATCATAGAGGAAAAGAAAATAAAGTTATTGAAGTGTGTAAAAGTGATACAATTCTGTTTGAGTGAGGTTTGGGTGAAACAATATCGTTACCTCAGAGTTTTTATAATTTTTTTTTCTAAGGATCACTGATAATAACACAATTGTGTGGTCCTTTTTGAATAAAACGACCTCTTATTCATCGGGGGCTAAACCTATTGGATCTGCTAACCATATCGGAACAGTGGGCCAGATTGCATAGTATGGTCTCTTGGTGAACTACGTAGTCACAATAAATCATCTAGGTCAGGTAACAGAATACATCAACACCGATCTGCTAACCTTATCGGAACAGTGGGCCAGACTGCACAACATGGTCTTTTGGTGAATTACGTAGTCACAATAAATCATCTAGGTTAGGTGATAGTACACATCAGTTCCCTGTCCTCTTGCCAACCATGTGACATGTTCCATTTAAGGGATATAACATTCTCACTCATTTGAACAGATATAATATTGAAAAATAATTGATAAATTAAAGCTCAGTTATATTCATGTACTATCATTTATATCATGCTAGGGGAAATTAAAACATAGCACTCTGATTTACAAGAAAATTTAAATATAAAAGTGATAACCTTGTACGCATGTTGAATCAATTGATCATGCGTTTAACTGAAATAAGCATAAGAGTGAGTATATACTTGCCGTTGTCCTTAGCTGAGCTAATCTAATTCACTTGCCTGGTGAAATACCTCTGTAAAACATGTATTTTGACATAGCATGAGAAACTATGCTTGGAATATAAATGTGAGTATGTATAGATGTGATGCATTTCTTACATCTTTGATGTTTTTGTTAAACATTTGTTATGTTGGGATTACAAAATTAAACAAGTTTGAGAGATTTTTCAGACTGTTATTTAGTCACTTGTAGACTTTCATATAATTCATTTGAGTTATTAGAATCTGTATGTCAATTATCTATTAAATAAAACTTAGTTTAAGTGAATTTATAAATTAATTGGAAATTACTAATTAATTATTTTAAATAATTCCATAATTATTAAAAATCAAATTTTGTATTTTAAGCTTAAATTGAGCATCAGTGGATAGCCATTGAGGCATATAAGTGGTCATCCGGGGATAAGGTGATTATAGGGGATGCGACATAACTGTCAGGGAATAGCCATCAGGGATGCATTTGTTCGTCGGGGATAATTTCTCAGCCATCAAGAGATAAAATTTGTTCATCGCCTAACTCAACAATCCAGTGCCAAACTCTACGTAAGGTGCCAAACTCTAATTTTTATAAATCGCCAAACTCATCGGTATTCTATTTGACTATCGCCAAAGTCACTTGACTAATGCCAAATTCGTCGGTAATCTATTTGACTACCGTCAAAGTATACCTTAGTGGATAATATTATCAGGGAATGACATCCTGAGCGTCAGGGATATCCTTGCCCGTCAGGGAATAAATTTAATCCATTAGGGTATAACTTTAACCCATCGAAAGAAAACTTTAATCCATCAGGGGATGATTTTTAACTTATCAAAGTATAGTTTTGCTCGTTAGGGAACATATTTGACCCGTCAGGGGATATTCTAAGCCCGTCGGGGAATAATTTTTGGCATGTCAGGGGATGATTTCTTAGTTTGTCAGGGGATAGATTTTCATAAGTGGCTAACACATCCATCAGGGAATAATGTGTTCATCAAGGAATAACATGTTTATCATTGGGTATACCTTTGTTCAAACCTATTAGAGACTAACTTTTACCTCTCTCGGGGACTAAGCTTGAACTGTCGGACACTAGTCACTTGAACTGTCGGAGACTAGTCACTTGAACTGTCGGAGACTAGTCACTTGAACTGTCGGAGACTAGTCACTTGAACTGTCGGAGACTAGTCACTTGAACTGTCGGAGACTAGTCACTTGAACTGTCAGAGACTAACAATTTACACTGTCAGAGACTGTTATATCGGAGACTAGCAGTTTATACTATCAAAGATTAACAGTTTACACTATCGGAGACTAATATTTTAAACTCTCGGAGATTAATATTTTAAACTCTCAGAGACTAAACATTTTTAGCCTATCAGAGACCAACTCTGAATCGTAAGAGACTAAGTTAAAACTTTTCTTGGTTACAGTGGGTGACTTTTTCATTCTTTAATGGATGGTGTCATCAATAGATAACCTTACTTAGGGCATTTCCTCATCATCTTTTCTTCGGTGTGTATCATTTCTTCTCACAACACATACACATGCACAGTTGCAAACAAAAACTTGCAGTCTACTGTAGCTTTTATAGTTGCAGTGTCATACAATTCTTGAAGTCTTATTCTATCTTTAGAGAGGTTGAGAGAGAAAATGTGAGTATTTCTTATTGTTTTCTTATTCTTATGGACACTATTAAACCTCAGGAACTTTGGTTGTCTAAAACACAAGCATGATGTTTTTAACTATTGATATAAAAACTGTTTGAAAATTAATATAGTTTGTATAGTTGGTATGTTTCAATATTTCTTATTCTTTTTCTTTTAGCATGCAAAACTAATAACTCCTGATGTTATGGGTATGTTTTTAAAACATGCTTTTTAAACAAAGTGTTTTACATCAAAATATTTACAAGCATAATACGTTTGCCAAATTTCAATTGAACATTTTTATCAATCTACAAATAACATGTCAATACATAAATCGTTCAAGTTGCTAATCAAATGCAATTTCAATATTTTCTTCTTGCATTGTCACATAATTTAATGTCATGTGAAGTAAAAGTCACTTCAAGGACAAATACTTTATACATTACAATTAAACTGAGTATGCTCTATAAAGGCTAAATGACACTTCTGTCCTTCCAAGTTACCACTGAGCTTCAATGTAACCCTTTATATTTTAAAATTGACAATTCTGTTCCTCCATCTTGCCAATTTGATACAATAAAGTTCAATGTTCAATGGCTAATTAACAAACCAAATTCAAGCATGTGCTACTTGCATAACAAGCCAAATCTTGTCAGTTGAAAGTTTGGTAATGTATTCTCTAGCTTGAATTTGTTAGTAATTTAGTATTGTGAGTTCTACATGCTTGAATTTGGCTTGCCAATTAACTGTTGGGCTTCATTGCACCAAATTGGCAAGATTAAGGAATATAATTGTCAAATTTTGAAATATGGAGGGCTAATTGAAACTGTGCGGCAACTTCAAGGATCAGTCATGTTATTTGGCATTTTAGCCCACTATAAATCCCATAAAAGAGATAACATGTTGAAGATTTCCACTAGGTGTACTGAGCGATACCTCTCATAATTATCAAAAGAATCTTAATTACCTCAAAACAATATCAACTGCAATACCGAAGACAACAAAAAGATATACATGAACTTTTTTAATGCAGGTGCATTGTCCAGAAAAAAATGATATAGTGTCCTGTCATGCATCAAAAATAAGCATTTAGCGCTCCCAGAACACATTCCTTTTATTACCTCTAAACAATATCAACTGCAATACCATAACACAACAAAAAATCTATGATAATATTTTTAATATAAAAACACTGTAGAGAAAATAATGTCGGTGTACTGTTATGCATCGCAAATAAAAATTTAGCACTCTCAGAACACATTTCTCCAAGTGTATTGACATTAAAGTGCACATGTACTGTTAATTGATGCTGTGATGGCTGACATTACATAGACAGTTGTATCTCAATTAAAGACAAAAGTGGCAAAAAAAACATAACATATCAAAACCCGTGCACGTCACGCATGCATGCATCGATAAGGAAGAGCTTCGCCAAATGGAATGAAATGTTGAAAACAACACCTAAACAAGATTTTCCCTTGGAGTTTCTATGGTAGCGATTGCTTTGTGTTTTGAGCATCTTCATATGATTTCATACAGATGAATTCAAGGTATATGATCAGTCTCCAGATACTATAGTAGGTTTACCTTTTATTATCTTTAGAAAGAATGTAACTTGGTTAATTCAGATTCAATTTATAAAAAAAAAAATTTCTCTGAGGCTGAGAAAATATCTATTCATGACACTTGTATCTCCATTTGGTTGATAATAATTATCGGATAAAATGACTCTTGGATATTTCTAAGATTTAGAAATGATCTTAGCTCTAGTTGGCACATTGTCCACTCGCTTCTTTTGCTATTATATTTTTTTTTCCAAACTCACTTTGTTATCCTCTTACCTCATTTACTCGTCCCCAAAGTCCCAACTTCTCTTTCTCTAACATGTACAATCCTTTTCTTGAATTTTCATGCTATATGAAGAGAGAAGAAACCAAGTATTTACTCACCAATCACTATACTCTCGTAGGTTGTTACTAGAAATAACATGAAATGAAGGCAAGCATGGATACTCTTTGGTCTTTAGGCATTGATTTTGCAAAGGCAATGCCACTAATGTTGGCCATATAGTTATAAGGCTGCCAGAGTACTTTAATAAGCCTATGAGGCCCATTTCCTTGAAGAGGATCTGAGGATCTGGGTACTGTGTTTCATGGAATACTGATTGGTTCAAATAGATGAATTTGATTCAATTGCTAATTCAAAGAACTGGGACAGTTATGTCCTTGATCCCCAATTGAACTGGCTGGTCCTATTGGATGCTGACAATAATGGATAAACGTATGGTATTAATTATCCTTTTAGTCATGCTTGGTAGATTATTCTACATCCGAATATTGTTGCTGACGTCATTTAGAGACTTGTTTCCTTTATAAATTAATCTACTTGAAATCCAAAATTTTGGGTTCCCCATTGAGGTATATGAAGTATAGACTGATGGAGAAATTATTACAATATAAATGAACTAATTACGGGATCTTAATATCTTATTTAGTATTATGCCATTTTGGCCTTTGTAAATTGTTTCCTCACTTTCTTTGTTTCACCTTGTTGTGCATTGTAACCATAATACATGATATATTATGTTCACTGCAGGCTAAAAGAAAACCTTTATCCTTTTGGAATATGGTGTTTGATAAACAATTACTTTTGGTCCCAGACCCATTTCTTGAGCATGATGATGATATCATGATCAGCGAAGGTGATCAATCACAGCAGAATTGGGATAAGTTGCTTGAAGCTTGTGAGCCCGTGGAAAACTTTCTGGAGTACCAGAGATTCAGTGATGAGGCAAAATTGGATTTGAGTTGCTTGCCCACTGATGTGTCTGAAGAACCCAAAACTGGTTCCTTGAGTCAATACCTTGTTCCATTAAGGTTGATAGAGAGATGGGGCAGCGCCATGGGTATCCTTAAAATCTCTCTGTTACAGTCTATCATATTTTTTCCATGTTATGCATCATTCAGTTTTATAGCTCTCTTGAGTAATTCTTAATAGAGCATAGATATTGTGTTTCCTGATTCAAAACGCTGTTGTTGTTTCACGAAGAGTTACTATAGATATATAAAGGGTACTGGATCACTTCTGGCAACTGTCCAGGTATTATAACTTGTGTTGAGATTCTTTGATAACCTTCAAGTGCATACCTAAGTTATCCGGACTTGATGGTGTGTCTGATCGTGTATGGTTAATTTGAAGAATCCAATTATGACCCGATTTTATTTTGCCCAACTTCTCTTACTAATATGATGTGTCCCACTCCCAAGTCACATGTACTTGGGGCATTATGAAGGGTACATATAAGGTGAATTTGTGCATTCATATGTGGTGTACTAAATTGAAGAAACTGGGTAGGCGTCAGTGCTGTCACTGACATTTACCTTTCCTCCGTTTCCTGCAAATTTCTATACTCATATATTTTGCAAGAAATTGAATATTTCACTAGAAAAGGGTTCTGTTCATAGTATCGGTGTCACACATGTCAAGCCTGCTCCACTGACCCACTTCTTCTCTCCTTATATTCCTGTCCTTGGTAGTATTTAATTTGTAAAATTACCATTCCTTCTTACCAGATGTGTATCACAATAATGATTAATGGTAACATTACATGTTATAGCAATTTTCTGTCATGATATTTCTTGTACTACATTGACATGCAGCCTTGTATTAGCAACAAAACATTTTCATTGGAGGAGCTGTGTCTCAGATACTTTACCCCGAGGGAGGTACATGAATTCATAGATTGTTGCCATTGCTTTATCTTATTAGGTTTTTGTCAGTACCACAAAAATGAAACAAGAAGATGTTTTATTTTATTAATACTTTCCTTTTCACATAGGTTGCCAATCTGCATTCTTTCCCGGAGGATTTCCAGTTTCCAGAGCACATAAGCCTTCGACAATGGTATGTTGTAATTATTTTCTCTGCAGATCCATTTACTTATTGTAAGTCGTAGGTTCTTTATTATCTTACCGATATAGTTTCAGAAACAGGTAAAGTAATCTTATATTATTATCCTCGGTAGTTCTCTTACACATTTTTTTGTTTTTATTCATGAATAAATGCATTCAAAAATAGTCCTACTTTTTTTAGTACCCTATATTTTTATTACAACTTTGGATTGGGCAGTAATTAAATTTACAGATCATCACATAGTATTTCCTTTACTTCATCTTTCTAAAGTTTTGAATGTTATTTAGATCTTATCAAGCTCCTCCTTTTCGTTTTTTGATCTGAATCATTTAATACCTATATGAAGAATGACATTGATGAATAATACATTGAAACGATATGGAGCATTTTGAACAACCAACTATATCTTGATTATAATATTCTCTTACAAATTATTTGCTTCAAATGATGATTGGATGTAGTTTACGATAACATTTGTCCACCAAAGAATGGCATTTTTAAAAAGATTCAAATGCAAAAATGTGGTATAGCATTTTTTTAAACTAAAAAAATCAACTGAAATGGTGTCCACTAGCTACAATATTGCTTGTTTAGGGTCTAATATGGGTACAATTGGAAATCATTTTATGCTCTCCCCTCCTGAATTTTCATTGATTGTGTGAAAATTATACTTTTTCCCCTTTTCATTTTATTATTTATATTTACATTTACATTTCTGGGCAGAAGCTATAACATTTGAAGTTACCAAGTGAACCTGATCGCATTGATGTTTTTTATCTTGGCACAAAATGCAAATAGTTAATGCATTATCTAGAAAAGGATTTTGATGATATGATTGACTAATTGTGGTGCTTCATTGCTTGAATTACTTTTGATAACATGTCTGTGCAATCAAACATTAGTTTCTTGTTTATTAATCTTAAAACCCTAATATCACCTCCATCCCCGAAAGTGTCATAAGGAACCGCAAATAGTGTTTCCAAAAAGGATGTTTGAAGTACATATTACATTCATTTTCTCTCTTAATTATCTTTCCTCTACTTTTTTTTTAAGACTCTTTGTGACAACCCCGATTTCCCCAACCAGAGGCTAGAGTCATTGGATTAGTATCAACTGTTGTGGCGGGAAAACCGGGTTGTCAAGTGGAGCAAAAGAACTAATAAAAAAGTAATCTTTCTCTCATAATATTAATTGGACAGGGTATGCTTAGCAATTATTACAATTATTGTCTTAAAGATTCTAGCAGCGAAAAAATAAAGATCTTTCTACCAAAAACCAAAACCGAAAATCAAATTCACGAGCCCTTAATAGGCAGTCCTATTGATATTGGAACATCCTTTCCTTACCTTTGAAATTTTCTCCTTTCTCATGCTTAACTGAAAGAGAATCAAGCAAGTATGAGCGATAAAAACCCAACAAGTAATATGTCATAGAACGGTTGAAAGAAATAAGGATTTGCAGCTAGTTTCGAAATACAATTTCCAAGACAATGTTAAAAATATTAAGAATTCAAACTATTGGATTTCCGTTGCATATGGGAAGAATCCATATTCTCATATAGAAGAAAGATTGACAAAAACAATGCTTCAGAAATGAAGAAAATGAATCCACATAAGCTCTCTTGACGTCTTTCAATACTATGACTTATCTCGCCTTAATTCTGTTCAACACTAGGGCCTACTGAGAGTATCTCTTACCATTTGACAATAGCAGACTAGGACTATCCCAATGTGGTCTGCTATGTATATACGTAAGACATTTAGTAGATTTAATTACATCTACAATCTCTAGGGCCCGATAGAATGGAGTAACCCATTCTCACATCCGGGTTGGTTCCCTTCTCTTGCTTATAAAGTGGATGAATCTTGACACCTCAATGAGGGTCACAAGGTATTCTTACAGCTAACCTTGTAATTTCAATGAGGGTCACAAGGTATTCACATAGCTAACCTTGTAGAAAACATTAGATAAGTTAAACTGAATTGAATAGTTCAATATGTCATCTGTTGACATGGAACAGATAAGATGCTTGTAAACTGGATACAAGTAGTCAAACATTTAACAATAAGTTTTAGCTCAAGTTGAAACAAGTAACAATTATTCTCAATCAGTATGTATACGAAGCAACTATGTATACATAAGAAAAAGTTCGAGTATTTGCATAACAAGTCTTAACGCTGATCAAGTTAATGGATCAAACGTTTTAATTGCAATAAGCATCATACCATATGTATGCCTACATAAATAGCTCTGTTATATACTGAAGAATAGTAAATACATCATTTACAGAATCGCGTATAACGGAACAACTGAGTTATACGTTGGAAGAATAACAATTGTATTACTTGCCTTGCTCAGAGTGACAACGAATGATGGGTTTAAGTGTTCCTACAAGATCTGTTTTATGATCCATAAATGATTTAATAGTTAGAATCTAAACAAGATTCTTTATGAAATGTTTAGACTATGTTTAGTTCATATCTATTATTTCTTGATTACACCACATGGTGTTGTATAAACTTTGAAATGGTTACACTGGTTACTGTGCATCAGGAGATGGTTTATACTTATTAGGGGATAAGGTTTTTGCCGTCAGGGGATAGCTTTAAGTCATCAGGGGGTAAATTATCCATTAGGGGATAATTTACTTGTCAGGGGATAAATTACCCGTCAGGGGAATAAATTACCCGTCAGGGATAAATTACCCGTCAGGGGATGATCTACTCATCAGTGGGTATCTACCCATCAGGGGATAAATTACTCGTCAGGGGATGATTTACTTACTAGTGGATAAGTTTCGTTCATCGCCAAACTCATCGGTAACCCCTTTAACTACTGCCAAACTCACTTTGGCTGTCGTCAAACTCATCAGTGGATAAGTTTGTTCAGCGCCAAACTCATCAGTGGATAAGTTTGTTCAGCGCCAAACTCAACAGTGGATAAGTGTGTTCAGTACCAAACTTATCGGTGGATAAGTTGTTCAGCGCCAAACTCATCTTCAATCGCCAAACCTGCCGCCAAACTTGTCGGAGACTAACATTTTTGCTCCTTGGAGAGTATGATACTTTACCTATCGGAGACTAACAAGATTGGTTCATCGGAGACTAATATTTTTGTTTCTCTCAGAGACTAAGAAAAATTTTACTTATCGGAGACTGACCAAAATTGTTCATCGAAGACTTATTTTATGCTGTCGGAGACCAGCAATTTTGCCCATCGGTAGATAAATTATCCTCTGATAGCAAAAACAACTCATCGGTGGATATTTATCCTCCGATGACTTATAGTCAAGTCTTTGTGTATTTGTTCCATAATTGGAAATGTTTAAATTGGACGTGGAAAATCCAAAAGACAAAATACTAACTTTTTAGAGATTAATATGAAACTATTCTTAATATCACGAAAAGTCTTGGTTTAAGGGTATATAGGAACACAATTTTAAGAGTATAAGGAATGGTAAGGTTTAAATATATGTAGATATTATCCATGCGGTTTATCTCTATGAGAAAATTATAGGGAAGGGATTACGTTTAGTGTTTTCATGCAACTTTTTCTTCAAGTTAAATGACCAAAAATAAATAACTTATTTAAAGTTTTCAAGATTACCTTGCGAGCCTTTAATTCTACAGCGCACGCTGTAGGATATTATTTTATGTTTGAGAGTGTTTAGAGAGGTGGAGTAGTAAGACGAATGTCCTCTTTATATAGGCGAGCCAGGAGAAATAAAAATATCTGTTGCGGATATTTCTCATTTTAGATTGGTATCGGACGTGAAATTAATTAAACTACTAAGAGAAGATAGGCAATTGCTTGATCATTACGTCCACACGTATGTGTGAACTTCTCATAGATGTCGAAAGGTAGTACTCCGTACTACTAATGACTCAGCATCTGAAATGCTTGCTCATCAAGAGGAATTAAGAGTATCCGTAATACTTACTCATCAAGAAGAAATTACAGCATCCGTAATGCTTACTCATCAAGAAGAATTATTAATTAACTCACTTTCACTGAAACCGCAGTAATAATCCATACTATTGCATAAACTGTTACTGAAATTTGTTTCCTTTAGTATTTATAAAGGAATATCTAATTATAACTATAAATAAACTTTTGACTAAGGTTTATTTAATAAATGCTTTAAATATTATAATAATGGTTACAAAAATTTGGGGCTTCACACTCTTTCCTCTTCTACTATGTGTTTTTGAGTGTTTGAGTGTCCTTCAGATACCTTTGAGTACAGAGGGAATATGCCATAAAGCTGCTTCTACACACATATATATTGAATATGTATGTATTTATATCATTATATGTATATGTAGGAGAAATGGATATGCACTGCTGTGCACATGGTTATTTATATGTACAAGACTATAATGTTTAGATGGAAAACAAAATACTTCTTTGTACTTTCTGGCTCTCTCCCTCCATCAAATCCATGGAGAACACTCCTCTCTTATCTTCTTCGTTTTCTCCCTCAGTTCAAGTTTCAACTAAGATGACATCCTAATCCGGTAATCCCTAATTTCTAGTCTTTAATCTTCAGTTGAAACAACAATCAAAGAAACTGGACCAACCAAATATATTTCCATAATTACTGATGGACATCTCTCTTCAGAAGACGATGATACCATGTCCCTTAATATGAAATCAAAATACTGAGTTGATGTCTTATAAATGGTATATGGTTTGAGTTGATGTCTTATAAATGGTAGTCATGATACCATGTCCCTTAATATGAAATCAAAATATTGAGTTTACGTCTTATAAATGGGATATGGTTTGAGTTGATGTCTTATAAATGGTAGTCATGACTGTTCTTAACTCAATTTACTTCTAGAAACTAGGTTTGGAACGTCTGCGAGTGAAATCACTTAATTTAAGAAGAAATACGGAAAAAGAAAAAGAAGGTAACTCAATCGAGAAATACTACAACATAAAAGGGTAGCTGATTAAACAATCTATTAGGAACAGCACAAGAAGTTTGTTTATTTAAACCAAATGATGACCCAAATTCTATTCACTATAGATAAATCATTAATAAGTTCTATGACAAGTCAATCATCCAGTGGGAGCTGAAAGAATTGATCTCAACACATGATTTACTAGGAAAATTAAAGACGAAGTCGTGGATCCTTTCTTGTCTGCTTTTATGGTTTTAATGTGTTTCTTCATTAGCTTCCATGATCCTCAGTCCTCCCTGCAATATGTGAATTTCATTATCATTCTGCCATTCTTTTATTGGACTGTTCATATGCAAGGATAACATTTTTTCACTCGCATCCTTCAATTTTATCAAAAGTCTTAAGACGCTTAACATTTGTACTTGACTGGGCAGCGATGTTATTGCAGTAAATACATTTTCATTTGGTGAGTTACATGAGCACAATGTTAGTCTGAAAATAATCTGTTTTTGCTCAAATGATTGGCAAAAAAAACAAACCAACAAACAAAAAACAAGTATAGGATGTGATAAAATTGTGGTAGAATTTGACATTTATTTCTATTGTGGATTTTTCTTTTTCTTAAAGGCAAATTCAATCAGAATTCCTTTATAATTTTTTTTTTTTGTTGTCTACAGTTATGCACTGCTCGGAAATAGTTTGAGTGTGGCAGTGGTTGCTCCGTTGCTCCGTTATCTATTCAAAGAACCACAATAATCACTTTTCTGGAGTTATGTGACCATATTCACTGAGTAGAAGATACATGTGTTTCTGTTCCTTTATGATCATACATTTGAGTGGCATATGAGGCATCTACATGAAAACCTACGTTAAGGTTTGAGAAGCTCAATCTTTTATTACAGTGTCCTGACTCCTGGAAGTGATTCCCCAATTGAATAGATACCATGTGTACTCGGCATGTGCACAAATATAAGATCGACATCTGAATATAAAAAAATTCATGTGAAAATATTAATTTGCTTAATATATACACTTTCATCACAAGAAAACCGAAAAATCTAATGCTTTTTATTTTTGTGAACCTGGAAATCGCTTTCCAGTTGTTATAGTGTTGATTCCACGACAAAGTTTCTGGTGCAGGTATAATCCGGGGAAATTCGTAATCAAAGGAGATTGGTTTGTTTAGCTGGTAAACAGAGTCTCCTCTTTCAGAGGTGAGATCGAGGGCCGCAGATATGTTCTACCCATGGGAAGAAGACAAGTCAATAATGATTTATGGTTTCTCAATAAGGGGCCTGTTTATAGTGTATGTTCATTGTAGAAATGTTTCTAGTTTGATGGGGCGCAACGGATACTTTTAATAGTTTGTACGAAATTTCCTAGGTGATATGCAATATTGTACACATGGTATTAAGGATGCGGGTCAGCCATTTTTATTTCTCTCACTTGTGAATTTTCAATATTTGAAAACATTAGCACGAAGCCTTCAATACAGATAAATCCAAACAACTTGATATTCTGACCGTGACTCAAGTGTAGTAAAAACTGCGTTAAGTCTTGCATATTAAGTGTCAATTATTTAACGCTAACATACGATATCTTGATTGTTAGGTTTTATAACATTTGATGATAATTGTCTTTAGATTTCTTAGATATACAAATGTATAGAAAGTGTTAATTAGTAACACTGAAGTTTTGTACCTAATAATTATCTCTTTGATTATAATTTATTCATTTGTAGTAAAGAGATAGATTTATTTTTTATTGTAAATAACTATTGGAGATTGTATCAAAGTTTCAACAAAGTCATATTGTGTTTTGATCCGTCGGAGATTAAGAAAAGGCTTATCGGAGACTAACCAGAAATCTATTTCTAATCAAAAAGGAAAGATTGTGTTTGATTCGAATAAGGAAACTGAATCATTATTGATTTAGAAAAGGAAACTGAATTAATTACGATTTAGTTTAGGAAACTGTAGTTAGGTTTACAGAGTTGTAACACAGACAGACACTAAAGACCAAAGACTAGAGTGATCGGGGACTAAGACTGAAGTTGTCGGGGACTAGTCATGAATTATTTCTTGAAGAGATACATAGTTCGAATTGAATAAGGAATGTCTTCCACGTGGACTGAGATATTATTGAAGACGTAGCTGGTAAAAAAATTAACCAAAAATCTATTCCTAATCAAAAAGGAAAGATTGTGTTTGATTCGAATAATGAAACTGAATCATTATTGATTTAGAAAAGGAAACTAAATTAATTACGATTTAGTTTAGGAAGCTATAATTAGGTTTACAGAGTTGTAACACAGAAGCTGTATATTTTGATAGTTTGTATCTTTACGATATAGAATAAAAGTTGACGATCAAATTGTGATTGTTAGAAGTTGTAATCAATTGTTAAATCAATAAAAAACAATTGTTTATAATTTGTTCTTGTTCTTTATATTCTGCAAGTAATAATTAATTTCTTGAAGAACAAGAAATTGAAAAGAATTCAAAGAATTGGTATTCAACCCCCTTTTGACAAGTTCTCGGCTATCTCACTAGGAAAACAATTGGTATCAGAGCTTTTAATTAAAATTAATCAATTAACACGATTTTGAGATGGCCAACGACGAAGGAAGCAGCTCTGCCATAATGGCTTATGCAGGAAGTCGTGATGGTGGAACCAGGATTCCAATTCTGAAACGAGAAGAGTATCCTATGTGGAAACAAAAGATGTACATACACTTGAGAGCAACAGATCCTGACTATATTGCAAGGATTGAAAATGGTCTTTATCTACTTAGGAAATTTGTTCCTGCTAAAACTGTTGAAGGATCCGTTGTTGCTGAACACTTTGAACTTGCTTCTGAAAGTGACTATACAAACAAAGACAAGTTACAAGTGTTAAAGGATACTAAGGCTATGAACATACTTTACAATGACATTGACAAAAATATGTTCACAAGTATCATCAACTGCACAACATCTAAGTAGATTTGGGACACCATCAAAGTCTTGTGTGAAGGAACTGACCAAGTCTGAAAGAATAAAAGATCATTGTTGACTCAACAATATGAATTTTTTCAAGCAAACTCTGGTGAACCAATAACATCGGTTTATGACAGGTTCAACTCTTTGCTTAATGACTTGAAAATACTTGGAAAGTCCTATGACAATGAAGACGTCAATACCAAGTTCATGAGAGCACTCCCACCAAGTTGGGATCCAAAGACTACTGCAGTAACGGAAGCTCATGACTTGGACCTACTCACACTGGATAGGCTCTACGAAAATCTAAAGACTTGTGAGCTTGAAGTAAAGCAAAGACAACGCATGCATGGCAGGGACAAAGGAGCTGTGTTAATGGTTGAGACAAGCAAGTCTCAAGAGAAGCTTGATGATGAAACTTCCAATGCTAGCTCGACTGATGAGGAAGATGAACTGAACACTGATGATGACATGGAAGAATTCATGGCCTTCATGGTCAAACAGTTCAAGAAATTTAGAGCTGGTAGAAAAGGAAGGAGATCGTCAAGGAAGCCTAATCCTAAATGTAAAGGTCAAACTGTGACCTTTGATATAAAGAAACTAAGATGTTATAACTGTGATGGGTTAGGGCACTTTGCCAATGAGTGCAGGAAGTCTAGATCTAATGATAGATCTAAGGATGATAAATCAAGGAAGACGGAGAACGACTTTGTTGACAACAAGTTTAAATCAAAAAGCAAAGCTTTGATCACTGAGGGTAAAGATTGGATTGACAGTGACTCTGAGGAAGAAGTTGTCAACTTTGCCCTGATGGCTGGAAGTGACAAGCTAAGTGATTCTGCACAGGTATATGATGTAAATCAGAATTTTAATGTGCTCGACTTAATTGATACATCTAGTATAGAAAGCATACAAAAAGATATGTCTGATTTATATGTTAGTTTTAGATCACTAACTATTGAGCATACCAGTGTTAAAGAATCACATGATAATCTCTTGAAAAGAAATAGATTTCTTGAAGAGAGATTAAAAGAATTTGACACTATTAAGTCTGATCTTGACAAAGCTCATCACATGATCAATGCTTTGAAGAAGAGGGAATTGTACTTAGTCGAACAACTTACAAAAGCACAGGCTAAGATAAAACAGTGGAACAGTTCCTCTAAAAAGTTGACAGGCTTGGTAGGATGTAAAAAGATTGGTTAAAAGTTTGGATTAGGTTATGATGAGTGCCTAGGAAACAATTCAGATTTAATTGAGACCATTGAAGGTGCTAACTCCACTACTAGTAAGCCAAATGTTTTGAAAAGAATTAATTTTGTTTCTCCTGTTAATGAACCCAAATTTATTAACACTCAATACCAATAAGTCACTGCAAAAACAAAGGTTGATCAAAAGACAGTGAACACTATTGATAAGAGTGAGAATAAAAGATTAAATATTGAGTTCATGACAAAAAATCAATTAAACAAAAAATTGGAAAATATTCCTATGAAAAAGGCTGAAACATTAGTGGAGTCTAGTAGTAGTAAGAGAAATAGGAATGGAAATATAGGCATTAATAAATACACAAATTATGCTAGAATGCCTGATGCTCCTAGAAAGACATGTCATATATGTGGTAATCCAAATCACATAGCTATGCATTATAGGAGTAAAAATAAAATTCCTATAATAGAAACTGCATCTTCAAAAACAATAAAAGATAAATCACCCGTAAAAAGGTTAAATCATCTTTGCATTAACTATGAAACTTCAAACCTTGGCAGTCTCTCATAGAAAGAAAGCAAGATTAATGATTGTCCAATTAAAATAAAAATTAATAAAAGATAGTCAACTCAATCTGACTCAAGTCTTGATTCTACAACTAGTGAGAAAAGACCCAAGAAAGTCTGGATCCCAAAAATTTCTAATTAGTTACTCTTTATTGTGCAGGGCAAAAAGAAGAAAACATGGTATTTGGACAACGGCTGTTCAAGACACATGACTGGAGACAAGTCCCTGCTAAAACAGTATGAAGAGAAAAGTGGCCCAAAAGTCACTTTTGGAGATGATAGCAAAGGCCATACTAAGGGTTATGGCAGTGTTGAACATGGAGATGTCATCTTCACTGAAGTATCACTAGTTGATGGCTTAAAGCACAATCTTCTGCGTGTGAGTCAACTATGTGATAAGGGATTCAATGTCACCTTCAAAGAAGATCAATGCTTGGTGTGTGACAAAGAATATGATAATGTGATATTGACAGGGAAAAGAAAAGAAAATTTGTACATTGCAAACCTTATCTCTTTCACTAATCAAATCACATGTCTCTATAGTAAAGCATTAACTGATGAAAGATGGCTTTGGCACAAGAAGCTTTCCCACTTGAATTTCAAGAATAGCAACAAACATATGAGGAAAGGATTGGTAGCTGACATTCCACAATTGGAGTTTACACAAGATGGATTGTGTGATTCATGCCAGAAAGGGAAACAAAGAAGTGTATCATTCAAGAGCAAACCAGCAACATCAATCACTGGCCCTTTACAATTGTTACACATGGATTTATTTGGTCAAGTGAATGTGATGTGTATCTTAAGAAATAGATATGCTTTGGTTATTATGGATGATCACACGAGGTATACTTGGGTAAAATACCTCCATACAAAAGATGAAACTGCTCAGTTGATAATCGATCATGTCAAAAAGATAGAAACTGAGTCAGGAAAAACAATAAGGGTGATAAGGAGGGATAGAGGAACAAAATTCAAGAATTCCCAAGTTATTGAATTCTGCACTGAAAAAGGAATAACTCATCAATTCTCAGCTCCAAGAACCCCTCAACAAAATGGAGTTGTTGAGAGGAAAAACAGAACCCTTATTAAAGCAGCGAGTACTATGTTACAAGAAGCAAAGTTTCCTATATATTTTTGGGAAGAAGTTATTAGCACAACTTGCTTTACACAGAACAGATAATTGATAAACAGAGCATACAACAAAACACCTTATGAATTGATGATTGGGAGAAAACCAACTCTCAAGTTTTTACATGTGTTTGGTTGTAAGTGCTTTGTATTGAGAGATTCATCAGAGACAAGAGAAAAATTTGACAAGTTTGATGAGGCAATCTTCTTAGGTTATTCTCTGTCAAGCAAGTTATATAGAGTATATAATCTAAGAACAAAGGTCATTGTGGAATCAATTCAAGTTGTATTTGATGACATAAAGATTCCAGGAATGATTGGACAAGGTGATCCATTGGAGTTGTTGACGAGTGAAAGAATAAGTCTCGTTTCAAAAGAATTATCCTTAGATTTATTTTCTGTCGATATTAATGGAGGTTCTTGGTTAGGGGGTGGTAAACAACCCGTGGTTACGTTGCTTAGGAGTTAAGAAGTGGCGGGCTTCAACAGTCGTCGGGGATTACGGAAGGCATCAGGGATTACGAAAACACATCGGGGATTACAGAAGGCATCGGGGACTAAGACGTGTGCTAGACGCGCCAGGGATTAAGACACGCATCGGAGACTAGTGGCGTCATCGGAGATTATTGACGTCATTAGAGACTATAGTCTCCGATAGTTATTATTCCTCGGTTTTGTTTTGGAGATTGTTTTCAATTTAAATTGGAATGTTTATTTTCCTTGTTAGATTAGATATTTTTCCATAATGGAATTCTTTCCATTGTAAATTCTTTCTAATTAGAACTAGGGTTTATTGATTATTCAACTTATAAATAGCTGTTCATAATGTATAAAAAGACAGACTTTGATTAATAAAATTGTGTGAGTTTTTACTTACGGGTATCCGAAAGTTGGTGGTTAATTCCTTTAGACTTTCACAACCAGATTTGTTTAGTTTGTGGGTGATTAATTTCTTTAAGCAAACTATTCCAATCGATCCTTTAGAATTGCTTCTTGGTGATTAAATTCTTTATAGAATCAACCTAAAGTTATTTTCTGCACTTGAACAAACAAAGCTTCCGCAACCTGTGTTTGGTCTCTCAGATCAAATACATCATCTTGGTATCAGAGCTTTTTGGTTGACGGATTGTCTTGATTCATTCTAACAAACTCGAATACAATGGCTGGCGAAGAAGAAATTATCCCGCGAGGACTTACCATGGAGCAAGCACAAAACTTACGCCGCGATAGACAGATCAATGACCTGACTGAAAAGGTGAACGAATTACTAGCCAGGTTAGACCAAAGAAACCCTTCCACAAGTCCAAACCGTAGTACCAGATCTGCTCGTACGTCAGATTCGGAAGGAGAAGAAGTGGTCAGACCAGCACTAAGGAGGCAGAGAGACAATGCTGACGACGATAAGGGGCTGAGGTTAGATATTCCAGACTTCGATGGCAGCATGAAGCCAGAAAAGTTCTTGGAATGGCTACAAAGAATTGAAAGAGTCTTTGAATACAAGGACTATGATGACCACAAGAAATTCAAGGTGGCAGTATTAAAATTCACCGGCTACGCTAATCTGTGGTATGAAAACTTAAAGAATAAGAGAAGAAGAGAAGGTAAGGCACGGATTGTGTCTTGGGAAGCCTTGAAGGGTAGGATGAAGAAACGGTTCCTACCTACGGATTATGTACAAGATGTGTTCTTGAAACTACAAAGTTTGAAACAAGGGGCACTGTCGGTGGAAGAGTACACGGTGGAGTTTGAGAAACTCACCATGTTATGCGATCTTGAGGAGAGGGCAGAACACAAGATTGCTCGGTTCTTAACAGGACTGAACAATAGTATTGCCGAGAGAGTAGAGTTACAACCCTACTGGTCCTTCGAAGAAGTATGTAAGGTGGCCATGAGGGCTGAGAAACATGCCAAGGCCAAGGTAAACAACTATATACGGCCAGTAAACAAAACGATGGAAAGAGGCAGAAGCGAAAGGAGAAACGAAGCACCATCTGCGGCTAAATTCACCCCTACCTTTGACAAGTTCAAGAAGGACAAGGGTAAGGCTACTACGCCATTGGCGACGGAAGATAGACGAATTTGCTTCAAGTGTAAAGGCTACGGACACATGCAACGTGATTGTCCTAGCAATAGAGTAATGACTCTCCATGATGTTGAAGAGATTGAGGCATCTTATGCTTCTAAGGAGAGAGAAACACTTGAAGAAGAGGAGTTGAGTAGCTGTGAAGTTGAAGATGAGTTCGAAGCTGATGCTGTAGAAGAACCCGAGACACAGGGTTCACAATTGATTGTTCGGAGACTGTTACAAGCCAAACCAGTCCCCTTGGAAGCTGACCAAAGGGACAAGATTTTCATGACTAGAGTATTAGTAAGGGACAAACTGTGCAATCTGATAATTGACACGGGTAGTTGCACCAATGTGGTTTCTACCACATTGATTGATAAATTGAATTGGCCGACAACACCCCATCCTAAACCATACAAATTACATTGGCTGAGTGATGGAGGAGAAGTGAAAGTGACGAAGCAAGCACTGATTTCTTTTGAAATTGGTAAATTCAAGGATTAGGCATTGTGTGATGTTTGTGTCATGGATGCATGCCACATCTTATTGGGGAGACCATGGCAGTATGATAGATTTGTCAAGTACGATGGCAGGACAAATGTGTACATTGCCAAGGTAGGCAACAAGAAGACGGCTCTAAAACCTTTATCCTCTTCTGGTGCACGCAAGGAGAGTTTAATGGTGAGTGAGAAGCAATTCCAGTCTGAACTGGAACAGGAAGGTCACGGCTACTTGCTGATTGCTGTCGGTTCTCAATCTGAGCAAAAGCCCGAAGGACTAAATAGAGACGTGGAGAAATTGTTGGAAGAATTTCAAGATGTGTTTCCTGAAGACTTACCACCAGGTTTGCCACCTATTAGAGGAATTGAACATCAAATTGATTTAATTCCTGGGGCATCCTTACCTAACAAAGCGGCTTACCGTTGTAATCCTCAAGAGGCACAAGAAATACAAAGACAGATTGAGGAACTGATGGAGCGAGGTTATGTACGAGAGAGCATGAGCCCTTGTGCTGTTCCAACTTTGGTGGTACCAAAGAAAGATGGAACATGGAGAATGTGCATTGATAGTAGGGCAGTGAACAACATTACTATCAAGTATAGATTTCCAATTCCAAGGTTGGATGATTTGCTGGATGAGCTGTATGGTTCAGTGGTATTTTCCAAAATAGATCTTCGCAGCGGATATCACCAAATAAGAATGAGGGAAGGTGATGAATGGAAGACAGCATTCAAGACAAAAGTAGGTTTGTATGAATGGCTGGTCATGCCTTTTGGACTAAGCAACGCACCAAGTACCTTTATGAGACTGATGAATGAGGTACTCAAGCCCTTTTTGGGAAGGTTCGTTGTGGTGTACTTGGATGACATACTGATCTACAGCAAGAACAAGGAAGAACACTTGATGCATTTAAAATCAGTATTTGAAATGTTGAGAAAACAAAGACTTTACGCCAAGTTGGAGAAGTGTTACTTCTTGGTGTCGGGCGTAACCTTCCTAGGTTACATAGTTTCGAGTAATGGAGTTTCAGTTGATCCATCAAAAGTGGAAGCTATAAAATCTTGGCCAGTACCGACTACAGTGACAGAGGTAAGATCCTTCCATGGCCTTGCATCATTTTACAGAAGATTTGTAAAAAATTTCAGTAGTATAGTCGCGCCTATCACTGAATGCATAAAAAAAGGAAAGTTCGAATGGACGGAGTCTGCTCAAAAGGCGTTCGAAAGGGTGAAGGAGTTGTTGTGCGATACACCGGTCCTAGCTCTGCCAGACTTTTCAAGTCTTTTTGAAGTAGAGTGCGATGCAAGTGGAATAGGCATAGGAGCTGTCCTAGTGCAAAAGAAAAGACCCATTGCTTATTTTAGTGAAAAACTCAATGGTGCAAGACTGAACTATTCAACTTATGATAAGGAGTTCTATGCCATAGTGAGAGCTCTTGACCATTGGAGTCACTATTTGCGGCCGAGTCACTTCATATTGCATTCAGACCATGAGGCCTTAAAATACATTCATGGACAACAAAAATTGAATCCTCGTCATGCTAAATGGGTTGAGTTCTTGCAATCCTTTAATTTCTCATCAAGGCATAAGCAGGGCAAAGATAATGTGGTAGCTGACGCATTATCCAGGAGGCACAATTTACTTGGGGTGTTGAGCTCAAAATTACTTGGTTTTGAGTTGGTTAAAGAGTACTATCAGCAGGACCTGGATTTTCAACCAATAATCGAGGCGTGTTCTCACGGATCTACGGGGAATTATGTGTTTCAAGATGGATTTCTGTTCAAAGGAAATTGCTTGTGTATTCCATCTTGCTCAATTCGAGAATTGTTAATTAGGGAAGCTCATGGAGGAGGACTAGCCGGACACTTTGGTATTACCAAAACATTGGCAATTTTACAAGAACATTTCTATTGGCCAAAAATGCAAGGAGATGTGACTGGGGTGATTGCTCGTTGTGCAACTTGTCAAAAGGCGAAGAGTACATTTCATCAAGGACTATATACGCCCTTACCTGTTCCAGATTCCCCCTGGGAGGATGTCGCTATGGATTTTATTGTGGGGTTGCCTCGGACTCAAAGGGGTAATGATTCAATAATGGTAGTTGTGGACAGGTTCTCAAAAATGGCACATTTTCTGGCTTGTCACAAAACTGATGATGCATCTCGTATAGCTGATTTGTATTTGAAGGAAGTGGTGCGACTTTATGGGGTTCCAAAGACTATAGTTAGCGATCGAGACACTAAGTTTATGAGTTATTTCTGGAAAACACTATGGAAACTGTTGGGAACTAAACTGTGTTTCAGCACTTCACATCATCCCCAGACCGATGGACAGACGGAAGTAACCAACAGAACCTTGGGAGTTTTGTTACGTGGATTGGTTAGTAAGACTACCAAAGATTGGGATGTCAAACTTGCACATGCTGAATTTGCCTACAATAGGTCTGCTACGTATGCTACGAAACATTCACCTTTTGAAGTAGTGTATGGTGAAAACCCCAGACTTCCAGTGGATTTAATTCCTTTGCCAAGGGGTGAATATATCCATTCAGATGCCAAAGTAAAGGCACAAGCTATGATGAAGTTACATGCGCAAATACGAGCCAGAATTGAGAAAATGAATGCAAAGTATAAAGCTTTGGTCGACAAACATAGAAAGCAACCTATTCTTCAGGTGGGTGATCTTGTATGGTTGCCTCTGCGGAAAGAAAGGTTTCCTAACCTACGTAAACATAAGTTAATGCCTCGGTCGGAGGGTCTCTTCAAGATTGTTGAGAAGATTAACGACAATGCCTTCAAATTGGAGTTGCCAGGAGAATACGGTGTAAGTGCAACTTTTAATATTGGTGATTTGACTCCTTATATTCATGATGATGATGTAGCTCAATTGAGGACAATTGTTTCTGAAGAAGAGGAGGATGATCCATTGGAGTTGTTGACGAGTGAAAGAATAAGTCTCGTTTCAAAAGAATTATCCTTAGATTTATTTTCTGTCGATATTAATGGAGGTTCTTGGTTAGGGGGTGGTAAACAACCCGTGGTTACGTTGCTTAGGAGTTAAGAAGTGGCGGGCTTCAACAGTCGTCGGGGATTACGGAAGGCATCAGGGATTACGAAAACACATCGGGGATTACGGAAGGCATCGGGGACTAAGAAAACACATCGGGGATTACGGAAGGCATCGGGGACTAAGACGTGTGCTAGACGCGCCAGGGATTAAGACACGCATCGGAGACTAGTGGCGTCATCGGAGATTATTGACGTCATCAGAGACTATAGTCTCCGATAGTTATTATTCCTCGGTTTTGTTTTGGAGATTATTTTCAATTTAAATTGGAATGTTTATTTTCATTGTTAGATTAGATATCTTTCCATAATGGAATTCTTTCCATTGTAAATTCTTTCTAATTAGAACTAGGGTTTATTGATTATTCAACTTATAAATAGCTGTTCATAATGTATAGAAAGACAGACTTTGATTAATAAAATTGTGTGAGTTTTTACTTACGGTTATCCGAAAGTTGGTGGTTAATTCCTTTAGACTTTCACAACCAGATTTGTTTAGTTTGTGGGTGATTAATTTCTTTAAGCAAACTATTCCAATCGATCCTTTAGAATTGCTTCTTGGTGATTAAATTCTTTATAGAATCAACCTAAAGTTATTTTCTGCACTTGAACAAACAAAGCTTCCGCAACCTGTGTTTGGTCTCTCAGATCAAATACATCACAAGGATTGCATGAACCTCTCAGGTTTGAGAATGAATTGGATGCATGAGAATATCCATCAGAGACTACTGAAAAACCCCAAGATAGTAATGATCCCTACATAATTGAGGGGGAGTTAACAGTTGTGCATGAAATACCAAGGAAAAATACTTTATCAGAGACTAGAGTATTAGATGAAACACAAGAGACTGGTGACATTAGTATAACATCGGAGACTAATGGTTCACCAAGGACTAGTGTCACTGATGCACAATCGGAGATTATCTTGACACTAGGGACTATAGAGATAAACAGCTCAGGGGGAACTAATAATGAAGAAGTTAATGGTTTAGGGGGAGTAGTCTCTGATCATGAAGCTAGATTAGACAACATCAATCTAGAAAATGAAGCCTCAACTTCAAGATCAAATCTGTCACGTGCAAGACCATGGTTAAGAGATCATATAACAGATTTGATCATTGGAAGTATAGAGGATGGAGTCAAGACTAGAAGTACAACTCAAAATGAATGTTTATGTCTCAGTTTTCTCTCAAAGATTGAGCCAAAGAAAATTGAGGAAGCACTTCAAGATCCTGAATGGATAATTGCCATGCAAGAGGAATTGAACCAATTCACAAGAAACAAAGTCTGGAGATTGGTACCCAAACCAAGGAATAGATCAATTATAGGTGCCAAGTGGGTCTTTAGAAACAAATTGGATGAAACTGGTACAATCACAAGGAATAAAACAAGACTGGTTGCAAAAGGATATTCACAAGAAGAAGGAATAGACTATGATGAAACTTTTGCACCAGTAGCAAGTAGCAAGACTTGAAGCAATAAGGATTTTCTTGGCTTATGTAGCCTATAAAAACTTCAAGGTGTACCAGATGGATGTCAAGAGTGTTTTCCTAAATGAAAAATTGGAAGAGGAAGTCTATGTTCAACAACCACCAGGTTTTGTGGATTCCAAGTTTCCAAATCATGTGTACAGGTTAGATAAAACACTCTATGGCTTAAAACAAGCACTAAGAGCCTAGTATGATACTCTATCTCAATTTTACTAGAAAACAAATTTGTTAGAGGTATCATAGATAAAACTTTATTATATAGAATTCAAGGCTCTGACATTATACTTGTGCAAATATATGTAGATGATATTATATTTGGTTCTACAAATGAAAAACTCTGTGAAAAATTTTCAAAACTAATGCAGTATAGATATGAAATGAGTATGATGGGTGAATTAACATTTTTCTTAGGTTTGCAAATAAAACAATCAATTGATGGAATTTTTATCTGTCAGTCCAAATACATCAAAGACTATACAACCTGATCAGAGACTAAATGTTGACTCGATCAGGGACTAAAGCTGAAGCCATTAGGGACTAGTTGTGAATTATTTTCTGATGAGATACAGAGTTTGAATTGAATAAGGAATGTCTTCCACTTAGATCAAGATAATATTGAAGACGTAGCTGGTAAGGAAACAAGCCAGAAATCTATTCCAAATCAAAAGAAAAGGAAAGATTGTGTTTGATTCGAATAAGGAAGCTGAATCATTATTGATTTAGAATAGAAAAACTGAGTAATTCAGTTTCAGAAGCTGTAACAAGGTTTATAGAGAATTGTAATTTCGAAGCTGTATAGAATTCATAGTTTTGTATCTTTACTATACATAAATGAATAGAAGCTAACGATCATATTAATTGTTAGAATTTGTAATCAATTGTTAAAGCAATAAAAAACAATTGTTTATAAATTGATTTGAGTTCTTGTTCTTTATATTCCGCAAGAAAAATTAATTTTATAAAGAACAAGTAATCGAAAAGAATTCAAAGAACTTGTATTCAATATGACACAACAATATGAGTTCTTTCAAGCAAAGCCTGGTGAACCAATAACATCAGTCTATGACAGGTTCAATACTTTGCTCAATGACTTGAAAATACTTGGAAAGTCCTATGATAATGAGGATGTCAACACTAAGTTCATGAGATCTCTTCCACCAAGTTGGGATCCAAAGACTACTACAGTAAGGGAGGCTCATGACTTAGACATACTCACACTGGACAGACTCTACGAAAATTTAAAGACATATGAACTTGACGTAGAGCAACGACAATGCATGCATGGAAGGGACAAAGGAGCTGCATTAATGGTTGAGACAAGCAAGTCTTAAGAGAAGCTTGATGATGAAACTTTCAATGCAAGCTCGACTGATGGGGAAGATGAACTGGACACTGATGATGACATGGAGGAATTCATGACATTCATGGTGAAACAGTTCAAGAAATTTAGAGCTAGTAGAAAAGGAAGAAAGTCGTCAAGGAAGCCTAACCCTAAATGTGAAGGTCAAACTGTGACCTTTGACAAGAAGAAAATCAGATGTTATAACTGTGATGGGTTAGGGCACTTTGCCAATGAGTGCATGAAGCCTAGATCTAGTGATAGATCTAAGGATGAAAAATCAAGGAAAACGGGGAACGACTTTGCTGACAAGAAGTTCAAATGAAAAAGCAAAGCCTTGATTACTGAGGGCAAGGATTGGATTGACAGTGACTCTGAGGAGGAAATTGTCAACTTTGCCCTAATGGCTCGAAGTGACGAGTCAAGTGATTCTACAAAGGTATGTGATGCAACTCAGAATTTTAATGTGCTTAACTTAATTGATACATCTAGTATTGAAAGCATACAAAAAGATATGTCTGATTTGCATGTTAGTTTTAGATCGTTAACAATTGAACATACTAATGTAAAAGAATCACATGACCTTCTCTTGAAAAGAAACAAATTTCTTGAAGAGAGATTGATACAATTTGACACTATCAAGTCTGACTTAAACAAAGCTCATCATATGATTGATGCTTTGAAAAAGAGGGAATAATACTTAGTTGAGCAACTTGAAAATACTCAAGCTAAGATTAAACAGTAGAATACTTCCTCTAAAAAGTTGACAGACTTGGTAGAATGTCAAACGATAGGTCAAAAATTTGGACTAGGTTATGATAAATATATAGACAAGAGTTCAAATTTAAACGATCTATTTGAAACTGTTAACTCCACTATTGGTAAGCCAAATGCTTTAAAAAGAATTAATTTTGTATCTCCTGTCAATGAACCCAAAATTATTAACACTCAATATCAACAAGTCACTGCAAAATCAAAGATTGATCAAAAGACAATGAATATTGTTGATAAAAGTGAAAATAAAAGATTAAATATTGGGTTCATGACAAAGACTCAATTAAACAAAAAATTGGAAAATATTCCTATGAAAAAGGCTGAAACATTAGTGGAGTCTAACAGTAATAAGAAAAATAGGAATGGAAAAATAGGCATCAACAAGTATAAAAATTATGCTAGCATGCCTGATGTTTCTAGAAAGATATGTCATATATGTGGTAATCCTAATCACATAGCTATGCACTGTAGGAGTAAAAATAAAATTCCTATAATAGAGACTGCACCTTCAAAGACAATAAAAGATAAATCACCTATAAAAAGGTCAAATTATCTTTGCATTAACTATGAAAATTCTAAGCTTGACAGTCTCTCACAAAAAGGTAGCAAGACTAGTGATTGTCCAATTAAAGTCAAAAATGCTAAAAGACAATCAACTCAATCTGAGTCAAGTCTTGAGTCTATAACTAGTGAGAAAGGACCCAAGAAAGTTTGGGTCCCAAAAATTTCTAACTAGTTACTCTTTATTGTGCAGGGCAAAAAGAAGAAAACATGGTATTTGGACAATGGCTGTTCAAGGCACATGACTGGAGATAAGTCCCTGCTAAAACAGTATGAAGAGAAAATTGGCCCAAAAGTCACTTTTGGAGATGACAACAAAGGCCATACTAAGGGTTATGACAGTGTTGAACATGGAGATGTTATATTCACTGAAGTAGCACTAGTTGATGGCTTAAAGCACAATTTACTGAGTGTGAGTCAACCATGTGATAAGAGATTCAATGTCACCTTTAAAGAAGATCAATGCTTGGTGTGTGACAATGAATCTGATAATCTGATATTGACAGGGAAAAGAAAAGAAAATTTGTATATTGCAAACCTTATCTCTTCCTTTGATCAAATCACATGTCTCTATAGCAAAGCTTCAACTGATGAAAGTTGGCTTTGGCACAAGAATCTTTCCTACTTGAATTTCAAGAATATCAACAAGCTTGTGAGGAAAGGACTGGTAGCTGACATTCCACAATTGGAGTTTACACAAGATGGATTGTGTGATTCATGCCAGAAAGGGAAACAAAGAAGTGTGTCATTCAAAAACAAACCAACAACATCAATCACTGACCCTTTACAGTTGCTACACATGGATTTATTTGGTCAAGTGAATGTGATGTCTATCTTAAGAAATAGATATGCGTTGGTTATTGTGGATGATCACACAAGGTATACTTGAGTAAAATACCTCCATACAAAAAATGAAGCTGCTCAGTTAATAATTGATCATATCAAGAAGATAGAAACTGAGTCAGGAAAAACAGTAAGTGTAATAAGGAGTGATAGAGGAACAGAATTCAAGAATACCCAAGTTATTGAATTCTGCACTGAAAAAGGAATAACTCACCAATTCTCAGCTCCAAGAACCCCTCAACAAAATGGAGTTGTTGAGAGGAAAAACAGAACCCTTATTAAAGCAGCGAGTACTATGTTACAAGAAGCAAAGTTTCCTATATATTTTTGGGAAGAAGTTATTAGCACAACTTGCTTTACATATAACAGATCCTTGATAAACAAAGCATACAACAAAACACCTTATGAATTGATGATTGGGAGAAAACCAACTCTCAAGTTTTTACATGTGTTTGGTTGTAAGTGATTTGTACTGAGAGATTCATCAGAGACAAGAGGAAAATTTAACAACAAGTCTGATAAGGCATTCTTCTTAGGTTATTCTCTGTCAAGCAAGGTATACAGAGTATATAATCTAAGAACAAAGGTCGTTGTGGAATCAATACAAGTTGTATTTGGTGACAGAAAGATTCCAGGAATGATTGGACAATGATTGCATGAACCTCTCAGATTTGAGAATGAATTGGATGCATGAGAATATCCATCAGAGACTACTAAAAAACCCCAAGATAGTAATGATCTCTACATAATTGAGGGGGAGTTAACAGTTGTGCATGAAGTACCAAGGAAAAATACTCTATCAGAGACTAGAGTATTAGATGAAACACAAGAGACTGGTGACATTAGTGAACCATCAGAGACTAATGGTTCACCAGGGACTAGTGTCACTGATGCGCAATCAGAGACTATCTTGACACTAGGGACTATAGAGATAAACAGCTCAGGGGGAGCTAATAGTGAAGAAGTAAATGGTTTAGGGGGAACGGTGTCTGATCATGAAGCTAGATTAGACAACATCAATCTAGAAAATGATGCCTCCACTTCAAGGTCAAATCTGCCTCGTGCAATTCCATGGTTGAGAGACCACACACCAGATTTAATTATTGGATGTCTAGAGGATGGAGTCAAGACTAGAAGTGCAACTCAAAATGAATGTTTATATCTCAGTTTTCTCTCAAAGATTAAGCCAAAGAAAATTGAGGAAGCACTTCAAGATCCTGACTGGATAATAGCCATGCAAGAGGAGTTACAATTCACAAGAAATAAAGTATGGAGACTGGTACCCAAACCAAGGAATAGATCAATTATAGGTGCCAAATGGGTCTTCAGAAATAAATTGGATGAAACTGGTACAATCACAAGGAATAAAGTAAGACTGGTTGCAAAATGTTATTCGCAAGAAGAAGGAATAGAATATGATGAAACTTTGGCACCAGTAGCAAGACTTGAAGCAATAAAAATCTTCTTGGCTTTTGCAGCCTACAAGAACTTCAAGGTGTACCAGATGGATGTCAAAAGTGCTTTCTTGAATGGAAAATTGGAAGAAGAAGCCTATGTTTGCCAACCCCCAGGTTTTGTGGACTCAAAACTTCCAAATCATGTCTACAAGTTAGACAAGGCACTTTATGGCTTAAAACAAGCACCAAGAGCCTGGTATGATACTCTATCTCAATTCTTACTTGAAAATAAATTTGTTAGAGGTATCATAGATAAAACTTTATTTTATAGAAAGCAAGGCTCTGACATAATACTTGTGCAAATATATGTAGATGATATTATATTTGGTTCTACAAATGAAAGATTTTATGAAAATTTTTCAAAACTAATGCAGTCTAGATATGAAATGAGTATGATGGGAGAATTAACATTTTTCTTAGGCTTGCAAATAAAACAATCAACTGATGAAATTTTTATCAGTCAATCCAAGTATATCAAAGACTTATTGAGAAAATATGATTTGGTTGATTGTGCATTTGCAAAAACACCCATGCCTACTGCCACTAAGCTAGATAAGGATTTAAAAGGAAAGAAAATTGACATTACTAGCTATAGAGGCATGATAGGCTCTCTTTTATATCTAACTGCAAGTAGACCTGATATAATGTTTGCTACATGTTTATGTGTGCTAGATTTCAAGCTAACCCTAGAGAGTCACATTTGATTGCTGTAAAAAGAATACTCAGATATCTAAAGGGTACCCCAAACCTTGATTTATGGTATCCCAAAGAATCTGATTTTAAACTAATTGGTTATTCAGATGCTGACTATGCAGGTTGCAAGCTTGACAGGAAAAGCACAAGTAGAAGCTTCCAACTTCTTGGAGGCAGACTTGTTTCTTGGTTTAACAAGAAACAAAATTCAGTTTCAACTTCAACAGCAGAAGCTGAATACATTGCAGCTAGGAGTTGCTGCGCTCAGATCTTATGGATCAAAAATCAACTCCTAGACTATGGTATGTTATTATGCAAAATTCCTATTTATTGTGATAATACAAGTGCCATAGCTATAACAGAAAATCCAGTGCAACATTCAAGAACAAAACACATAGATATTAGATATTACTTCATAAGAGAACATGTAAGTGAAGGAAATATTGAATTGCACTGGGTTACAACTGATAAACAACTTGCAGACATATTCACAAAACCTTTAGATGAATCTACATTTACTAGATTAGTCTATGAGTTAGGAATGTTGAATTATGTCTCTAAAAATTGATTAAAATCTGATAAAACAAGTTGTTTAGTTGTGAGAAGCTAGAATTTAATAGATTGAAGCTGTTCTTAATGGACAGAATTTTAAAAGCTAGAATTCAATTTCTAGATTGCAGCTATTCTTGTGAACATAAATTTTAGAAGCTAGAATTTAATTTCTGGATGTAGCTGTTTTAATTAAACAAAATTTGTGAAGCTAATAACCATTAACTTGATTGTTGGGAATGTTTTGAAAAACAAAATTGTAGCAGGGACTACATTTTCTTAGTCCCTGAAAGCTTAAGAGAAAGAGACTATCTTATTCCCTGGTCGTCGTTTTTGCTTAGTCCTTGACTAATCAAAAATTGAATTATCAGAGACTAGCTTAGTCCCCGACAGTGTTTTTAATTAGTTCCCGACTTAATTAAAAATTGAACTATCGGAGACTGTCTTAGTCCTCGACAGTGTTTTTAATTAGTCCCCGACTTAATTAAAAATTGAACTATCAGAGACTATCTTAGTCCCCGACAGTGTTTTTAATTAGTCCCCGACTTAATTAAAAAATGAACTATTAGAGACTAATCGGGACTAGTCTCTTATGAGTGAACATATCAGAGATTAGGGCAATCCCCTATTGAGGGTAAACTGGTAGTTACTCATACCCACGATTGAAAACGGTTCACTATCTTTAGAATTGCAAACGTTTCTAACACTTTGATAAAAGTAAATTCAAACATCTTTACAATCACAAACTCTTAGGCTCTAAAATTATTTTCTCTACAAACACTCTGCAATTTAAACTTTTTCAAAGAATTTCTTCCAAAGTTCACACAGATCTCTTCAATGGCGACCAAAACAGTATGCTTTAAGTTTGGAGACTTTGATATCATCAAGACTAACCATGCAGGGGTGGCTGACAAGCATGAATTTGAAGCACAATACCACTCTTTCGTGAATTTTCTTCAAAACTCCACACTTTCCTATGCCATATACGAAGCTCTCACACAAGCCGCTGAAGTTATCATGGCTATGTGGACCACTGCTACTGTCCAGGACGAGGATGCTGACTCTCCTGTGGTAAGTTTCAGGTATGATAATACTGTCTATAATATCGATCATACTGTTGTTAATAATGCTTTACACTTACCTGTTTATGAAAACTTTGATTCTCCTACCTCTGATGAAGAAATTTTTGCTATGTTTAAAAATTTACATTATTCTTCAGAAATTGTTTCTGTTAGGTCTATCACATGACCCCATCTAAGGCAGGAGTGGTCACTGTTCTTTGACATTATTACAAAAGCTTTTACTTCTAAATGTAGTGGCTATGATGCTATCACTACACGCACACAACAAATTACTTTCAGTGTGTTATACTATAGACATCTAAACATTGGGCTTTTAATTCTGCAAAATCTTTTGGTAAAACTTAAATTCAGTAATAAAAATAAAATTTATTATGCTAGGTTTTTAATGATGATTGCATATTATCTAATACCTAACCTTAATATTACTGGAATGCAAGTTATATCAACTGTTTTGCAGAGTAAAAGAATTTTTACTGATGTGAAACACAAATCTGCAAAGGTAAAGGTTCATTTATTTATTCCTCATGTCATGAGATCTACTCTCATTGATAGGCTTCCTAACCTTTATTCTTTGTCAAATTTTGAGGATACTGATCAACAAATTCCTATTTATCCTCCAACCACTTCACAACAACAATCACAAGCCCCCTCCGTAGTCTTCCAAAAGACTATGGTTGCAAAACCAAAGATAGCCAAAAAGCTCCTAATAAAAAGAAAAATAATTGAGGGAGTAAGTGAGGCTGAGGGAGATAAAGAAGCTGAGGTGGCACCTCAGAGAACGAAGAGAGTTATAATCCTAAGCCTAAAGGAATCCATTGCTTCCCAAAAGGCAATGGAGGTTATAAGGAAAAACAGTGAACTGTCAATATCATCCCAAAATGATGTTGACATTGAAGAAAGTTTCCAACCAGGAACAACCTGTACAGAGTCTGCACAACCTCTTGTTCACCAACAAGAGGAACCACAAAGAGAGAAAATACAAGAAAAGAGTGACACCAAGAGTGCACACACAGAGTCATCTATTGATGTTCCTCAATTTTCAATGTCTGAGGAACAACCAACACTCCAAACTGTTCATTCTTTTCCTTTTTCTCCTATTCTTGATTCTTTTGATACTACAAATTTACATCTTCTTGATTTTTCCCAAGAGGAGCCAATACTCGAGACAAGCTCTCAAATTCATTCCATTGAGAGATCCCTAGCCCCAGAAACACAAATGGAACCCACTCTCCATGCAGTCACAAGTAATTCTCCTTTGCCCCTCACTTCTTTAGGACAGAGTGTACATATCCATATGAGTGAGGATGTG
This sequence comes from Centella asiatica, assembly GCA_014636745.2. NCBI lineage: Eukaryota > Viridiplantae > Streptophyta > Magnoliopsida > Apiales > Apiaceae > Centella > Centella asiatica. Next base: position 15,224,198 of record CM025788.1, read on the forward strand.
AGAATAATTAGTGAGAGTCAGGCTCCTGACTTGGAAAAAGGAGAGGACATACACATACAAGAGAGTCAAGCTTTAGAAAGCTTGGAAAAAGGAGAGATAGAGAAGCTGGGTGCCCAACCCCAGGCAAAAGGAGAGAGTGTGAGCAAGGATGAGATCCTTGAAGAAAAGAAAAAAGAGAAATTTTTAGCAGGTGAATTTTTAAAACTTGTTGAAACCACCACACCAGAAATTCAAGTTTCTTCTACTCCCTCCACTACAATCCCAACAGAAGAAATTGGGACAAGCTCCAGGACAGGGGATGTATCCTTAAACATTATTTCTGAAATGTCCAATGCCGATTTTGAGACTCTTTATGGATTTCAACAAACTCAAGATCACATTTCTGCATTGAAGACAAGGCTTGCAGATGAATCTGTCCCTGAAGAACCAGAAGAGGAGAATGTGGATGCTTGGCTCGATGCAAGCTTCAGAAACTCTCTTACAGAAGCAGCTGCCCGGCTTAGTCAAGATTACATCACCAATATTGGATCTGGTGCAGCTGACCCAACCAACAGTGAAGTGCTTGAGGAAGTGACCAACGTGGACAAAAAGCACATAAAATTTCATCACTTTTTGGTCACTGGCCTCAATGAAGCTTTCACCAAGCTGGAACAAAGGATGGAGTTGGAAACAAAAAAGATAAGGAGGTGCTATGACGGACACTTGCCATGGAGGACTATCACTTCAATTGATACTATCCTCAAAGACAAGTCCAAAACTGATAACAGACTTCACTCCCTTGAAGCTAATGTCCAACTCCTCCTTAAAAAACAAGACAAAATGGAGCAATTCCTGCTACAGGCAATTCCAAACATGGCCACCTCCTCACAACTTAAAGATGCTGATGTCAAAAAGGGGGAGAGTGGTCATTCCAAACATGTTCCTGTACCAACACCGCAACCAAAATCTGTTCCAGTCCTTGATGCAGAATTGCAAGCAATGATGGACAAAATTTTGAAAAAACATTCTGATCTTGAAGCAGCTACAAAGTCAACAACACAACCACCACCACCACCAACAACAAAAATACTGGCAACAGCAGCAGCTTCTCCTTTCACTACACAAGCCCTAAGCACAACAAAGGACAAAGGCAAGGGAGTCATGGTTGAAGAATCAAAGAAACAAATATCTTCTCAACCAGGACAACCCAAGCTATTGGGGGATGCCATGAAGACTACTCACTTTCCCACTCCAGTTGAATTGATAGTGGATGGGAAAGTAGAGTTAGTTTATCCTCAAGAGCAGAAACTAATTGAAGCTAATGCTTTACTAGCTCAGAAACTACAAGAGGAGGAGGACATGGCAGCAGCAAGGGAGGAGGAGGAGACAAAGAAAAAGAAAATCTCTGCAAGAAGATCAAGTGCACAGAAAACAGCCATCACCAAAAAGAAAAATAAGGAGATGGAAGAGGCAGAGAAGAAATCAAGAAGGTCTTTGGTCCAGGAATCCGCAAAGAATCCTGTGATTAAAACATCTATCAAGAAGCCTATATCTCAAGAACCTCCAAGGCCAACCGAGACTACCTTAGTGGCTGTGAGTGGACCAACAAAGTCACGAACAATTCCATCAAGGAAATCTTATAAGGTTGAGATGGCTAGCACAGAAAAAATTATCAAAGCCCTGAAAAAGGAGTACAAAGTATATAAACTTGATCAAGGGTAAAAATAATAAAGAACTGCTTCATGTCTTTTTAAAAGATGGGGAGTCTTTAAAATTTGAGAGGCTAGCCTTGGAGGGACAAACTAAAGATAACTTGGAGTGGTTGCTAACTGTAGTACTTGAGACTTCTGATCTCAACAAGGATTTTTGAAGCCAAATCCAGAAGGTGATGAAGGTGAAACATAACTTGGACACAGTGCCAGAAGTTGATCCTATGCCTCTTGGATTATGGTATGAGACTTTCCATGGAGAGAAAGTTTTCTTCAATTATAATAGAGATATCAACAGTGTCACTGAGAGGCACATTGAAGTATTTGTCAGTCTACTCAAGGATGCAGAAGAAAAAACAGAGATTATCATGAGAAAGCTGTTGATAGAAAGGTTGGAAGTGCAAGGGAAAAATAGAAGGTAAAGCTGTTGTGTTGGAATGTATGTTGATTGTTGAGTAAGCTGTAATTTTTTTTTGACGCCAGACTTAAAGGATTTAAACCTGAGTCTTGGTGGAAGCTGAATGACAGATCAAAGATCTTAATTCAGATACATTTGTAGTTAGTAATTCTTTATTCTAAGTAATACTTGTAATTTTGAGTTTTGACATCATCATCAACCTTGAAATTATGCTTATCATTCTAATATTCATAATTAGGGGGAGATTGTTAGGTTTTATAACGTTTGATGATGATTGTCTTTAGATTGCTTAGATGTACAAATGTATAAAAAGTGTTAATTAGTAACACTGAAGTTTTGTAGCCAGTAGTTATCTTTTTGGTTGTAATTTGTTTATTCTTTGTAAAGAGATAGATTTATTCTTTAATTGTAAGTAACTGCTGGAAAGTTGTATCAAAGCTTCAATAAGTCAAAGTGTGTATATGATCCGTCGGAGATTACAAAAAGACTTATCAAAGACTAAGGCAACACTTGTCAGACACTAAGGATTTTGCCTATCAGAGACTACGACTTACGTCATCGGGGATTAAAGATAAAGCGTCAGAGACTAATGCTTACATCATCAGAGACTAAGCTGACATCATCGGAGACTAAGTCTAGAGCATCAGAGACTAAGCTGACGTCATCAGAGACTAAGCCTAAAAGCATTGGAAACTAATAACTCTGTCGGAGACTATACAACCTGATCAGAGACTAAATGTTGACTCGATCAGGGACTAAAGCTGAAGCCATCAGGGACTAGTCGTGAATTATTTTCTGATGAGATACAGAGTTCGAATTGAATAAGGAATGTCTTCCACGTAGATCAAGATAATATTGAAGACGTAGCTAGTAAGGAAACAAACCAGAAATTTGTTCCAAATCAAAAGAAAAGGAAAGATTGTGTTTGATTCGAATAAGGAAGCTGAATCATTATTGATTTAGAATAGGAAACTGAGTTAAATGGTAATGGTTATGTTTTAGAACATTTGATGATGATTGTCTTTAGATTGCTTAGAATACAAATGTATAGAAAGTGTTAATTAGTAACACTGAAGTTTTGTAGCCAGTAGTTATCTCTTTGTTTGTAATTCATTTATTCTTTGTAAATAGATACGATTATTTTTTATTTGTAATTAACTGCTGGAATGGAGTATCGAAGCTTCAAGAAGTCAAGTTGTGTATTTGATCTGTTAGAGTTTGCAAAAAGGCTTATCGGAGACTAGAAGAACTGGTCAGAGACTAAAATGTTTTAACTGTCAGAGACTAGTTTTTCTATCGGAGACTAAAAGCTTACGTCATCAGGGATTAAAGAAAAAGGAATCAGAGACTAAGCTGACGTCATCGGAGACTAAGCCTTAACATGTCTGAGACTAAATAACACTATCGGAGAGTACACAAGCTGACGTCATCAGGGAAAAGTCATCAGGGACTAAATGTACCAGAGACTAAAAGATACGTCAGGGACTAAAAGAAGCATCAGAGACTAATTGTGAATTAATCTCTGATAGATACAGAGTTCGAATTGAAAAAGGAATGTCTTCCACGTAAAGTAAAATATTATTGAAGACGTAGCTGGTAAGGAAACTAACCAGAAATCTGTTCCTATCAAAAAGGAAAGATTATATTTGATTCGAATGAGGAAGCTGAATTTTATTCAGAATAGGAACTGAGTTAAATGTAATTCAGTTGTCATAGAAGCTGTAATAAGTTACAGAGAGTAATTCAGAAGCTGTATAGGTTTTTCATAGTTTTGTATCTTTTACTATACAGAATAGAAAAGAAGCTGACGATTACATTATTGTGATTGTTAGGATTTGTATTCAATTGTAAATCAATAAAGCAATTGTTTATAAATAGATTTGTGTTCTTGTTCTTTTTATTCCGCAGGAAAAATTTAGTTTCTTAAAGAATAAGTAATCGAAGAATTTTCAAAGAACTTGTATTCAACCCCCCTTCTACAAGTTCTTGTCATCTCACTGGGAAAACAATCGGTATCAGAGCCTGTAATTGAATTTATTCAATTAAAATGTTCCAAGAGATGGCCAATGACGAAGCAGGCAGCTCTAACATCATAGCGTATGCGGGAAGTAGAGATGGTGGTACCAGAATCCCTATTCTTAAAAGAGAAGAATATCCAATGTGGAAACAAAAGATGTATATGCAATTAAGAGCAACAGATCCAGATTACATAGATAGGATTGAGAAGGGTCCTTATCTACCCAGGAAATTCATTCCTGCAAAAACTGTCGAAGGATCTGTTGTTGCAGAACACTTTGAACTTGCTCCAGAAAGTGATTACACAAACGAAGACAAGTTACAAGTGTTAAAGGATGCTAAAGTGATGAACATACTTTATAATGGAATTGATAAAAATATGTTCACAAGCATCATAAATTGCACTACATCTAAACAAATCTGGGACACCATCAAAGTCCTGTGTGAAGGAACTGACCAAGTCCGAAAGAACAAGAGATCATTGTTGACACAACAATATGAATTCTTTCAAGCAAAGCCTGGTGAACCTATAACATCAGTATATGACAGGTTCAACACTTTGCTCAACGACTTGAAAATACTTGGGAAGTCTTATGATAATGAGGATATAAACACCAAGTTCAAGAGATCTCTCCTACCAAGTTGGGATCCAAAGACAATAGCAATAAGAGAAGCTCATGACTTGGATCTTCTCACAATGGACAGGCTCTACGGAAATTTAAAGACCTACGAACTTGAAGTAGAGGAACGAAAATGTATGCATAGAAAGGATAGAGGAGCTGCGTTGATGGTTGAGACAAGCAAGTCTCAAGAGAAGCTTGATGAGGAATCTTCTAACGCTAGCTCAACTGATAATGAAGATGAACTGGATACTGATGATGACATGGAGGAATTCATGGCATTCATGGTCAAACAGTTTAAGAAATTTAGGGCTAGCAGAAAAGGAGGAAAATCATCGAGAAAACCTAACCCTAAACGAGAAGGTCAAAATGTCACATTCGACTTAAAGAAAATAAGATGCTATAATTGTGATGGGTTAGGGCACTTTGCCAATGAGTGCAAGAAGCCTAGATCTAATGATAGATCTAAGGATGAAAAATCAAGGAAGGACTTTGCTGACAAGAAAGCCAAATCCAAGAGCAAAACCTTGATTACTGAGGGAAAATATTGGATTGACAGCGATTCTGATGAAGAAGTTGTCAACTTTGCCCTAATGGCTCGTAGTGACGAGTCAAGTGATTCTACAAAGGTATGTGATGCAAATAAGAATTTCAACGTGCTTAATTTACTTGATACATCTAGCATTGAAAGCATGCAAAAAGATATATCTGATTTACATGTCAGTTTTAGGTCTTTAACTATAGAGCATACCAATGTAAAAGAATCACGTGACATTCTCTTAAAAAGAAACAAGTTTCTTGAAGAGAGATTGGCACAGTTTGATACCATCAAGTCTGACTTAAACAAAGCACATCATATGATTGATGCTTTGAAAAAGAGGGAATATTACTTAGTAGAGCAACTTGAAATTGCTCAAGCTAAGATTAAACAATGGAATACTTCATCTAAAAAGTTATCTGACTTGGTAGGGTATCAAACAATAGGTCAAAAATCTGGACTAGGTTATGATGAAAATCTAGATAAAAGTTCATATTTAAATGATCAAATTGAAGCTGCAAACTCCTCAACTAGTAAGCCAAGTTTTAAAAGAATTAATTTTGTATCTCCTGTTATTGAACCTAAATTTATAAACACTCAAGATCAACATATGACTGCAAAAACAGAAATTGATCAAAAGTCAGTTAATGTTGTTGATAAGAGTGAATCAAAAAGATTAAATATTGGGTTCATGACAAAGACACAATTGAATAAAAAACTGGAAGCTCTTCCAGACAAAAAGGCTGATAAGTTAGTGGAGTTAAACAGAAAGAAGAAAAATAGGAATGGAAAGATAGGCATTAACAAACATACAAACTATGCTAGAATGCCTGATGCTCCTAGAAAAACATGCCATGTATGTGGAAACCCTAACCACATAGCAGTAAACTGTAGGAGCAAAAATAAAATTCCTATAATTGAGACTGCACCTTCAAAGGGAATAAAAGATAAATCACCAATAAAAAGGTTAGTTAATCTTTGCATTAAAATTGAAAATTCTAAACTTGGCAGTCTCTCACAAACAAGTAGCAAGACTATTGATTGTCCTATTCTAGTTAAAACTGTTAAAAGACAATCAACTCAATCTGAGTCAAGTCTTGAGTCTACAACTAGTGAGAAAGGATCCAAGAAAATCTGGGTCCCAAAAATCTCAAACTAGTTATTCTCTACTGTGCAGGGCAAAAGGAAGAAATCATGGTACTTGGACAGTGGATGTTCAAGGCACATGACCGGAGATAAGACCCTGCTAAAACAGTATGAAGAGAATAGTGGCCCAAAAGTCACTTTTGGAGATGACAGCAGCAAAGGCCATACAAGGGGATATGGCAATGTTGAACATGGAGATGTCATCTTCACAGAAGTAGCACTGGTTGACGGCTTAAAGCACAATTTATTAAGTGTGAGTCAACTATGTGATAAAGGATTCCATGCACCTTTAAAGAAGACCTATGCCAGGTGTGTGACAATGAATCTGGGAATGTGATATTGACTGGAAAAAGAAAAGGAAATTTGTATGTCGCAAATCTTATTTCTTTTACTGATCAAATCACATGTCTCTATAGCAAAGCCTCAACTGAGGAAAGTTGGCTTTGGCACAATAAGCTTTCTCACTTGAATTTTAAAAATATCAACAAGCTTGTGAGGAAAGAATTAGCAGCTGACATTCCACAATTGGAATTTAAATAAGATAGATTATGTGATGCATGCCAGAAAGGGAAACAAAAAAGTGTATCATTCAAAAGTAAACCAGCAACATCAATCACTGACCCACTACAATTGTTACACATGGACTTGTTTGGTCAAGTGAATGTGATGTCTATCTTAAGAAATAGATATGCCTTGGTTATTGTGGATGATCACACGAGGTATACTTGGGTAAAATATCTCTTTACAAAAGATGAAGCTGCTCAGTTGATAATTGATCATATCAAGAAAATAGAAACTGAGTCAGGAAAAACAGTAAGGGTTATAAGGAGCGATAGAGGAACAAAATTCAAGAATTCCCAAGTACTTGAATTCTGCACTAAAAAAGGAATAACTCATCAATTCTCAGCTCCAAGAACACCTCAGCAAAATGGAGTTGTTGAGAGGAAAAATAGAACCCTTATTGAAGAAGTAAGGACTATGTTACAAAAGGCTAAGCTTTCCACATATTTTTGGGAGGAAGCTATAAGCACTGCTTGCTTTACACAGAATAGATCCTTGATTAACAAAGCATACAACAAAACACCTTACGAGTTAATGACTGGGAGAAAACCAACTCTCAAGTTCTTACATGTGTTTGGTTGTAAATGCTTTGTACTGAGAGATTCATCAGAATCAAAAGGAAAGTTTGACAATAAATCTGATGAAGCAATCTTCTTAGGTTATTCTCTGTCAAGTAAAACATATAGAGTATATAATCTAAGAACAAAGGTCATTGTGGAATCAATTCAAGTCATGTTTGATGATAAAAAGATTCCAGGAATGATTGTACAAGGATTGCATGAACCTCTCAGTTTTGAGAATGAATTGGATGCATGGGAATATCCATCAGAGACTACTGAACAACCCCAAGATAGCAATGATCCCTACACAATTGAGGGGGAGCTAACAGTTGTGCAAGAAGTGCCTAGAACTAATACTTTATCAGAAAATAGAATGTTAGATGAAACTCAAGAGACTGGTAACATTAGTATCCCATCGGAGACTACTGGTCTACCAGAGACTAGAGTCACTGATGCACAATCAGAAACTATATTGACACCAGATTCAGAAGAAATAAGTAGCTCACAGGAAGCTAATAATGAAGGAGTCAATAGTTCAGGGGGAGCAGTCTCTGATAATGAAGCTAGAATGGATTACACCAATCTAGAAAATGTAGCCTCAACTTCAAGATCAAATTTTCCACGTGCAATTCCATGGTTGAGAGACCACATGCCAGATTTGATAATTGGAAGTTTAGAGGATGGAGTCAAGACTAGAAGTGCAACTCAAAATGAATGTTTATATCTCAGTTTCCTCTCAAAGATTGAGCCAAAAAAAATTGAGGAAGCACTTCCAGATCTTGACTGGATAATTGGCATGCACGAAGAATTGAACCAATTCACTCGAAACAAAGTCTGGAGACTGGTACCTAAACCAAAGAATAGATCAATTATTGGTGCCAAATGGGTCTTCAGAAACAAAATGGATGAAGCTGGTACAATTACAAAGAACAAAGCAAGACTGGTTGCAAAAGGATATTCTCAAGAAGAAGGAATATACTATGATGAAACTTTTGCACCAGTAGCAAGACTTGAAGCAATACGAATCTTTTTGGCATATGCAGCCTACAAGGACTTCAAGGTGTACCAGATGGATGTCAAAAGTGCTTTCTTAAATGGAAAATTGGAAGAGAAAGTCTATGTTTGCCAACCCCTAGGTTTTGTAGACTCCAAATTTCCAAATCATGTCTATAGGTTAGACAAAGCACTTTATGGCTTAAAAGAAGCACCAAGAGCCTGGTATGATACTATATCTCAATTTTTAATTGAAAACAAATTTGTTAGAGGTATCATAGATAAAACAATATTTTATAGAAAGCAAGGCTCTGATATTATATTGGTGCAGATATATGTAGATGATATTATATTTGGGTCTACAAATGAAAATCTTTGTAAAAAATTCTCAAAACTTATGCAGTCTAGATATGAAATGAGTATGATGGGAAAATTAACATTCTTCTTAGGATTGCAGATTAAACAATCACCTGATGGAATATTTATCAGTCAGTCAAAATACATCAAAGACTTACTGAGAAAATATGATTTGGTTGATTGTGCACCTGCAAAAACACCCATGCCTACTTCCACTAAACTAGATAAAGATTTAAAAGGAAAGAAAGTTGATATCACTAGTTATAGAGGAATGATAGGCTCTCTTTTATATCTAACTGCAAGTAGACCTGATATAATGTTTGCTACATGCCTGTGTGCTAGATTTCAAGCTGACCCTAGAGAGTCACATTTGATTGCTGTAAAAAGAATACTCAGATATCTAAAGGGTACCCCAAACCTTGGATTATGGTATCCCAAAGAATCTGATTTTAAACTAATTGGTTATTCAGATGTTGATTATGCAGGGTGTAAGCTTGACAGGAAAAGCACAAGTGGAAGCTGCCAACTTCTTGGAGGCAGACTCGTTTCTTGGTTCAGCAAGAAACAAAATTCAGTTTCTACTTCAACAGCAGAAGCTGAATACATCGCAGCTGGGAGTTGTTGTGCTCAAATCTTATGGATTAAGAATCAACTCCTAGACTATGGTATGCCATTATCCAAGATTCCTATTTATTGTGATAATACAAGTGTCATAGCAATAACAGAAAATCCAGTGCAACATTCAAGAACAAAACATATTGATATTAGATATCACTTCATAAGAGAGCATGTAAGTGAAGGAAATATTGAATTACACTGGGTTACAACTGATAAACAACTTGCAGACATTTTCACAAAACCTTTAGATGAATCTACATTTAATAGATTAGTCTATGAGTTAGGAATGCTGAATTATGTCTCTAAAAACTGATTAAAATCTTAGAAAACAAGTTGTTTAGTTTTGAGAAGCTAGAATTAAATTTCTAGTTTGCAGCTATTTAATTAAACAGATCATTAGGAGCTAGAATTAAGTTTCTGGATTGAGTTTTTTTTTTGTTTTGCTAGAATTTTAATTCTGGAATAATATGAGCTAGAGTGAATAAGAGTCTGTTTTAGTCCCTGATAGTTAATACTATCAGAGACTATCTTAGTCCCCGATAGTTAATACTATCAGAGACTATCTTAGTCCCCGATAGTTAACTACTATCAGAGACTATTTTAGTCCCCGATAGTTAATACTATCAGAGACTATTTTAGTCCCCGATAATTAATACTATCAGAGACTATCTTAGTCCCCGATAGTTAATACTATCAGAGACTAACTAGTCCCCGATAGTAAATCCTATCGGAGACTACCTTAGTCCCTGGTAGTAAACCCTATCGGAGACTAATCTTCTTCTAGTCTCTTATGAGTGAACAGATCAGAGATTAGGACAATCTCCGATCGAGGGTAAACTGGTAGTTACCCATCCGTAGGAATTGCAAACGTTTCCAACAAATTGATAAAACAAATTTCAAACATCTTTGCAATCACAATCACTCAAAGCTCTGAAATTATTTTCTCTCTGATAATACTCTGCAATTTAACCCTCTTTTAAGTTTCTTCCAAAGTTCACAGATCTCTTGCAATGGCCGCTAAAACAGTTGCTTTCAAGTTTGGAGACTTTGATTTCATTAAGACCAACCATGCAGGGGTGGCTGATAAGAATGTCTTTGAAGCCCAGTACCACCCCTTTGTGGATTTTCATCAAACTCCACACTAACTTACGCCATTTATGAAGCTCCCGTCCAAGCCGCCGAGGTCATCACGGCTATTTGGTCCACTGCTACCATACAAGGTGCAAAAACTGACTCACCTATGGTAAGTTTTAGGTATGCAAACACTACGTATACTATAGATCATACAGTTGTAAATAACGCTTTACATTTACCAGTTTATGAAAACTTTGACTCCCCTGCCTCTGATGAAGAAATTCTTTCCATGTTGAAAAACTTAAATTATTCTGCTGAAATTGGGTCTGTTGGGTCTGTTACATAACCCCATCTAAGGCAAGAGTGGTCACTGTTCTTTGACATAATCACTAAAGCTTTTACAACAAAATGCAGTGGATATGATGCTATCACTACACTCACACAACAAATTGTTTTTAGTGTGTTGTATGGTAGACATCTAAACATTGGGCTTTTAATTCTGCAAAACTTGTTGCCAAAACTTAAAACCAGTAAAACTAAAATTTATTATGCTAGGTTTTTGATGATGATTGCTTATTATCTAATCCCTAACCTAAATATTACTGGAATGCAAGTTGTACCAACTATTTTGCAGAGTAAAAGAATAGTCAAAGATGTGAAGAACTCTGCAAAGGTAACTGTTCCTTTATTTTTCCCTCCTATCATGAGGTCTACTCTTATTGATAGGCTTCCCAATCTTTACTCTTTGCAATTTTTTGAGGATAATAAAAGCCAAAATCCTGTGAATCCTCCAACAACTTCACCACAACAATCTATAGCCCCCTCTATAGTCTCCCAAAAGACTGTGGTTGTAAAAACCAAGACAATCACAAAACTCCCAATAAAGAGAAAAATAAGTGAGGGAGCAAGTGAGGACGAGGGAGAACCAGAAGCTGAAGTTCCACTTTAGAGGAAAAAGAGAATTATAACCCTTAGACAAGCCCAATCCAGTGCTTCTCAGAAAGCATTGGAGGCTATAAGGACAAACAGTGAACTGTCACCATCCTCCCAAAAGGATGTTGACATTGAAGAAAGTTCCCAACCAGGAACATACTATACAGAGTCAGCACAAACTCTTTGTCACAACCAAGAGGAACCAATAAGAGAGTTAATAAAACAAAAGAGTGACACAAGGAGTGCACACACAGAGTCATCTATTGATGTTCCTCAATTTTTAATCTCTGAGGAACAGCCAACACTCCCCACTGTACATTCTTCTCCTTTTTCTCCCATTCTTGATTCTTTTGATGTAAATATAACTGATTCTCTTGATTTTTCCCAAGAGGAGCCAATACTCGAGACAAGTTCTCATACAATTTCCATGGATAGCTCCCTAGCCCAAGATACACAAAGGGAACCCCCTATCCATGCTGTCAGAAGCACTTCTCAAGCCCCCACTTCTGTAGGAAAGAGTGACACCATCAAAATGAGTGAGGCTGTGAGAATAAATAGTGAGAGTCAGGCTCCTGACCTGGAAAAAGGAGAGCACATACACATAAAAGAGAGTCAAGCTTTAGAAAGCTTAGAAAAAGGAGAGCATGAGAAGCTGGGTGCCCAACCCTAGGCAAAAGGAGAGGGTGTGAGCAAGGATGAGATCCTTGAAGAAAATAAAAGAGAGAAATTCTCAACAGGTGATTTTTTAAAACCTGTTAAGACATCCACCACACAAGCATCCCAAACTTCTTCTGCTCAACAATCAACTCCAACAGAGGAAATTGGGGGAAGCTCCAGGACAGGGGATGCCACATTACAAGTTCTTTCTGACATGTCAAATGCAGATTTTGGAGATCCTTTATGGCCTTCAACAATCTCAAGATCACATATCTACATTAAAGACATCCATGGTAAATGAACCTGTTCTTGAAGAAACTGAAGCCGAGAATGTGGACGAGTGGCTCGATGCACAGTTCATCAATTCTCTGGAGGATGCAGCTGCTCAACTAAGGCAGGATTATGTGACCAACATTGGGTCAACAGCAGCTGCGCCATCTTCCAAGGACATACTATAAGAGATAACCAAAGTGGACAAGAAACATACCAAGTTTCACCACTTTTTGGTTATTGGAATTAATGCAGCAGTCAAAGAAATCAAGCAGCAGATGGAGATTGAGACAGATAAGATTCGACGGAGTTATGAAGGACACTTGCCAAGGAGGACAATCACTGCCATTGATACTCTTATCAAAGACAAGTCCAAGGCTGACCGTAGACTTCAAGACCTAGAATCCAATGTCAGTCTCTTTCTCCAGAAGCAAGATTGAATGGAACAACTTTTGCTGCAGGCACTACCACACTTGGCTACCTCCTCCAAACCCCAAGATGCTGATGTCAAAAAGGGGGAGAGTAGTCATTTCAAACAACCTCCTGTACAATCCAAGTCTACTGTTCCAGATTCAAATGCTTCCTTGTAGATGCAGATGGAGTTGCAAGCATTAAAAGAGAAAATATTGAAAGAAAATGCTGCACTGCAAGCCTATAAAGAACAAATTTTGAAGAAGCATGCTGATCTTGCACAAACAGCAACAACAACAACACCACCAGCAGCAACAATTCCCCTTTCTTCCAAATCGACTGCAGAAGCCCCAAGCTCATCAAAAGATAAAGGCAAAGGTGTCATGGTTGAAGATAGAAAGAAAAATTCCCTTACTCAACCAGGACAACCTAAGCTAATGGGGGATGCTATGAAGACTGCTCACTTTCCCACTCCTATTGAACTTGAGCTGGGAGGGAGAGTTGAGTTAGTTAATCTTGGATTATGGTATGAGACTTTCCATGGTGAGAAAGTTTTCTTTAACTATAATAGAGATATCAATCGAGTGAGTGAAAATCATATAGAAGGATTTATCAAACTTCTTAGAGATGCAGAAGAAACAACAGAAGTTGTTCTCAAAAAGTTGCTGATGGAAAGGTTAGAACAACTCAAGGAAAATAGAAGGAAAAGAAAAGAGTTGTTGAACTAAAGGTATGTTGTTTGCTGTGGAAGTTGTAATTTTATTTTTTTTTGAAGCCAGACTTATAGGATTTAAACCTGAGTCTTGGTGGAAGCTGAACAAAAGATCAAAGATCTTAGTTCAGAATACATTTGTAGTTAGTAATTCTTTATTCTTTTTCTAAGTAATTGTAATATTGAGTTTGGACATCATCATCAACCTTGAAATTATGCTTATCAATCTGATATTCATAATTAGGGGGAGATTGTTAGGTTTTAGAACATTTGATGATGATTGTCTTTAGATTACTTAGAATACAAATGTATAGAAAGTGTTAATTAGTAACACTGAAGTTTTGTAGCCAGTAGTTATCTCTTTGTTTGTAATTCATTTATTCTTTGTAAAGAGATACGATTATTTTTTATTTGTAATTAACTGCTGGAATGGAGTATCGAAGCTTCAAGAAGTCAAGTTGTGTATTTGATCTGTTAGAGTTTGCAAAAAGGCTTAACGGAGACTAGAAGAACTGGTCAGAGACTAAAATGTTTTAACTGTCAAAGACTAGTTTTTCTATCGGAGACTAAAAGCTTACGTCATCAGGGATTAAAGAAAAAGGAATCAGAGACTAAGCTGACGTCATTAGAGACTAAGCCTTAACGTGTCAAAAACTAAATAACACTATCGGAGACTACACAAGCTGACGTTATCAGGGAAAAGTCATCAGGGACTAAATGTACCAGGGACTAAAAGAGTCATCAGGGACTAAATGTACCAGAGACTAAAAGATACGTCAGGGACTAAAAGAAGTATCAGAGACTAATTGTGAATTAATCTCTGATAGATACAGAGTTCGAATTGAAAAAGGAATGTCTTCCACATAAAGTAAAATATTATTGAAGACGTAGCTGGTAACCAGAAATCTGTTCCTATCAAAAAGGAAAGATTGTATTTGATTCGAATAAGGAAGCTAAATTTTATTCAGAATAGGAACTGAGTTAAATGTAATTCAGTTGTCATAGAAGCTGTAATTAGTTACAGAGAGTAATTCAGAAGCTGTATAGGTTTTTCATAGTTTTGTACCTTTTCCTATACAGAATAGAAAAGAAGCTGACGATTACATTATTGTGATTGTTAGGATTTGTATTCAATTGTAAATCAATAAAGCAATTGTTTATAAATAGATTTGTGTTCTTGTTCTTTTTATTCCGCAAGAAAAATTTAGTTTCTTAAAGAACAAGTAATCGAAGAATTTTCAAAGAACTTGTATTCAACCCCCCTTCTACAAGTTCTTGTCATCTCACTGGGAAAACAGTAATTCAGTTTTAGAAGCTGTAATTAGGTTTACAGAATTGTAAATTGAAGCTGTATAGAATTCATAGTTTTGTGTCTTTACTATACAGAAAAGAATAGAAACTGACGATCATATTGATTGTTAGAATTTGTAATCAATTGTTAAAGCAATAAAAAACAATTGTTTATAAATTGATTTGAGTTTTTGTTCTTTATATTTTGCAAGAAAAATTAATTTCTTAAAGAACAAGTAATCGAAAAGAATTCAAAGAACTTGTATTCAACCCCCCTTCTACAAGTTCTCGGCTATCTCACTGGGAAAACACTTGTTTATGGTATCCTAAAGAATCTGATTTTAATCTTATTGGTTATTCAGATGCTGATTATGCATGTTGCAAGCTTGATAGAAAAAACACAAGTGGAAGCTGTCAACTTCTTGGAGGCAGACTTGTTTCATGGTTTAGCAAGAAACAAAATTTAGTTTCTACTTCAACAGCAGAAGCTGAATATATTGTAGTTGGGAGTTGCTGTGCTCAGATCTTGTGGATCAAAAATCAACTCATAGACTATGGTATGTCATTATCCAAAATTCCTATCTATTGTGATAATACAAGTGCCATAGCTATAACAGAAAATCCAATGCAACATTCAAGAACAAAACATATAGATATTAGATATCACTTCATTAGAGAACATGTAAGTGAAGGAAATATTGAATTGCACTGGGTTACAACTGATAAACAACTTGCAGACATATTCACAAAGCCTTTAGATGAATCTACATTCACTAGATTAGTCTATGAGTTAGGAATGTTGAATTATGCCTCTAAAAATTGATTAAAATCTGAGAAAGCAAGTTGTTTAGTTGAAAGAAGCTAGAATTTAATTTCTAGGAAGCAGCTGTTCTTGTGGACAGAATTTTAGAAGCTAGAATTAAATTTCTAGAATGTAGCTGTTATGAATTAACAGAAATTTTTTGAAGCTGTTTTAATAAAACATAATTTTTGAAGTAAGAGACTAACTTAGTTCTTGATAGTTGTTTTTACTTAGTCCCTGACTAGTTAAAAATGAACTATCGGAGACTATCTTAGTCCGCGACAATGCTTTTGATTAGTCCCTGACTCAATCAAAAATGAACTATCAGAGACTAATCGGGCCTAGTCTCTTATGAGTGAATATGTCAGAGATTAGGGCAATCTCCGATCGAGGGTAAACTGGTAGTTACCCATAATTCACTCAGAATAGCAAACGTTTCTAACAGTTTGATAAAAGTAATTTCAAACGTCTTTGCAATCACAAACTGTCAAGCTCTGAAATTATTTTCTCTCTACAAACACTCTACGATTTAACCTTTTCAAAGAATTTCTTCAAAGTTTTCACAGATCTCTTCAATGGCGGCCAAAACTGTATGCTTCAAGTTCGGAGACTTCAATTTCATAAAGACCAACCATGCATGGGTGGTCGAAAAACATGAATTTGCAGCACAGTACCATCCGGTTGTAGATTTTCTACAAAACTCTTCACTTTCGTACGCCATTTACGAAGCTCCCACACAAGCCGCAGAAGTTATCATGACTATGTGGTCCACTACAACCATACAGGATGAGAATGACGACTCACCTATGGTAAGTTTCAGGTATGATAATACTGAATATAATATAGATCATACTGTTGTTAATAATGCTTTACGTTTACCTGTGTTTGAAAACTTTGACTCTCCTACCTCTGATGAAGAAATTTTTGCTATGTTTAAAAACTTACATTATTCTTCAGGAATTGTTTTTGTTGGGTCCATAACTCGACCCCATCTTAGACAGGAGTGGTCACTGTACTTTGACATTATCACCAAAACTTTTTCTACAAAATGCAGTGGCTATGATGCTATCACTACATTCACACAACAAATTGCTTTCAGTGTGTTGTATGGTAGGCATCTAAACATTGGGCTTTTAATTTTGCAAAATCTTTTGGTAAAACTTAAATCTGGTAGTAAAAATAAAATTTATTATGCTAGGTTTTTGATGATGATTGCTAATTATCTAATCCCTAACCTTAATACTACTGGAATGCAAGTTGTACTAACTGTTTTGCAGAGTAAAAGAATTTTTACTGATGTGATGAATAAGACTGCAAAGGTAAAGGTTCCTTTATTCTTTCCTCCTGTCATGAGATCTATTCTCATTGATAGGCTACCTAACCTTTATTCTTTGACATTATTTGAGGATCATGCGCAACAAACTCGAAACCCCACTGATCCTCCCACCACTTAACAACAACAATCCCAAGCCCCCTCCACAGTCTCTCAAAAGACTGTGGTTGCAAAGACTCAAACAACCATCAAGCTCCCTGTAAAGAGAAAAATGACAGAGGGTGCTAGTGAGGCTGAGGGAGATAAAGAAGCTGAGGTGGCACCTCAGAGAAAGAAGAGAGTCATAACCTTAAGACAACAACAATCCATTGCTTCCCAAAAGGCAATAGAGGTTATAAGGAAAAACAGTGAACTGTCAATGTCCTCTCAGAAGGATGTTGACATTGAAGAAAGTTCCTAACCAGGAACAACCTATACAGAGTCTGCACAACCTCTTGTTCACCAATAAAAGGAACCACAAATAGAGCAAATAAAAGAAAAGAGTGAAACTAGGAGTGCACACATAGAGTCATCTATTGATGTTCCTCAATTTTGTAATCCTGAGGAACAACCAACACTCCCTACTGTACATTCTTCTCCTTTTTCTCCTATTCTTGATTCTTTGGAACTTCCTAGTTCAAATTCTCTTGACATTTTCCAAGAGGAGCCAATAATCGAGATGGACTGGTCAGAGACTAGTCAACAACCAGGGACTATCAAGTCCAACCATCAGAGACTAACCCACAAGAACCATTTGTTCAAAGTACAAGTGCAGTTAGTTCTCAAATACTTTCCTTGGAGAGATCCTTAGCCACAGACATACAAAGGGAACCCCCTCTCCTTAGTGACTCCACTACTTCTCAAACCCCTCTTTCTGTAAGAACAAGTGAGTATATCCAAATGAGTGAGGATGAGAAAATATTTAGTGAGGGTCAGGCTCCTGCCCTGGAAAAAGGAGAGAATCAAAATACAGAGAGTCAAGCTTTAGAGAGCTTGGAAAAAGGAGAACAAGTGAAGCTGGGTGCCCAACCCCAGGCAAAAGGTGAGGGTGTGAGTAAGGATGAGATCCTTGGACAAAAGAATATAGAGAAATTTTCAGCAGATGAATTTTTGAAATCTGTTGACACCACCACCACCAGTGAAGCCCAAGTTTCCTCTACACCATCAACTGCTAAGCTCCAGGACAGGGGATGCAACCTTAAACATCATTTCTGAAATGTCTAATGTAGATTTTGAGACTCTTTATGGATTACAACAAACTCAAGATCATATTTCTACATTGAAGACAGGGCTTGCAAATGACCCTGTCCCTGAAGAACAAGAAGAGACGAATGTGGATGCTTGGCTGGATGCAAGCTTCACAAATACTCTTGAAGAGGCAGCTGTCCAACTTAGGTAGGATTATGTGACCAATATTGGGTCAGAAGCAGCTGCACCATCATCTAGTGACATTCTAGAAAAGCTGACCAAAGTGCATAAGAAACACACAAAGTTTACCCACTATTTGGTTACAGGAATTAATGTTGCCGTGAAGAAAATGGAGCAACAGATGGAGATTGAGACTGATAAGATAAGAAGGTGCTATGAAGGACAATTGCCAAGGAGGACTATCACTTTAATTGATACTATCATCAAAGAGAAGTCTAAGACTGACAGTCGATTTCAAGCCCTTGAATCCAATGTCCATCTCCTCCTTCAGAAGCAAGATCGAATGGAACAACTTTTGTTGCAGGGAATTCCTCACATGGCCACTCCCTCTCAACCCAAAGATGCTGATGTCAAAAAGGGGGAGAGTGGTCATTTCAAACAACCTATACCACCAAAACCAAAATCTGTTCCAGTCATTGATGCTGAGTTGCAGGCAATGATGGATAGAATTTTGAAAAAGCATTCGGATCTTGAGGCAGCTACAACTACAACAACAACACAACCACCACCACCACCAACAACAATAATACCAGCAGCAACAATAGCAGTAACAACAAAGAAAGTCCCTCTTCCCACTCAACAAACTGCATAAGCCCCAAGCACATCAAAAGACAAAGGCAAGGGAGTCATGGTTGAAGAACCAAAGAAACAAATCTCTACTCAACCAGGACAGCCCAAGCTATTAGGGGATGCCATGAAAACTGCTCACTATCCCACTTCAGTTGAATTAATAGTGGATGGGAAAGTAGAGTTAGTTTATCCTCAAGAGCAGAAACTTATTGAAGCTAATGCATTACTTGCTCAGAAGCTACAAGAGGAGGAGGACATGGCTGCAGCAAGGGAGGAGGAGAAAACAAAGAAAAGGAAACTTTCTGCAAGAAAGACAAGTGCACAGAAGGCATCCATCACCAAACGAAGAAAAAAAGAGATGAAAGAGGCTGAGAAGTACTCAAGGAGGAAGCCTTTGGTCCGGGAATCTGCAAAGGAACCTGTGACTAGAGAAACTGCTAAAAAGTCCAAAGAATCTTCAAGGAAGCCAATTTCTCAAGCACCTCCAAGGCCAACCCAGATTGCCTTAGTGGCTGTGAGTGGACCAACAAAACCAAGAACAGTTCCACCAAGAAAATCTTATAAGGTTGAAATGGCTAGTACAGAGGAAATTATCAAAGCCTTGAAAAGGAGTACCAAGTATATCAACTTGATCAAGGTTAAAGACAACAAAGAATTGCTTCATATCTTTTTAAAAGATGGAGAATCTTTGAAGTTCGAAAGGCCAGCCATGGAGGAACAAACAAAAGAAGACTTGGAGTGGTTGCTGTCTGTGGTGCTTGAAACTTCTGATCTCAACAAGGAATTTCGAAGCCAAATCCAGAAGGTGATAAAGGTGATACATAAATTGGACACAGTGCCAAAAGTTGATCTAAAGCCTCTTGGACTATGGTATGAGACTTTGCATGGAGAGAAAGTATTCTTCCACTATAACAGGGATATAAACAATGTAAATGAGAGACATCTTGAAGGTTTTATCAGTCTTCTCAAAGATTTAGAAGAAGCAAAAGAGGTTATTCTCAGGAAGCTATTGATTGAAAGACTAAAAGTTTTGAGGAAAAACAAAAGATAAGACTGTTGAGTTGGAAGGTATGTTGGTTGTTAAATAAGTTAAATTTTTTTTTTTGTTCAAGCCAGACTTATAGGATTCAAACCTGAGTCTTGGTGGAGCTGAACAAATTGTTCAGGTACATTTGTAGTTAGTAATTCTTTATTCTTTTTCTAAGTAATACTTGTAATTTTGAGTTTTGACATCATCATCAACCTTGAAATTATGCTTATCATTATGATATTCATAATTAGTGGGAGATTGGTAGGTTTTATAACATTTGATGATGATTGTCATTAGATTACTTAGATATACAAATGTACAGAAAGTGCTAATTAGTAGTACTGAAGTTTTGTAGCCAGTAGTTATCTCTTTGGCTGTAATTCATTTATTCTTTGTAAAGAGATAGATTCATTCTTTAATTGTAAGTAACTGCTGAAAAGTTGTATCAAATCTTTAACAAGTCAAAGTGTGTATTTGATTCGTTGGAGATTACAAAAAGGCTTATCGGAGACTAAGGGAAAATGTGTCAGAGGCTAAGTTTTGCCTATCAGAGACTAATGCTTATGTCATCAGAGACTAAACTGACGTCATCAGAGACTAAGTCTAAAAGCATCAGAGACAAATAACTCTGTCGGAGACTACACAACCTGATCAGAGACTAAAAGACCAGAGACTAAACGTTGACTCGATCAGGGACTAAAGCTGAAGCTATCAGGGACTAGTCGTGACTTATTCCCTGATGAGATACAGTGTTCGAATTGAATAAGGAATGTCTTCCACGTAGATCAAGATATTATTGAAGACGTAGCTGGTAAGGAAACAAACCAGAAATCTGTTCCTAATCAAAAAGGAAAGATTGTGTTTGATTCAAATAAGGAAGCTGAATCATTATTGATTTAGAATAGGTAACTGAGTTAATTGTAATTTAGTTTTTAGAAGCTGTAATTAGGTTTACATAATTGTAATTTTTCAAAGCTGTATAGAATTCATAGTTTGTATCTTTACATATACAGAGAATAGAAGCTGACGATCATATTGTTGTGATTGTTAGAATTTGTACTCAATTGTTAAAGCAATAAAAAGCAATTGTTTATAAATTGATTTGAGTTCTTGTTCTTTATTTCCGCGAGTAATAATTGATTTCTTGAAGAACAAGCAAATCGGAAAAGTTTCAAAGAACTTGTATTCAACCCCCCCTTCTACAAGTTCTCGGCTATCTCACTGGGAAAACATTATAGAATTTTGGACATCACATGGACATAATATTCAAACATTTAAAATTCATACCTCATACCTCATACCTTGTAGGAAATCATCTCATAAACATTTTATTTCTATTTATTTAAGAAAATAAAATTTTGGGTCGTCACAGAAATTGTTAAATCAAAACCCAAGTAGGCTTGGGTTCCTAAAAGATCTAACTAGTTTACATGTGTGTGTAGGGAAAGAAGAAAAAGTTGTTATGGTACTTAGATAGTGGTTGTTCAAGACATATGATTGGAAATAAGTCTCTGCTCTCATTGTTTGAGGAGAAAGCTGGCCCTAAAGTGTCTTTTGGAGATGACAACATTGGATACACTATGGGATATGGCAAAGTAGTTCATAGAAATGTCATCATTGAAGATGTAGCTCTGGTTGATGGCCAAATGCATAATCTACTCAATGTTAGTTAGTTTTGTGACAAAGGCTATCAAGTTGTTTTTAAGGATGCGCAATGCCTTATCAACAACATTAAGACAAGAGATATTACATTGTTTGGAGTTAGAAAAGACAATATATACATAGCTGACTTTTGCTCAACAAATGAAGGACAGTACACATGCTTTTACAACAAAGTATCAGTAGATGAAAGTTGGCTATGACACAAGAAGTTGTCTCACCTACACTTCAAGACTATCAATAGTTTGGTGAGAAAAGGATTAGTGACAGGATTACCACAACTTGAATTTGCTCAAGATGGTCTTTGTGGATCTTGTTAGAAGGGAAAACAAATGACAATTTCCCTCAAAAGCAAAGAAACATCATCAATAGCAAGACCAATCCATCTAATTCACATGGATTTATTTGGTCCTGTTAATGTGATGTCTATATCTAAGGAAAGGTATACATTTATAATTGTTGATGAATATTCAAGATACTCATGGGGTTAGGTATCTACATACCAAGGATAAAACTCCCCAGCTGATCATTAATCACATCAAAAGAATATAACTTGAAGCTGGTGAGAAAGTTAAGGCCTTAAGAAGTGATAATGAGACTGAATTCAAGAATTCAACAGTGGAGATGTTTTGTGTGGAGAAGTGATAATGATTTTTGTTGTATGACTTATTTCACTTTATGATTAATTTTATGTATGAAAGTTTAAATTATTTTCTTTTATTATTTTATTTTTATTTTTAGTTTGAATAATAAATTCATATCTTAAAGGAAATTTATGGCAATGTGATGTCTAAAAGTTTTTGAATATATTTTTGAACTCAAACCCTTTAATGATTATTTTATTATTATCATATTTCCCTTTATTTTATTCAAGCACTTACCAAGAGTAAGTATATATTTTTCTCACGTGGGGAAGGCAACACACGACTTCAGTACTCATTTTTGAACCAAAGACGGCAGTGAAACAAGAGTATTAATTACACTATGTCAGGATTGAGAGCATATGACCCGTCAAACCAGCTAATCTACTCCAATAGTACACTGGATTGTTGGCTATGATTGATGATTGACCGACTTTAGCAGCCGTTGCATCCACCCTTTCTCACCAATCACTTCCTTCTAAAGCTTGTTATTTTCTTTCAAAGCCAACGACTGAAATCTATTTCCAAACAATCCAACCGCTCTTATTGCATTGTAAGTGAGAGATATATATCTTTTGGTTACAACCCTAGTCCCACTTTCATAAATTTCCTATACAGCAAACCACCCACAAAATCCAGGTTCACTCTCAAAGAACAACTGTCTTTTTCCAGAAACAACCCAAGCTTTTAACTTCTTCCTTACACCCAAAAAGGTATGAACACTGTACTGAAGCTCTGCTCTGTTCCTGCACTTTTGTTCTGTTTTGCACACCATGTTTGTGAACATACTAGGTTCATTCACTTTCAAAAGTATAACTTAATGCATGCTTTTAACATCTGGTATTAATGCCTTTTATTTCAAAAGCTACCCAAGAGGAGAGTAAGATTCGTTGACGACCACCTAGTAGACAACCTTTAACTACCGAACATTTCTTTTTATCAGTAGTGAAAACATCATGCTTGAGTTTTCTTCAACCTGACTCCTTGAGGTTTAGTAGTGTCTATAAGTTTTAATGGAAGATAAGAATGTTACACACTACAGAAGAGAGGTTGAGAGTTTCCCTAGTCGTGGTCACCTGGTGATAACACCACCCTCTGTTGAGTGGTGAAGTCACCCCTGTATCGGAGACAAGTCCTAGCTTAGTCTCTGTAAATGTGAAGTTTGTCCCTGACTGTGGAAATAATCCCTGGGAGATTCCAACTTAGTCTCCGACAGTTTTGGAATTAGTCTATGACGGACAAATTTTGTTAGTCCCTGATGAGAAGATTTCCTTAGTCTCCGATGGAGGAAATTCCTTTAGTGTCTGATGGGCAAAGTATGTTAGTCTCTAACGAGACAATTTTTCTTAGTCTCCGATGAGTAAATGTTTTCCCGAAAAGTTTGGCGATAACAAACTGAGTTTGGCGCTGAACAATTTATCCATTGACGAGTTTGGTGACAGACAAGTGAGTTTGGCGGTAGTAAAATAATTTGCCGAGGAGTTTGACGATGATCAAAGTCATCCCTTGATGGTCGAGGACCATCCCCTGATGACGGAAGGTCATCCCCTGATGGTCGAAGACTGTCCCCTGACGGGCAATTATCCCCTGACAGCCATATCACATTTTGTTAGATATAAATGATGATGATGATGTTTAGAGAATAAATTGTGCATCTGTAAATACTTATGGTATTCAATAAACCTAAGTATCTGCACAAGTTTTGCATCCACTGATGATCAATCTGATCATCAGAGGAGGAAATACTCTTCACTAAGTCAAGTCATCAGGGAAACTTCTAAAGGGCTTGATATGTGAAGAGGAATGTCTGTTGATACTCAAAGTAAGTTAAAGTATTCCGCACATCAGACATTCCAAACAAACTCAACAAAGCTTCAATGATTAAAAACCATCAAGGGAATTCGTCAGGGGAATCCATCAGGGGATGACAAAGACAGACCACCTCATCAGGGGAATGCGTCAGGGCATGAAGAAGACATGTCGACCTGTCAGGGGAAGACATCAGGATATGATAGTGCCAAGCTAAACCGTCAGGGGGAATGCTCAGCACTGCATCAGTGTATGTAGTGAGTCATAGCATCAAGGGATCTAGAAGCACTTAGTAAACTTAAGTGAAGATTGTAGCACTGATCCAGTCTTTGAGAAGACTTGTCATTAGGGGATCCAGAAGCACTGATCAAGTTCACATCAGGGCTTGCCATCAGTGGATAAGTTATGACTGCATACATCCGTCATCAGGTCTTACACGCAAATCAATTAAGCTTGTTACAGAAGCAAGAGATATAATCTGGAAAGATATCTCTTGAAGTTTGTTGATCCAATAACAACTCTCGAACATTAAATGCACGCAGATCAGGGGATGAAAAAGAAGTAACTAAAGTAGCAGCAGTCTGACACATAGTTCCTAAAGGACATTGATGTGACACATATGCGGCTAAGTTGAAAAGAGCAGCACGCCTAAGCACATGGGTTCATCCACTAATCTGATACACAAGCAAAAGAGTTCTCGTATAAAAGAAAAGCAATCCATTAGATCAACAAACAAAGAAGCATACAAACACTAGAGCAACTTTGTAATATATCTTGAGAGAAATATTTCAAAGAAAGTTAGAAGCTAGTGAGTGTGAAATAGAAGCTGTAATTCATTACAGATTTTGTAGTTATTTAATCACATTTGTGATTAACTAGATTTCCAGAAAAACCTCAAGTTTTAATAGATCTATTATAACTTGAAATACGTGTGTTCATTTGATTATCTGTTACTGTTTTTCTAAGTATTGTAGCTATCCCCCCCCCCCCCCCCAATTAGAAACACTTGAGGCTATTTTATTCTAATAATTGGTATCAGAGCTAACTAGCAGATTACACTTGCTAGACGATCATCATCAATGGCCAACAAAGCAGGAAACAGTAAAGTCCCCATGTTGGAAAGGGGAAAATACTTCTTCTGGAAACAAAGAATGATAGTTCATCTAAGAGCAATGGATGATGAATATTTGCAAATTCTGGAGGAAGGCCCTCACGTCGCAAAGAAGCTCATTCCCCAAGAGGTTGTCAATGGAGTCAGTATCCCAAAAAAGCTAATTCCAAAAACCACTGATGAGATGACACTGGAGGAAAAAGAGAAAGTGAAGAAGGATCTAAAAGTAACAGGCATCCTTTATAATGGCTTAGATGATGATATGCTAAATAGCATCATGCATCTTACAACGTCTAGATCCATATGGGATACCATCCAAATCCTGTGTGATGGAACCGATGAAGTAAGGGAAAACAAACTATAGTTGTTAACACAACAGTCTGAGTGGTTCACAATGAAAAATGGTGAAACACTCACTGAAATGTTTGACAGAGTCAACAGGTTGGTAAATGACCTGAGATTATATGGGAAGGCTTATGCCAATAAAGATGTGAACAGAAAGTTCATGAGAGCGCTTCCCATATCATGGGATCCAAAATCTACAACCATCAGGGAATCCAAGGATATGAACCTTCTAGACTTGGACAGACTCTATGGCACCCTAAAGACATATGAACTGGAGGTTCAACAAAGATCTGAAATGTCAGGGGATGCCAGAAAGCTTAAATCTGTAGCCCTGATGGCTGCCAAGAAAGATAAAGTAGAAGCTAGACCAAGTGTCTTGATGTAGCAGCAGTTAGGGGATGCTGAGATTAAAGGGGACAACTTGTTGAACAAACTCAACAAGTATTCCAGCAGTACATACAAATGAAATAAATCTATCTCTTTATTATAATGACTAATCTACAAACAAGAGATACTACTACTAGCTACAATACTAAAGTGTTACAAACCAACACTTTTCTGTACATTTGTATTCCTATGTATTCTAAGAACAATCATCATCAAATGTTTATAAATCCTAACAAGTCAAATATGGTTTCTAGATAGCGGCTGCTCAAGACACATGACAGGAAACAAGGCCTTGCTTATAGAATTTCAAGAAAAGGATGGTCTAGTGATTTCTTTTGGTGACAATAGCAAAGGATTGATTCTTGGTTATGGCAAAGCAACAAATGGGGATGTCTCATTTGAAAATGTAGCACTAGTTGATGGGCTTAAGCACAACTTATTAAGCATAAGTCAACTATGTGGCAAGGGATACATCATTTCTTTCAAGGGGGATCAGTGCTTGATCTTAAATGAACATGATGGGAAGCTGGTTTTATCAGGGATAAGAAAAGGAGATCTCTACATTGCTGACTTCAATTCAGTAAGTGGAGAATCATGTTTCTATAGCAAGGCAAGCCCTAATGAAAGCAGACTGTGGCATAAGAAGCTCTCTCACCTAAATGTAAGTTTTTCCCTTCTTGGTGGCATTTAGAAGGTCAAAGTATTTCTTCTTGTAATCCACATCAGCTTCCTTTCCCTTGGATTCACCCTCCTTTGTGGCCTTGAGGTACTCATTTGCAAAATGGCCCATCTCATTGCATTTGTAGCACTTTATTCTTGATTTGTCAATTAAGTTTTTAGTGTTACTAGGTTTCTTTGTTGAAATTCTTTTAGATCCAGAAGGCGTTTGAAATTTCAGCTTGGAAAACCTCTTTGCAAGAAAAGCCATGGTTTCATCCAGTTCTTCTAACTTTTCAGGAGTGTACTCATCCTCCTTTGAGTCAGCTTTATTGTCCCCTTCTTTTTCAGCATCCCTTGACTGCTGCTTCATCAAGACACTTGGTCTTGCTTCTTCTTTATCCTTCTTGGCAACCATCAGGGCTACAGATTTAAGCTTCGTGACATCTCCTGACATTTCAGATCTTTGCTGAACTTCCAGTTCATATGTCTTTAGGGTGCCATAGAGCCTATCCAAGTCTAGGAGATTCATGTCCTTGGATTCCCTGATGGCTATTGTCTTAGGATCCCATGATATGGGAAGTGCTCTCATGAACTTTCTGTTCACATCTTTATTAGCATAAGTCTTCCTATATATCCTCAGGTCATTTACCAACCTGTTAAATCTGTCAAACATTTCAGTGACTGTTTCACCATTTTTCATTGTGAACTACTCATACTGTTGTGTTAACAGCTGCAGTTTATTTTCCCTCACTTCTTCAGTTCCATCACATAGGATCTGGATGGTATCCCATATTGACTTAGACATTGTAAGATTCATGATACTGTGTAGAATATCATCGTCTAAGCCATTATAAAGGATGCCAGTGGCTTTTAGATCCTTCTTTACCTTCTATCTTTCCTTTGGAGTCATTTCTTCAGTTGTCTGTGGGACTAATCTTTCTGGAACACTGACTCCATTGACAACCTCTTGAGGAATGAGTTTCTTAGGAATGTGAAGGCCTTCTTCTAGAATTTGTAAGTATTCATCATCGATTGCTCTTAGATGAACTATCATTCTTTGTTTCCAGAAAAAGAACTTTCCCCTTTCCAACATGGGGACTTTGTTATTTCCAGCTCTGTTAACCATTTTAAACGATTGTCTAGCAAGTGTAATCTGCTAGTTGTCTCTGATAGCAATTGTTAGAACAAAATAGGCTCAAGTATTTGTAACGGGGGAGGGGGGTGGAAGGGGGGGGGGGATGAATACAAATACTCAAAACTTTTCCGATCTTAAAACACTTTGTTAAGCAAGAATGGAAATAGCTATAAAATCAGAAAAATTTTAATAACTTTTAAAATAAACTGTTAGAACAAAATATACTCAAAACTTTTCCGATCTTAAAACACTTTGTTAAACAAGAATGGAAATAGCTATAAAATCAGAAAAACTTTAATGACTTTTAAAATAAACACCCAAGAGTTCAAGTTAAAATAGTTGTATTAAAACTTGAGGTTTTTCTGGAAATCTGGTTAATCACAAATGTTATTAATCAGCTACAAATTCTGTAATAAATTACAGCTACAATCTCACACTCACTAGCTTCACTCTTTATTTGAATATTTCTCTCAAGATATATTACAAAGCTTTTCTCTAGTGTTTGTGTGCTTCAATGTCTTTGTTGATCCGTTGGATTGATACTGTGTAATGAGAACTCTTTTGCATATATAGAAGATCAGTAGTTGAACCCACGTGTTTGGACGTGCTGCTCTTTTCAACCTAGTCGCATATATGTCACATCGATGTCCTTTAAGAATGATGTGTCAGACTGCTGTTGCTTTTGTTGCTTTTTTTTCTTCCCCTGATCTGCGTGCATTTAATGATCGAGAGTTGTCATTAGATCACCAAACTTCAAGAGATATCTTTCCAGTTTATATCTCTTGCTTCTATAACAAGCTTCATTGATTTGTGTGTAAGACCTGATGACGAGTGTATGCAGTTATAACTATCCATTGACGACAAGCCCTGATGTGAACTTGATTAGTGCTTTTGGATCCTCTGATGACAAGTCGTGTCTAAGACTCGATCAGTGCTTCAAACATCACTTGAGTTATCCAAGTGCTTCTTGATCCCCTGATGTTAAGACTCAAAGCATACACTGATGGCTTCCACTGATGCAGTGCTGAGCATTCCCCTTAATGGGTTAGCTTGACACTGTCATACCCTGATGATTTCCACTTCCATACCCTGACGCGTTCCCTTGACGAGTTGGTCTGCCTATGTCATCCCCTGATGGGTTCTCCTGACGGATTCCCCTGATGGTCTTAATCACTGAAGCTTTGTTGATTTCATTTGGAATGTCTGATGTGCAGAATACAAAAGTGTTTTTGAGTAACAACATACATTCCTCTTCACTATCAAGTCCTTTAGGAATTTCAACTGATGACTTGTCTAGTGTGAAAAACTTCATCCCCTGATAACTAAGATGATCATCAGTGGATGAAAAATATGTGCATATACTTAGGTTTATACACCTTGAGTATGTACAGATGCACAAACAAAACTCTAATCATCATCATCATTTATACTTAACAGAGTTCCTATAGTAGAGACTGAACCAACAAAGATAATTAAAGAAATATCACCTGTAAGAAGGTCTAATCATCTTTGCAATAATTGTTAAAATTCTAAACTTGACAGTCTCTCATCTTTAAGAAGCAAGACTACTGATTGTCCTATAAAAGTTAAAAATTCTAAAAGACAATCAACTACATTTGAGTCAAGTCATGATTATAAAACTAGTGAGAAAGGACCCAAGAAAATCTGGGTCCCAAAAAATTCTAACTAGTTATTCTTACTATGCAGGGCAAAAAAAAGAAATCATGGTTCTTGGACAGTGGATGTTCAAGGCACATTACAGGAGAGAAGTCCCTGCTTATACAATATGAAGGAAAAAAAGGCCCCAAGGTAACCTTTGGAGATGACATCAAAGGCCAAAGGGCTATGACAATATTGAGCTTGGAGATGTCATATTCACTGAAGTATCACTACTTGATGGCTTAAATCACAATCTATTAAGTGTGAGTCAACTATGTGATAGAGGTTTCTATGTCACCTTTAAAGAAGTTCAATGGCAGGTGTGTGACAAGGAATTTGGAAATGTGATATTGACAGAGAAAAGGAAAGGGAATTTGTATACTGCAAATCTAATCTTGTCTACTGATCAAGTCATATGCCATTATAGTAAAGCCTCAACTAATGAGAGCGGGCTTTGGCACAAGAAGATTTCCCACTTAAACTTCAAAAACATCAACAATTGGGTGAGAAAACGCTTGGTAGTTGGCATTCCTCAATTGGAGTTTACACAAGAAAGTTTATGTGTTTCATACCAGAAAGGAAAACAAAGAAGTGTGTTATTCAAGAGCAAACTAGCAAAATCAATCACTCATCCTTTACAGTTATTACATATAGACTTATTTGGTCAGGTGAATGTGATGTCAATATCAAGGAACAGATATGCCTTGGTCATAGTGGATGATCACACAAGGTATTCTTGGGTAAAATACCTTCATTCAAAGTATGAAGTTGCTTAGTTGATTATTGATCATATCAAGAAAGTAGAAACTGAGTCAGGGAAGACAATAAGGGTTATAATGAGTGATAGAGGCAAATAATTCAAAAATTCTCAAGTGATTGAATTCTGTACTGAAAAAGGAATAACTCATCAATTCTCAGCTCTTAGAACCCCTCAACAAAATGGAGTTGTTGAGAGGAAAAATTGAACTCTAATTAAAGCAGCTAGGACAATGCTAAAAGAGTCAAAGCTTCCAACCCATTTATGGGAGGAAGTAATTAGCACTGCTTGCTTCACACGTAATAGGTCCTTGATCAACAAGACTTACAACAAAACACCTTATGAGTTAATGATTGGGAGAAAACCAACTCTCAAGTTTCTACATGTGTTTGATTGTAAGTGCTTTGTTCTGAGAGACTCATCAGAGTCAAGAGGGAAATTTGATAATAAGTCTAATGAGGCAATTTTCTTAGGTTACTCTCTATCAAGTAAAGCCTATAGAGTGTATAATTTGAGAACAAGGTCATTGTGGAATCTATACAAGTTGTATTCGATGATAGCCAGATTCTAGGGATGATGGGTCCAGGACTACATGAAACTCTCAGATTTGAAAATGAATTGGATACATGAAAAGATCCATCAGAGACTGAAGAAACACCCCTATATGATTATAGTCCCTCAATACGTGAGGGGGAGTTAATGGTTGTGCATGAAGTACCAAGGACTAATACTCCATCACAGACTAGAGTATTAAAATTCAATGAAACACAGGAAACTGGTAATACAAGTACACAATTAGAGACTAATGAGACACCAGAGACTACTGCAGTCAATAGTCAAGATAAGACTAATAGCTCAGTGGGAGCTAACAATGAAGAAGTCACTAGTTTAGAAGGAGTAGTCTCTGAGCCATCAACTAGATTGGAAAATGCTAATCTAGAAAATAAAGCCTCATCTTTAAGATTAAATATGCCATTTGCAAGACCATGGTTGTTTTCCCAGTGAGACGACCTAGAACTTGTAGAAGGGGGGGTTGAATACAAGTTCTTTGAAAATTCTTTTCGATTGACTGTTCTTTAAGAAATTTAAACTTTTCTGCGGAATATAAAGAACACAATCAAAACTCTATAAACAATTGCCTTTATTTGATTTAATAATTGATTACAAGTTTTCTAACAATCAAAATAAGCTTTGATCGTCAGCTTCTATTCTGTATATTAAGAGAATACAACTCTTTCAATTCTATACAGCTTCGTATTGCTATTCCGTATATTAATAATTACAGCTTCTTAAAAACTAAGTTACCAAAAACCTAGCTTCCTAATTCAAATCAAATACAATCTTTCCAATTGAAAGATTTCTAACAAGTTTCCTTGTTAGCTACGTCTTCAATAAAGTCTACGTGTGCATGGAAGACTTTCCTTCTTTGATTTTAACTCTAACTCCATCAGTGATTAAGTCCTCCACTAATCTCCGATGGCTTCTTTCATTAGTCCCCGATCACTTCGAGTAATCTCCGATGCTTTGGCTTTAGTCGCTGATGACGTCAGCTTTTAATCTCTGAGGTATTGTGTTAGTCACTAATGACGTCAGCATTAATCTCTGACTCTTTAGTTCCAATCCCCGATGACGTAAGCTTTAATCTCCGATGACCAATCCTTCAATCTCTGATGAACAAAACTTTAATCTCCGACGAAGGATTCTTCAATCTCCGATGGGCAAAGTCCAGTCTCTGATGAACAAAAACTTAGTCTCTGGTGGACTTTTCTCTTAGTCTCCGACAAGCCAAATTCAATCTCCGAAGGACTAATAAATTTAAAACAACTTGTTGAACAAACTCAACAAGTATTCCAGCAGTACATACAAATAAAATAAACCTATCTCTTTATTATAATGACTAAATTACAAACAAGAGATACCACTGCTAGCTACAATACTAAAGTGTTACAAACCAACACTTTTCTGTACATTTGTATTCCTAAGTATTCTAAGAACAATCATCATCAAATGTTTATAAAACCTAACAATCTCCCCCTAATTATGAATATCAGAATGATAAGCATAATTTCAAGGTTGATGATGATGTCAAAACTAATCTATTACAAATACTTAGTAAAAGAATAAAGAATTATAAAAATTACAAATGTACTTGAACTTTAGAGCTTTGATCTATCATTCAGCTTCTCTCCCTGGATAATTTACCCAGCTTCTCCAAGGTTTAAACAACCCTGGCTACACTGAATAATACATTCGGCTACTCCAAGACTATGTCTGGCTTCAATTAAAAAACAACTTGTACAGCAATCAATCTTTCTTTTTCCTTCTGTTTTCCCTTATTCGTTCTAGCCTTTCCATCAGTAGCTTTTTGAGAACAACTTCAGTTGGCTCTTCTGCATTTCGAAGAAGTTTGATAAATCCTTCAATATGGTTTTCACTCACTTTATTGATATCTCTGTTGTAGTTGAAGAATACTTTATCACCATGAAAAGTCTCATACCACAATCCAAGAGGTGCAGTTTTAGAAGGATCGGATGACATTTTGTTTACACTTTTTACCTCCTTTATTGCCTTCTTGATCTGGTTTCGAAATTCCATGTTAAGCTTTATAGTTACAAGTATTGTAGACAACAGCCATTCCAAATCTTCTTTTGATTGCCCCTCCAAGTCTGGCTTAGTATACTTTACAGAATCTCCATCTTTAAAAAAGATATGAAGTAAATCCTTGTTGTTTGCACCCTTGATCAGATTAATATTCCTTGTATTCTTTTTCAGGGCTTTGATCATCTCACTTGTACTAGCCATATCAACTTTGTAAGGCTTCCTTGATGGTGCTGTTTGTGACTTTGTTGGTCCACTTATAGTCACCAAGGCAGTCTCAATTGACCTTGGAGGTTCTTCATTTGTAGGTTTTTTCTTTGAAGGTTTTCTCTTGGCTACTGCTACTTTCCTTGCACTTGTCTTCCTTGTTGAGTGTTTCTTCTTTTTAATCTCCTCCTCCTCCTCCTTTTCTTGTTCTGCAGCCATGTCTTCCTCTTGTTGAAGTTTCTGAGCAAGCATCGCATCAACATCTATTAACCTTTGATCTCGAGGATTAACTAACTCTACTTTCCCTCCTAGATCAATTTCAATAGGGGTGGGAAAGTAAGCAGTCTTCATAGCATCGCCCAATAGCTTAGGCTGTCCTGGTTGAGTAAGAGTTTGTTTCTTTGGATCTTCAACCATGACACCTTTGCCTTTATCTCTTGAAGAAGTTGGGGTTGCTGCAGTTGATTGGGAAGGAGGAATTGTTGCTACTGATGATATTGTTGTTGTTGTTGCTGTTGTTGTTTCAAGATCAGCATGCTTCTTTAGAATTTGTTCTTTGTAAGCTTGCAGTGCAGCATTTTCTTTCATAGTCTTTTCTTTCAATGCCTGTAACTCCATCTGCAAGGAAGCACTTGAATCTGGAACAGTGTTTGCTGTGGATGTGGATTTTACAGGATGTTTGAAGTGACCACTCTCCTCCTTTTTGACATTAGCATCTTTGGGGAGGGAGGAGGTGGCCAAACCTGGTAATGTCTGCATCATGAGCTGTTCCATTTTATCTTGTTTCTGGAGAAGGAGATTGATTTTGTCTTCAAGGGCTTGAATCTTACTGTTAGTTTTAGATTTGTTGAAATATGTGGCATCAAGCCATGCATCAACATTTTCCTTTGGAGCTTCTTCATGCACAGGTTCATCTGCAAGCCTTGTCTTCATTGCAGAAATAAGATCTTGTCTTTGTTGTAGACCATATAGCTCTTCAAAATCAGCATTTGTCATTTCAGCTATGACATGTAAGGCTGCATCCCCTGTGTTTGGGCTGTTCTCAGGTACTGCTGTTTGGATATTGGTGGAGGGAGCAGCAGAAACTTGAGCTTCTTGTGAGGTATATGGCTCAACAGGTTTCAAAAAGGCACCTGCTGAGAATTTTTCTCTTTTATTTTGTTCAAGGATCTCATCCTTGCTCACACCCTTTCCTTTTGCCTAGGGTTGGGCACCCAACTTCTCAATCTCTCCTTTTTCCAAGCTTTCTAAAGCTTGACTCTCTTGTATATTAATATTCTCTCCTTTTTCCAGATCAAGAGTTTGACTCTCACTAATTATTCTCTCATCCTCACTCTTTTGGAAAGGTACACTCAATCCTACAGAATTGGGGGGTTGAGAAGTACTTGTGACAGTATGGATAGGGGGTTCCCTTTGTTTATCTTGGGCTAGGGATCTATCCATAGAAGATGTGTGAGAGCTTGTCTCGATTATTGGCTCCTCTTGGGAATAATCAAGAGAATCAATTATTTGTGTATCAAAAGAATCAAGAATGGGAGAAAAAGGAGAAGAATGTACAGTAGGGAGTGTTGGCTGTTCCTCAGATGACAAAAATTGAGGAACATCAAAAGATAACTCTGTGTGTGCACTCCTTGTGTCACTCTTTTCTTTTGTATTCTCTCTATTTGGTTCCTCTTGGCTGTGACCAAGAGTTTGTGCAGACTCTGTACAGTTTGTTCCTGGTTGGGAACTGTCTTTAATGTCAGCATCCTTTTGGGAGGATGATGACAGTTCACTGTTTTTCCTG
Source organism: Centella asiatica (assembly GCA_014636745.2). Classification (NCBI taxonomy): domain Eukaryota; kingdom Viridiplantae; phylum Streptophyta; class Magnoliopsida; order Apiales; family Apiaceae; genus Centella; species Centella asiatica. The sequence continues at coordinate 15,258,956 of CM025788.1, forward strand.
TGAACCTCCATTGCCTTTTGGGAAGCAATGGATTGCTTTTGGCTAATGGTAATTATTCTCTTCTTTCTCTGAAGTGGAACTTCAGCTTCTGGTTCTCCCTCATCCTCACTTACTCCCTCAATTATTTTTCTTTTTATTGGGAGCTTTTTGGCTTTTCTGGTATATGCAACCACATTCTGTTGGGAGACTTTGGAGGGGGCTTTGGATTGTGATTGAGAAGTTGTTGGGGGATTAGTTGGTGTTTGTGTGGTATCCCCAAAGAATTGCAAAGAATATGTGGTTGGAAGAGTGTCACTGAGAAAGTTTCTCATGACAGTAGGATAGAATAGAGGTACATTTACCTTTGCCTCATACTTCTTCAAATCCCTAACCACTCTTTTAGTCTGCAAAACTGTAGGCACAACTTTCATACTAGCAATATTAAGGTTAGGTATTAAGTGATTTGCAATCATCATTAAAAACCTAGCATAATAAATTTTAGTTTTGTTGCCAGTTTTAAGTTTTTCAATCAAATTATGCAAAATCAAAAGCCCTAAATTAATATGCCTATCATACAACACACTATATGCAATTTGTTGTGAAATAGTGGTGATGGCATCATATCCACTGCATTTTGAAGTAAAGGATTTGGTTATAATGTCAAAGAACAATGACCACTCTGGTCTAAGATGGGGACGTGTGATGGTCCCAACAGAACTTATATCAGTATTATAGTTTAAGTCTTTAAACATACCTATAAGTTCTTCATCAGAGGCAAGGGGGTCATAGTTTTCCCTTATGGGTAAGTGAAGTGCATTATTAACCGTGGTATGAGTAATGGTATAGTCTGTGTTTTCATACCTGAAACTTACCTGTGGAGAGTCATCACTTTCATCAGTGATTGTCGCAGTGGAGAGTGCTTGAGGAAATCCACAAAGGGGTAGTATTTTGCTTCGAAATCATATTTATCAGCCACCCCTGCATGGTTAGTCTTGATAAAATCGAACTCACCAAACTTGAAGCACATTGTTTTTGCCGCCATTGAAGAGATCTGTAAACTTGTGAAGAAAGCTCAAGGCAAGGTTAAATTGCAGAGTATTTGAGAGAGAAATCAAATTGTAGAGTTTGATACTTGTGATTACAAACGTGTTTGAAATTACTTTTATTAAAGTATAAGAGACGTTTGCTATTCAAGGATCATAGATAACTACCAATTTACCCTTTTTCAGAGATTGCCCTAATCTCTGATTGACCCATGTGATAAGAGATTGACCCGATTAGTCTCCGATGAAGTAATTACTCATCGGGGACTAAGGTAATCTCTGATGAAGTAACTCATCGGCGACTAATGTAATCTCCGATGATGTAAATGTACTCATCGGGGATTAATGTAATCTCCGATGAAATAACTCATCGGGGACTAATGTAGTCTCCGATGATGTAATCATCGGGGATTAATGTAATCTCCGATGAAATAACTCATCGGGGACTAATGTAATCTCCGATGATGTAATTTTGATTAGTCAGAGACTAACCATTTTACTGATCAGAGATCAAATAATCATTTTCCAACAACCATATTGATGATTATTAGCTACATTTTTCTGTTTTATCAACTTTAAAACAGCTTCTTGCAACTGTTAAACAACTTGAAAGTTTAAAACTTAATTTTTAGAACCATAATTTAACATTCCTAGTTCAGAAACTAGTCTGTTGAATGTAGATTCATCCAAAGGTTTTGTAAAAATATCTGCAAGTTGTTTATCAGTTGCAACCCAGTGCAATTCAATATTACCTTCACTAACATGTTCTCTAATGAAGTGATATCTTATATCTATATGTTTAGTTCTTGAATGTTGCACTGGATTTTCAGTTATGGCTATGGCACTAGTGTTGTCACAATAAATTGGAATTTTGGATAGTGTCATACCATAGTCTAGGAGTTGATTTTTGATCCACAAGATCTCTGCACAGCAACTCCCAGCTGCAATGTATTCAGCTTCTGCTGTTGAAGTAGAAACTGAATTTTGTTTCTTGCTAAACCAAGAAACAAGTCTGCCTCCAAGAAGTTGGCAGCTTCCACTTGTGCTTTTCCTGTCAAGCTTACACCCTGCATAATCAGCATCTGAATAACCAATTAGTTTAAAATCAGATTCTTTGGGATACCATAATCCAAGATTTGGGGTACCCTTTAGATATCTGAGTATTCTTTTTACAACAATCAAATGTGACTCTCTAGGGTCAGCTTGAAATCTAGCACATAGACATGTAGAAAACATTATATCAGGTCTACTTGCAGTTAGATACAAAAGTGAGCCTATCATGCCTCTATAGCTAGTAATGTCTACTTTCTTTCCTTTTAAATCCTTATCTAGCTTAGTGGCTGTGGGCATAGGTGTTTTTGCAGAAGTACAATCAACCAAATCATATTTTCTCAGTAAGTCCTTAATGTACTTAAACTGACTGATGAAAATTCCCTCAGTTGACTGTTTAATTTGCAATCCTAAGAAAAATGTTAATTCACCCATCATGCTCATTTCATATCTAGACTGCATAAGTTTTAAAAATTTTGCACACAGTTTTTCATTAGTAGACCCAAAAATAATATCATCAACATATATTTGCACAAGTATAACATCAGAGCCTTGAATTCTATAAAACAATGTTTTATCTATGATACCTTTTACAAATTTATTTTCAATTAAAATCTGAGAAAGAGTATCATACCAGGCTCTTGGTGCTTGTTTTAAGCCATAGAGTGCTTTGTCTAACCTGTAAACATGATTAGGGAATTTGGAGTCTACAAAACCTGGGGGTTGTTGAACATAGACTTCTTCTTCCAATTTTCCATTAAGGAAAGCACTCTTGACATCCATCTGGTACACTTTGAAGTTCTTGTAGGATGCAAAAGCAAGAAAAATTCTGATTGCTTCAAGTCTAGCCACTGGTGCAAAGGTCTCATCATAGTCAATTCCTTCCTCTAGAGAGTATCCCTTTGCAACCAGTCTTGCCTTATTCCTTGTAATTGTACCAGTTTCATCCAATTTGTTTCTGAAGACCCACTTGGCACCTATTATAGATCTGTTCCTTGGTTTGGGTACCAGTCTCCAGACTTTGTTTCTAACAAATTGGTTTAATTCTTCTTGCATGGCAATAATCCAATCAGGATATTGAAGTGCTTCCTCAATTTTCTTTGGTTCAATCTTTGATAGAAAACTGAGGTACAAACATTCATTTTGTGTTGCACTTCTAGTCCTAACTCCATCCTCAATATTTCCTATGATCAAATCTGTTGTGTGGTCTCTCAACCATGGTCTAGCTTTTGGCAGATTTGATCTTGAACTAGAAGTTTCATTTTCTAGATTGATAAAATTCAATCCAGCTTCATGAGCAGAGTTTGCTCCCCCTAAACTATTGATCTCTTCTTCATTAACTCCCCCTGAGTCAGATATCTCAATAGTCTTTGTGTGTGCATCAGGGATACTAGTCTCTGATGTATCATTAGTCTCCGATGGAGAATTAATGTCATCAGTGACTTGTGTTCCATTTTGTTCCAGTACACTAATCTCTGATAATACATCAGTCCTTGGTAATTCATGCACAACAGTCAACTCCCCCTCAATTAAAGAGGAATCATTGTTATTTTGGGGATTTTCAGCATTCTCTGTTGGATATTCCCATGCATCCAATTCATTCTCAAAACTGAGAGGTTCATGCAATCCTTGACCAAGCATTCCTAGAATCTTTCTATCATCAAATGCAACTTGAATGGATTCCACAATGACCTTGGTTCTTAAGTTATAAACTTTGTATGTTTTGCTTGACAGAGAATAACCTAAGAAGATTGCTTCATCAGACTTATTGTCAAATTTTCCTCTTGTCTCTGATGAATCTCTCAGTACAAAGCACTTACAACCAAACACAGGTAAAAACTTGAGAGTTGGTTTTCTCCCAGTCATTAACTCATATGGTGTTTTGTTGTAGGCTTTGTTTATCAAAGACCTGTTTTGTGTAAAACATGCAGTGCTTATAGCTTCCTCCCAAAAGTAGGTGGGAAGCTTAGCCTCTTGCAACATGGTCCTTGCTGCTTCAATGAGAGTTCTATTTTTCCTCTCAACAACTCCATTTTGTTGAGGAGTTCTAGGTGAAGAGAATTGATGAGTAATTCCTTTCTCAGTGCAGAATTCAATTACTTGGGAATTTTTGAATTATGTTCCTCTGTCACTTCTTATTACCCTCACTGTTTTACCTGACTCAGTTTCTATTTTCTTGACATGATCAATAATTGACTGAGTAGCTTCATTCTTTGCAAAGAGGTATTTTACCCAAATATACCTTGTGTGATCATCAACAATTACCAGTGCATATCTATTCCTTAAGATAGACATCACATTCACTTGACCAAACAAATCCATATGGAGAAGTTGTAAAGGGTCAGTGATTGATGTTGCTGGTTTGTTTTTGAATGATACACTTCTTTGCTTTCCTTTTTGGCATGCATCACACAATCCATCTTGTGTAAATTCCAATTGTGGAATGCCAGCTACCAATCCTTTCCTCACAAGACTATTGATATTCTTGAAATTCAAGTGGGAAAGCTTCTTATGCCAAAGCCAACTTTCATCAGTTGAAGCTTTGCTATAAAGACATGTGATTTGATCAGTTGAAGAAATGAGATTTGCAATGTACAAATTTCCTTTTCTTTTTCCTATCAAAATCACAGTCCCTGATTCTTTGTCACTTACTAAACATTGATCTTCTTTAAAAGTGACATTGAATCCCTTATCACACAGTTGACTCACACTAAGTAAATTATGCTTTAAGCCATCAACTAGTGATACCTCAGTGAAGATGACATCTCCATGTTCAACAGATCCATATCCTCTTGTATGGCCTTTACTGTCATCTCCAAAAGTGACTCTTGGGCCACTTCTCTCTTCATACTGTTTTAGCAGGGACTTATCTCCAGTCATGTGCCTTGAACAACCACTGTCCAAGTACCATGATTTCTTCTTTTTGCCCTGCATAGTAGAGAGAACTAGTTTGAGATTTTTGGGACCTAAATCTTCTTGAGTCCTTTCTCACTAGTTGCAGATTCAAGACTTGACTCAGAATGAGTCGATTGCCTCTTTCCATGTTTGATTTTAATTGGGCAATTTACAGTCTTGCTTCCATTGTTTGTGAGACTAATTGACTTTGATTTATTATTTTCAATGCAAAGACTACTTGACCTTTTTACAGGTGATTTATCTTTTGTTGTCTTTGAGTTACTAGTCTCAAGCATAGGAATTTTATTTTTGCTCCTACAGTGCATAGCTATGTGGTTTGGATTACCACATACATGACATGTTTTTCTTAAAGCATCAGGCATTGAAACATAGTTGGTGTATTTGTTAATGCCTAACTTGCCATTCCTATTTTTCTTGCTTCTATTTGATTCCACAACTTTTTCAGCCTTTTGTATTGGAACAGTTTCCAATTTCTTTATTAACTGTTTCTTTGTCATAAACCCAATGTTTAAATGTTTGTTTTCATTCTTCTCAACAATACTCACTGTCTTTTGATTGAAACTTGTTTTTCCAGTGTTTTGTTGATCTTGAACAATACAAAGTTAATTTTTCTAGCAACTTTTAGCTTTTCAGGTGCGGACTCAACAGCTTCAAATAGGTCATCTAATTCTGAATTTTTATTTATCCATGCATCATAGCCTAATCCAGATTGGTGACCCATTGTTTGACTATCTACCAAGTCTTTTAGCTTTTTAGAGGAAGTATTCCATAGTTTGATCTTAGCTTGAGCAATTTCAAGTTGCTCTACTAAGTAATATTCCCTCTTTTTCAAAGCATCAATCATATGATGTGCTTTGTTTAAATCAGACTTGATATTATCAAACTATGCCAATCTCTCTTCAAGAAAATTGTTTCTTTTTAAGAGATTGTCACGTGATTCTTTTACATTGGTATGCTCTATAGTTAAAGATCTAAAACTGACATGTAAATCAGATATATCTTTTTGCATGCTTTCAATGCTAGATGTATCAAGTAAATTAAGCACGTTAAAATTCTGATTTGCATTACATACCTTTGTAGAATCACTTGACTCGTCACTACGAGCCATTAGGGCAAAGTTGACAACTTTTTCATCAGAATCGCTGTCAATCCAATCTTTTCCCTCAGTAATCAAGGCTTTGCTCTTGGATTTGGCTTTCTTGTCAGCAAAGTCCTTCCTTGATTTTTCATCCTTAGATCTATCATTAGATCTAGGCTTCTTGCACTCATTGGCAAAGTGCCCTAACCCATCACAATTGTAGCATCTTATTTTCTTTAAGTCGAAGGTGACTTTTTGACCTTCTCGTTTAGGGTTAGGTTTTCTCGATGATTTTCTTCCTTTTTTGCTAGCCCTAAATTTCTTAAACTGTTTAACCATGAATGCCATGAATTCCTCCATGTCATCATCAGTATCCAGTTCATCTTCATTATCAGTTGAGCTAACGTCAGAAAATTCCTCATCAAGCTTCTCTTGAGACTTGTTTGTCTCAACCATCAACGCAGCTCCTTTGTCCCTGCCATGCATGCACTGTCTTTGCTCTACTTCAAGTTCATAGGTCTTTAAATTTCCGTAGAGCCTATCCAGTGTGAGAAGATCCAAGTCATGAGCCTCTCTTATTGCTGTTGTCTTTGGATCCCAACTTGGTGGGAGAGATCTCATGAACTTGGTGTTTATATCCTCATTATCATAAGACTTCCCAAGTATTTTCAAGTCATTGAGCAAACTGTTGAACCTGTCATATACTGATGTTATAGGTTCACAAGGCTTTGCCTGAAAGAACTCATATTGTTGTGTCAACAATGATCTCTTGTTCTTTCGGACTTGGTCAGTCCCCTCACACAGGACTTTGATGGTGTCCCAGATTTGTTTAGATGTAGTGCAGTTTATGATGCTTGTGAACATATTTTTATCAATCCCATTATAGAGTATGTTCATCACTTTAGCATCCTTTAACACTTGTAACTTGTCTTCGTTTGTGTAATCACTTTCTGGAGCAAGTACAAAGTGTTCTGCAACAATAGATCCTTCAACAGTTTTTGCAGGAACAAATTTCCTGGGTTGATAAGGACCCTTCTCAATCCTTTCTATGTAATCTGGATCTGTTGCTCTCAAGTGCATATACATCTTTTGTTTCCACATTGGATATTCTTCTCTTTTAAGAACAGGAATTCTGGTACCACCATCTCTACTTCCTGCATACGCCATGATGTTAGAGCTGCTTGCTTCGTCGTTGTTGGCCATCTCAGAATCTTGTTAATTGAGTATTTTCAATTAGTGGCTCTGATACCAATTGTTTTCCCAGTGAGACGACCTAGAACTTGTAGAAGGGGGGGTTGAATACAAGTTCTTTGAAAATTCTTTTCGATTGACTGTTCTTTAAGAAATTTAAACTTTTCTGCGGAATATAAAGAACACAATCAAAACTCTATAAACAATTGCCTTTATTTGATTTAACAATTGATTAAAAGTTTTCTAACAATCAAAATAAGCTTTGATCGTCAGCTTCTATTCTGTATATTAAGAGAATACAACTCTTTCAATTCTATACAGCTTCGTATTGCTATTCCGTATATTAATAATTACAGCTTCTTAAAAACTAAGTTACCAAAAACCTAGCTTCCTAATTCAAATCAAATACAATCTTTACAATTGAAAGATTTCTAACAAGTTTCCTTGTCAGCTACGTCTTCAATAAAGTCTACGTGTGCATGGAAGACTTTCCTTCTTTGATTTTAACTCTAACTCCATCAGTGATTAAGTCCTCCACTAATCTCCGATGGCTTCTTTCATTAGTCCCCGATCACTTCGAGTAATCTCCGATGCTTTGGCTTTAGTCGCTGATGACGTCAGCTTTTAATCTCCGAGGTATTGTGTTAGTCATTGATGACGTCAGCATTAATCTCTGACTCTTTAGTTCCAATCCCCGATGACGTAAGCTTTAATCTCCGATGACCAATCCTTCAATCTCTGATGAACAAAACTTTAATCTCCGATGAAGGATTCTTCAATCTCCGATGGGCAAAGTCCAATCTCTGATGAACAAAAACTTAGTCTCTGGTGGACTTTTCCCTTAGTCTCCGACAAGCCAAATTCAATCTCCGAAGGACTAATAAATTTAAAACAACTTGTTGAACAAACTCAACAAGTATTCCAGTAGTACATACAAATAAAATAAACCTGTCTCTTTATTATAATGACTAAATTACAAACAAGAGATACCACTGCTAGCTACAATACTAAAGTGTTACAAACCAACACTTTTCTGTACATTTGTATTCCTAAGTATTCTAAGAACAATCATCATCAAATGTTTATAAAACCTAACAATGGTTGAGCGATCACACAACAGATTTAATTATTAGAGATTAGAGGAAGGAGTTAAGACAAGAAGTGCAACAAAAAAAGAGTGTCTTTATCTCAGTTTTCTGTCAAAAATTGAGCCAAAGAAAATTGAAGAATCACTTCAAGATCATGACTAGGTAATAGCCATGCAAGAAGAATTAAACCAATTCACAAGAAATAAAGTCTGAAGATTGGTGCCCAAACCAATGAATAGATCAATAGTTGGTGCCAAGTGGGTGTTCAAAAACAAATTAGATGAAGCTAGTACAATCATAAGGAATAAAGCAAGATTGGTAGCAAAAGGCTATTCTCAAGAAGAAGGAATTGATTATGAAGAAATCTTTGCACCAGTTGCAAGGCTTGAAGCAATAAGGATTTTCTTGGCATATGCAACCTATAAGAACTTCTAATTGTACCAGATGGATGTCAAGAGTGTTTTCTTGAATTGAAAGATGGAAGAAGAGGTCTATGTTGAACAACCACCAAGTTTTGTAGATCCCAAGTTTCCAAATTATGTCTACAGGTTAGATAAAACACTTTATGGCTTGAAACAAGCACCCAAGGCTTGGTATGATACACTCTTTCAGTTTCTAGTTGAAAATAAATTTGTTAGAGGCATCATAGATAAAACACTTTTTATAGAAAACTAGGTTCCGATTTAGTACTTGTGCAAATATTTGTGGATGACACTATATTTGGGTCTACAATTGAAAACCTATGTAAAAAATTTTCAAAATTAATGCAGTCTAGATGTGAAATGAGTATGATGAGTGAGTTAACATTTTTCTTTGAATTACAGATAAAACAATCAACTGATGGAATCTTCATTAGTCAGTCTAAGTACATAAAGGACTTACTAAGAAAATATGATTTACCAATACACCCATGGTTACGGCCACTAAGCTAGATAAGGAAATTAAAGGAAAGAAAGCTGATATTACTAGCTATAAGGGCATGATAGACTCACTTTTATATCTAATTGCAAGTAGACCTGATATAATGTTTGCTACATGCCTGTGTGTAAGATTTCAAGGTGATCCTAAAGAGTCACATTTAATTGTTGTTAAAAGAATACTCAGATATCTAAAGGGTACCCCAAACCCTGGACTATAGTATCATAAAGAATCTGCTTTTAAACTAATTGGCTATTCATATGATGACTATGCAGGATGTAAACTTGATAGAAAAAGCACAAGTGGAAGTTGCCAATTTCTTGGAGGCAGACTTGTTTCTTGGTTTAGTAAGAAACAAAATTCAGTTTCAACCTCAACGACTGAAGCTGAATACATTGCAGCTGGGAGTTGCTGTGCTCAGATGCTGTGGATCAAAAATCAACTTCTAGACAATGGTATGTCTTTATCCAAAATTCCTATTTACTGTGATAATATAATTGTCATAGAAATAACTAAAAATCCAGTACAACATTCAAAAACAAGAGATATAGACATTAGGCACCACTTCATTAGAGAACATGTGACTGAAGGAACCGTTGAACTGCACTGGGTTACAACTAATAAACAACTTGTTGATATATTCACAAAGCCTTTAAATGAACCTACATTCACAAGGATAGTCTATGAATTAGGTATGTTAAATTTTGTTTCTAAAAATTGAGTAAAATCTTAGAAAGCAAGTTTTTAAGTTGTAAGAAGCTAGAATTTAATTTCTAGAATGTAGTTGTTATGCATGAACAGATCTTTTGGAACTAATAGTCATTGTATTGATCATGGGATAACCTTGTAAACAAAGTTGCAGCAGAGACTAGTTTAATTTAGACTTTGAAAGAATTTGAGTGAGAGACTAAAATTAGTTTGAAAATTATTTTTAATTAGTCTTTGACTAGTTAAAAATGAACTATCGGAGACTAGTTAAAATTAGTGTCTGAGAGTTATTTTTAATTAGTCTTTGACTAGTTAAAAATGAACTGTCAGAGACTAGTTAAAATTAGTGTCATAAAGTTGTTTTTAATTAGTCTCTGACTAGTTAAAAATGATATGTCGAAGACTAGTTAAAATTAATTTGTGAATGTTGTTTTAATTAGTCTTCGACATAACAAAAATAAACTATCAAAGACTAACTTACTTTAGTCTCTAATGAGTGAACGTGGTAGAGACTAAGTCAGTCTCTCATGACTCATATCGAAGAGGGGTAAATTGGTAGTTACACATTTTCCCACGATTGAAAACTGTTCACTATCTTTTGAATTTCAAATGTTTTCATACCCTGTTAAAAAGAAAAATCAAACACAAATGCAATTTCATTCACTCAAAGACCTTCTCTCTCATATATGTACAATTTAACCTTTTGCAAAGAATCTCTTTAAGCTTTTCACAGATATCATCAATGGCATCCAAAACTGTTTGCTTCAAATTGGGTGACTTCGACTTCATCAAGACTAACCATGTTGGAGTCGCGAACAAGAACGAGTTTGAAGCATAGTACTATCTTGTTGTAGATTTTCTACAAACATCTACACTCTCGTATGCCATATACGAAGCTCCCACACATGATGCCAAAGTCATCACCGCAATGTGGTCCACTGCTAAAATCCAGGATGAGAGTGATGACTCTCCTGTGGTAAACTTTAAATTTAATAATACTAATTATACTATTTATCATGCAGTAATTAATACTACATTGCATTTACCTGTTCATGATGCATATGACCTAACTGCCTCTGATGAAGAATTACTAGATATGTTCAAAAACTTACATTATGATGAAGAAATTGCGTCAGTAAGTTCCATAACTAGACCCCATCTTAGGTATGAGTGGTCTTTATTTTTCGATATTATCACTAAAGCATTCACATCCAAATGTAGTGGCTATGATGTCATCATTACACTCACACAACAGATTGCATATAGTATATTCTATGATAGACACATAAATTTAGGGCTGTTAATTCTGTATAACTTAATGGCTAAATTGAAAACTAGTGATCAAAATAAAATTTATTATGCTAGGTTTTTTATGATGATTGCAAATTATCTGATTCCTAACCTAAATATCACTAGTATGCAGGTTGTGCCTACAATTTTGCAGAGTAAACGCGTATTCACTGATGTGAAGAGAAAGGCATCAAAGGTAAAGGTTCCTCTTTCTTTCCCTCCTATCATGAGATCAAGTTTCATAGATTGGTTTCCAACCCTTTATTCTTTGTCTTATTTTGAGGATCTTGAGCAACAAACTAGAAACCCTGTTGATCCTCCAACAACATCTTCACAACAACAATCTACAACACCCTCTACAGTCTCTCAAAAGACTGTGGTTGTAACAACAAAGAAAGCCACAAAGTTACCCATTAAGAGAAAAAAAAAAAAAAAGAGGGTGACAGTGAGGCTGAGGGAGTAAACGAAGCTGAGTTGGCTCCTCAGAGAAAGTAGAGATTAATAACCTTAAGACAAAAACAATTCATTGTCTCTCAAAAGACAATGGAGGTTAAAAGGAAAAGCAGCACTCTGTTAACATCCTCCCAAAAAGATGCTAACATTGAAGAAAGTTCTCAACCGGGAACGACAGGTACAGAGTCTGCATAAACCCTTGTACATACATAGGGGTCAGCCCAAATAGAGAAAAGAACAAAAAGAAAGAGTGACACAAGGAGTGCACACACACGGTCTATACAAATTGATGTTCCTCAAATTTCTATTCTTGAGGAGCAGCCAACACTCCAATCTATACATTCCCCTATCTCTTCTCCTATTCTTGATTCTTTAGAACTTGACAATTCAAATTTTCTTGATTTTTTTCCAAGAAGAGCCAACACTCCAGGTGGATAAAGCTAAACCATCAGAGACTAGTTCTCACATGGACTAGTCGGAGACTAGTCAACCACCAGCGACTAGCTGTCCACCAGAAACTATTGCTCGTATCCCACCATAGACTGACACATAAGAACCACTTGTTCAAAGTACAAGTGCAGTCAGTTCTAAAACATTTCCTATGGAGAGATCCCTAACCATTTCCATAGAAAGGGAACCCCCTCTCCTTGGTACTACAACTAATTCTTCTTTATCTCCTCATTCTATAAGATAGAGTGACACTATCCAAAAGACTAAGGTAGTGAGAATAGTTAGTGAAAGTCAGGCTCCTGACCTGGAAAAAGGAGAGATACAACAAATATAAGAGAGTCTAGTTTTAGATAGCTTGGAAAAAGGAGAGATAGAAAAGTTGGATGTCCAACTCCATGCAGAAGAAGAAGGAGTGAACAATGATGAGATCCTTGAACAAAATAACAGAGAGAAAACTTCAATCTCAGTAGCTGACTTTCTCCAATTTGTTGAGCCCTCCACCTCCGAAACACAGATTTCCTCTGCCCCAACAACAACTATACAATTAGAGGGAACTGAGAGCAGCTCACAACCAGGGAATGCAACTCTATAATTACTTGCAGAAATGTCCAATGCTGATTTTGAAATCTTTTATGGACTTCAACAACAACAAGATCAAATATCAGCATTGAAGACAAGAGTTGCACATGAACTTGTGTCTGTTGAGATAGAAGAAGAAAATGTGAATACTTGGCTGGATGCAAACTACACAAACACGCTAGATGAAGCAGCTGCTCAACTTCGACAAGATTACTTGACCACTTTAGGGTCTGGAGCAGCTGAACTAACACCTAGTGTAGTCTATGAGAAATTGAACAAAACTGACAAGAAACACATGAAGTTCCAGCATTTCTTGATCAATGGTCTCAAGGCTGCACTCTAGAATGTTGAGACCAGACTGGAGCTGGAGACAGACAAGATCAGACAGTGATATGAAGGTCATCTTCCCCAGAGGATACTCAATTCCATTGATATGAATCTATGAGAGCAAATTACTACTGAGAAGAGACTTCAAGCATTGGAATCCAATGTCCAGACCATTCTGTACAAACAAGATAAATTATCCATTGACATTCAAAACCTTACACAACTTCTACATACGGTCATTTCCACACTGGCAACTGCTTCTCCTACAGCTGTAGATTTTGATGTCAAAAAAGGGAGAGTAGTTAGAGGCCTACAAACGAAGTTGTCCCCGAGCATACACAATTGGCTAGTTTGATGGCTGAACTAACAAGAATTCAAGATACGAACAGAGAACTTGATGCAGCCATCAAGTCTACTCTTCCAACAACAACAACAGTAGTTCCAACACTAACAACAATAACAACAACAAGAGTAGAAGGTCCTCCTTCCAATGCAAGAGCCCTAAGCACCAAACAAGAAAACGGCAAGGGCATCTTGGTTGAAGATCCAAAGAAGACAAAGTCTACTCAACCAGGGCAGCCTAAGCTACTAGGGGATGCTATGAAGACTGTTTACTTTCCCACTGTAGTGGAGATAATAGTGGATGGGAAAGTAGAGTTAGGTTTTCCTCAGGAGCAGAAATTGATTGAAGCTAATGCATTGTATGCTCAGAAATTACAAGAGGAAGACAAAATAACAGCAACACGAGATGAGGAAGAAGCAAAGAGAAAGTCCTTGGCAACTCGAAATTCCAAAGCTCAAAAGTCTACAAGGACTAAAAGGAGAAATAAAAAGATGGAGTAGGTTGAGAGAAGTTAGAGGCCTGCAAACGAAGTTGTCCCTGAGGATACACAATTGGCTAGTTTGATGGCTGAATTAACAAGAATTCAAGATACAAACAGAGAACTTGATGCAGCCATCAAGTGTACTCTTCCAACTACAACAACGGTAGTTCCAACACCACCAACAACAACAAGAGTAGAAGTTCCTCCTTCCAATGCAAGAGCCCTAAGC
>CM025788.1:15273088-15287662 GCA_014636745.2 Centella asiatica
CCTTCCAATGCAAGAGCCCTAAGCACCAAACAAGAAAACGGCAAGGGAATCTTGGTTGAAGATCCAAAGAAGAAAAAGTCTACTCAACCAGGGCAGCCTAAGCTACTAGGGGATGCTATGAAGACTGTTCACTTTCCCACTCTAGTGGAAATGATAGTGGATGGGAAAGTAGAGTTAGTTTTTCTTCAGGAGCAGAAATTGATTGAAGCTGATGCATTGTATGCTCAGAAATTACAAGAGGAAGATGAAATAGCAGCAACACGAGATGAGGAAGAAGCAAAGAGAAAGTCCTTGGCAACTCAAAAGTCCAAAGCTTAAAAGTCTACTAGGACTAAAAGGAGAAATAAAGAGATGGAGCAGGTTGAGAGAAGTGCCAGGAGGAAGCTAGTGATGAGTGAATCTAAGGAAAAACCTGAAACTGCTTTGGTGTCTTTATTTAAACCTCGACAATCTACATCAGTCCCAAGTAGTAAAATCTTCAGGATTGGAATGGCTAACACTTCTGAATTAATGGAAGTATTCAAGAAGAGTATTGAGTCCATCAATCTTAAAAAGAATAAAAAGGATAAGGAGTATCTCAAAGTCATTCAAAAAGATGGAGAGACTCTGCGTTTAGTTAAACCAAGCTTGAAGATGAGGTCATTCAAAGATCTGGAGTGGTTGCTGACTACTGTACTTGAAAATTATGTGCCCAATTTGGAATTCAGGAGGCAAATTCAGAAAGAGCTTGAAGAGATGGAGAAGTTATTTAAACTTCCACAAGTAGATATTCCTCCACTTCCTTATGGATTATGGTATGAGAATTTTCATGAAGATGTGATTTTCTTTGACTACGAAAGACAAATCAATACAACAAGTAAAAGTGAACTTGAAGGATTTATTGCCTTACTTGAGGGTACAAATGATGAGGAAGAGATCAAGTTTAGAAAGTTGTTAGAAGAGAAAGTCAAAGAAATCAACAAGAAGAGAGGATGAAGCTGTAGTTGTGTTGTTTAGTTTTGAAGCCAAACTTATAGGATTTAAACCTGAGTTTTGGTGAAGCTGAATTTAAAATCGAAGATCTTAGTTCAGGTACATTTGTAGTTAATACATTCTTTAAATTTTTTATTCTAAGTTATTCTTGTAATTTTTGAGTTTTGACATCATCATTAACCTTGATTTATGTTTATCACTTTGATAATCATAAATAGGGGGAGATTGTTAGGTTTTATAACATTTGATGATTATTGTACTTAGAGTACTTAGATACACAAATATACAGTTAGTGCTAGTTTATAACATTTGAATTATTATAGCTGGTAGTTTACTCTTTGATTCATGTAATTTATTTTTATATGAGAGTTAGTTAATTTGTATTATAAGAGACTACCAGAACTACATTAGAGATGTTAACAAATCAGAGATTATGTTTAGTTTATCGGAGACTAAGGCAAAAGCTTATCAGAGACTACAGCTTAAAGCATCGAAGACTAAGCCTAAGCTGTGAGAACCCGAAAGGTAAGAAGAATTTCGTTGTATGATTTATTTCAATTTATGATTAATTTTATGTATATGAAGGTTTAAATTATTTTCTTTTACTATTTTATTTTTGTTATTATTTGGGTATGAATAATAAATTCATATCTTAAAGGAAATCTTATAGCAATGTGATGTCCAAAGTTTTTTTAAATATATAACCCTTTAATGATTTTTTTTATATTTAATTATGATTATCATATTTCTCCTTACTTGTATTCAAGCACTTATCAAGAGTAAGTGTATTTCTCACGTGGGGAAGGTTTTCACGCTACAGTACCCATTTTGAACCAAAGACGACAGTGAGACAATAGCATTAATTGCACTATGTCAAGATTGAGAGCACATGACCGTTAAACCAGCTAATCTACTCCAACAGTACACTGGATTGTTGGTTGTGATTGATGTTTGACTAACTTTAGCAACCGTTGCATCCACCTTTTCTCACCAATCACTTCCTTTTAAAGCTTGTTATTTCCTTTCACAGCCAACGGCTGAAATCTATTTCCAAATAATCTAACTGTTGTTGTTACTTTGTAAGTGAGATATATATATATCTCTTGGTTACAATCCTAGCCCCACTTTCATAAATCTTCTACACGACAATTCACTCTCAAAGAACAATTGCCCTTCTCAGCAAACAAACCAAGCTTTTAACTTCTTCTCTGCCGCCAAAAAGGTAAGAACACTATACTAAAGCTCTGCTCTGTTTCTACGCTATTTGTTCTATTATACATGCCATGTTTGGGAGCATACTAGGTTCATTCACTTTCAAAAGTATGACTTAATGCATGCTTTTATTTCAAAAGCTATCCTCTTTAATCACCTGGTGAACAACCTTTAACTACCAAACATTCCTTTTTATCAGTAGTGAAAACACCATGCCTAAGTTTTCCTCAACCTGAATCCTTGAGGTTTAGTAGCATCTATGAGCTATGGTAGACGATGAGAAGGTTACTTACTGCAGATGAGATGTTGAGAGTTGCCCTAGTCATGTCTTGGTCACCTGGTGAGAACACCACCCATGGAGGACTGAGGAAGACACCACTGTACCTGAGACAAATTCTAAACTTAGTCTCCGACGGGTTGAAGTTAGTCTCTGAGCCTATAAAATAGTCCCTGGGAGATTCCAAGTTAGTCTCCAACAGCATAGATGTTAGTCTTTGATGAGATACGTTAGTCTTTGACGAGATAACACTAGTCTCTGATGAGTTAATGTTAGTCTTTGATGAGATACATTAGTCTCTAATGAGATTTGTTAGTCTCTGATGACGTCAGCCTTAGTCTCCGATGGGAGAAAATTTCTTAGTCTCTGATGAAGAATTTTCTTAGTCTCTGACAGGCTAAGCTTACTCCCTGATGAGAATATTTCTTAGTCTCCGATGAGTAAATGTTTCCCAAAGAGTTTGGCGTTAGCCAACAGAGTTTGGCGCTGAACAACTTTTCTCCGAGGAGTTTGGAGATGATCAGGATCATCCCCTGATGGTTGAGGATCATCCCCTAATGGCCGAAGACTATCCCCTGTTGGGCAGTCATCCCTTGATGGATAAGACTGAAACTCCTGATGATCACTTTTCCCACTCCAATGTTTATCAACTGATGCGCAATTTGCCTTGAAAGTATAAAATATTATTTTCTTAAATTATTTTATGATGTTGTTAATTATTTATTAAACCTTAAAGGTTCGGAAGGTCAACTTAGACGTTTAAAAGTTCACGGACATCACATGTGCATCTTTTATCATATATATTTTTTATTTTATCAAAAATATAGATTTCTCATGTTATATGCATGTTTTACAGAGAGTTCCATTCACAAGTGATTTGAGTTGATATTTTTTTAGCTAAGGACCAAGGCAAGTATATACTCACTCTATTTTCTTTCAATTAATACGCATGATCATTCCTTCGATATGAGTAATGTATCCAAGACATTTTTATGACAATACTCATGATTAAATTTTCTTCAAAGTTAAGTAACGTACGATCTCTTGATCCGATGTACGTGAAAATGTTGTTCTAGAATCAAGCATTCTTTGGGCGGACGTTAGTAATTCAAATTCGCTAGCGCGCCAAGGTAAATCCTGTACGGATATAACATAACCTAATTTTTCTTACCCCAACTTGTAAAGTATATCCGTGTGGGTAACTAAAGGCTAATGGGTTGTGTCTGCCTGGCACCCTAGGCCTAAGGATGATAGGGAACGGAAACTGAGGCATCTGTAACTGAACCCTCGTAGACTAAAGTTTCTGCTTTGACTACATATGTCATTATGATGTAGTCAAACGATCAGGCTGGTCAGCTGATATGTCATTTGATGAAGATGTGAAGTCAGATAGTGGTCAAGCCGGCCAGGTGATGCACTATTTGATGAAGAGAGGGCAAATGAACGATTCAAGATTTCTTTCAAGTAAAGGGTCAAATCCCTTGTTGTCATTCGGGGACCCTGGAAGCATATATAGATTCTTCTTCAAAGTTATTCAGAGGTGTGGACATTGTTCCCGTCCAATCCTCATAAACACTTAAGTCAAGAAAATTCTCCTATTTTTTTTCAAAGCCACCAATACTTGATTATATACTTGTGGGTGTAAATCGCTCATGTTGTTATTATGTAATGTTTTACTGGTTATGGCAAGAAGGCCGAGCTGTCTGCTAAAGGCAAAGAAAGTATGGCATAGTGAACGCTTTCTCATTGCCCTCTTTTGGATGACATTTCGAGGAAGAGTGAAGTGTGAGACGATAATCGTTTTGTTTAGGTTGTAAGGCCTGTGTGGGCCCTCTTGGATTTCTGCTGTTAGAATTTTTATTTATGGATGAATGTAATAGAGAATACAATTTATTTCTCTTATTTAATGATATGTATGCTTGGATGTTGTTTTTGTTCTTTTCTCAATTTTGACAGTGCCCGGAGTCCGGTAAGGGATTTTTTAGGGGCCGTCACATAAGCTATCGGAGACTAACCATGCTTGATTAGAGACTAAAGTTGAAGCAATCAGAGAGTAAAGTAAAGATTACTCTCTGATGCAGTACAAAGTTCTATTTGAATTAGAAGTTAACTTCGACATGGACATTGAAGATATGTTGAAGATGAAGTTGGTTAGGAAACTAACTAGAGTTGTGATTTATCATCATGGAATGAGATGAAGGAACCTATTTCGATTGTACATAGAAAAATCATTGTTGAATAGGATTAGAAGCTGAATTACGATTCAGATTTGAAAGCTATAATTAAGTTTATAGAGTTGTATTAGAAACTGTATGTTTTCATAGATTTGTATATATATAGTACAAAAATTGAAGCTGACAATCGATTTGTGATTGTTAGAATTTGTAATCAATTGTTAATCAATAAAAGCAATTGTTTATAAATTTATCTTGTTCTTGTTCTTTATTTTTCGCAAGTTAGATTACTTTAAAGAACATGAATTTGAAAAAGATTTCAAGAACTTGTATTCAACCCCCCTTCTACAAGTTCTAGGTTGTCTCAATGGGACAACAGAAGCTACAAGAATCATGCTTGAAGAAGCTAAGTTACTGACCTACTTATGGGCTGAAGTTATCTCTACTGCTTGCTTCACTCAGAATAGATCAATGATTGTAAAAGCTCATCAAAAGACTCCTTATGAGCTCATGACAGGCAGAAAACCTACACTTAAGTTTCTTCATGTGTTTGGTTGTAGATGCTTTTTTCTTAAGAATCAAGGAGAAAACTTAGGAAAATTTGATGCCAAAGTTGATGAGGCAATTTTCCTAGGATATTCATTAACAAGCAAAACATATAGAGTTTACAACCTTAGACTCCACATTGTTATGGAATCAGTACATGTATCCTTTGATGATAAAAAAATTGAAGGAATGCATGATGATATAGAAGGAAGCCATGACAAAACTAAGGTTTGAGAAAGAAAATTAGTCAACATATGCTGAAATTGACTCATTAGATGATGAAGCTGATGTGTGCAAAACAATGGAAAATCTAGTAATCCCTGATGACAATTCAAGTTATCTAGAAGCCCTTCAATGGATAGAGTAAATCTCTTGGACAACAGTTCAGGAAATACCATATCAGGGGATACTCCATCAGGGAATGCACCATCAGGGGAAAACCTAAACCCTGACTTGAGCACTAATTTAGGGGGAGTTTTCTATGAAGCTGAGAGCACCGAAAACTCTGGAGAAAATTATAATCATGAAGCTTCTTCTTCAAGAAGTCTACCTCCACAAATAAAATGAACAAGAGATCATCCTATGGAGAAAATTATAGGAGATCCAACTAAAGGTGTGTCAACGAGAAGTGCTACTCAGAGTGAATGTCTTTACCTCAACTTTTTATCCAAGATTGAACCAAAAAAGATTGAGGAGGCATTACTAGATGCTGATATGGTAATTGCTATGCAAGAGGAGCTCAATTAGTTTGAAAGAAACAAAGTATGAAAACCAAAGAATAAATCAATCATTGGTACTAAATGGATCTTTAGAAGCAAGCTGGATTAAGTTGGTAAAGTGACAAGAAATAAGGCCAGAATATGATTTCCAGCTTCTCTTAAGTTATAAAAACTTGTTTCTCTCTCTCTGTAAATTTATTATAGCTGCAATATGATCTGAGATAGTATGTTTTCTAATGTTTTTGTGTATCTCAGTGATATCTTGTTGTTTTTGTGTTAGCTGCTCCATGTCTCTATTTATAGACATAGCTCCCTTGTCCTCCAAGCTTCCATAGTGAGCTGCCTCCAAAAATATATCTGATATTCTTTGGTAATTGCAGATCTGTCACATAACTTCTTCTTTTTGTATGCCCTTCCTTGCACCCCAACTTGTTATGTAACATCTCTGGTGTATCAGCACACCAGCTCTATTTTCCTCTTGGAGTTCCCATGATAAGTTATCTCTGTAATAAATAACTTATCTTTATGAGCTTCCTTATTTTTGATTGGATCAGCTTCAAATTTTCCTCCTTCAAGTTTCTGTAAGTTATCTCTGCAGTTTTCACACCAGCAACTATATACGCATGCTAGTGTATAAGTATGACTGTTACGTTTTATAACATTTAATGATGATTGTACTTAGAATACTTAGATATACAAATGTATAGTTAGTGCTAGTTGTTAGCATTTGAATTTTTGTATCTAGTAGTTTACTCTCTGATTCGTGTAATTCATTTTTGTTTTATATATAAGAGTAAGTTTATTTGTATTATAAGAGACTACCAGAACTGTATCAGAGATTTCAACAAGTCAGAGATTATGCTTAGTCTTATCGGAGACTAAGTTTAAAGCATCAGAGACTAAGTTTAAAGCATCGGAGACTAAGCTTAAAGCATCGGAGACTAAGCTTAAGCTGTTTAAGACTAAACATAGTTTTTCAGAGACTAAAGTTGAAGCAGTTAGAGACTAAAGTGAAGATTACTCTCTGAAGCAGTACAGAGTTCTATTTGAATTAGAAGTTGACTTCGACATGGACATTGAAGATATATTGAAGACGAAGCTGGTTAGAAAACTAACAAGAGTTATAATTTTTCATAATGGTATTGGGTAAAAAGAACCTATTCCAATTGTAGATAGTATCATCATAATTAAATAGGATTAGAAGCTGAATTACGATTTAAATTTGAAAGTTGTAATTAAGTTTATAGAGTTGTATATATATATATATAGTACAAAAATTGAAGCTAACAATCGATTTGTGATTGTTAGTATTTGTAATCAATTTTTAATCAATAAAAGCAATTGTTTATAAATTTATCTTGTTCTTGTTCTTTATTTTTCGCAAGTTATATTACTTTGAATAACAAGAATTTTAAGAAAAGAATTCAAGAACTTGTATTCAACCCCTCTTCTACAAGTTCTAGGTTGTCTCACCGGGATAACAAGTGGTATTAGAGGTTTTGATTGATATAATTCAATTAACAAGATCTAGAGATGGCCAATGATGAAGGAAACAACTGCAGCATAATGGCATACACAGGAAGTCGTGATGGTGGAACCAAAATTCCAGTTTTAAAAAGAGAAGAATATCCTATCTGGAAACAAAAGATATACATGCATTTGAGAGCAACAAATCCTGATTACATTGATAGGATTGAGAAGGGTCCTTATCAACCAAGGAAATTTGTTCCTTCAAAAAATGTGGAAGGAACAATAATTGCTGAACAATTTGAACTTGTTCCTGAGAATGATTATACTAATGAATACAAATTACAAGTGTTGAAAGATGCTAAAGTGATGAACGTACTCTACAATGGATTGGATAAGAATATGTTCACAAGTATCATTAATTGCACAACATCAAAACAGATTTAGGACACCATCAAAGTCCTATGTGAGGGGATAGACCAAGTAAGAAAGAATAAAAGGTCATTGTTAACACAACAATATGAATTCTTCCAAGCAAACCTGATGGATCAATAACATCAGTGTATAATAGATTCAATGCTTTGTTGAATGATCTGAAAATACTTGGAAAGTCATATGACAATGAAGATGTTAATACCAAATTCATGAGGGCTCTCCCACCAAGCTTGGATCCAAAAACTACTGCAGTAAGGGAAGCTCATGATTTGGATACTCTCACATTGGATAGGCTCTATGAAAATTTAAAGACTTATGAACTTGAAGCAGAGCAAATGTGAAGACCCGGATTTGTAAATAAATTCCGTTATGACATTTAATTATTTTAGCTTATTTTTCTTCATGAAAATTATTTTCTTATAAGTTGTGAATATTGAAATTATATTTTCTTATGAAAAATTTATCTGCAATGTGATGTCCAAAAGATTTTTAAAATGATTTTGTAAAGCTTATGAGGTTATGAGTTGTTCTATCCTTAAAGGAGTGTTTCGCGGGAATGCCTCGGGTAGCTACAGTACTCGTCCTCTTTTTAAATACTCCACTACTGGGGGGGAACAGCAGCATTAAATGCTCATCATCCCTATCATTACCCTAGAGTCAGCTATGAAAGATGACCGATGGACACAGCAGCCGTTTCAACCACTCTTTCCTTCTTCAGTCATTTCCTTTCTTTTCATAGCCAACGACTGAGATCAAGTTGATCCGACGGTCCTTGTTGTTCAATCAAGTGATATATATACACATCACGTTGTTGTAACCCTGATTCTACCTTTCTAAACTTCCATCAAACTTAAATTTAATTTTCGAGACAGCAGTTCTTCTTGAAGGATAAACCGGAGCATTTATTTCCTTCCTACAGTGAGGAGGTAAGAGCATCTCATTTAAGTCTTGCTATATTTCTTGCATCTCTGCTCTATCTACCACATTTAATACCATGTTCATTTATTTTCAAAAGTATGACTTAATGCATATTCTAACGATCGGAGTTAATGTCATTTATTTCAAGTTGTCTAAGATGGGTGTAGTGTTGTTGACAACCACCTGGTGGACAAACCTTTAACTACCAAACATTCTTTTGTCAGTAGTTGCAACCCCATGCTTGAGTATTCTTTAACCTGATTTTTAACCCTAAACCGTGTTTAGGATGGCATGCAGACCATAAGAAATGTTACGTATCACTGAGAGAATGATGAGTTTTGACCTAAGTGTGGTTATGGTTGAGGGCACCACACATGGAGGAGTGAGGAAGACGACCCTGTATTTGAGACAGACCTTAACCTAGTCTCTGACGGGTTTGAATTAGTCTCTGATCTTGTAAAATAATCCCCGATGGGTTGATAATCCCCGATGGGTTATTAAACCCCGATGGGTTGATAATCGCCGATGGGTTATTAATCCCCGATGGGTTGATAATCCCCGATGGGTTGATAATCCCCGATGGGTTATTAATCCCCGATGGGTTGATAATCCCCGATGGGTTGATAATCCCCGATGGGTTGATAATCCCCGATGAGTTATTAATCCCCGATGAGTTTTTAACCCCCGATGAGTTTTTAACCCCCGATGAATTAAAGCGTAGTAATTCCCTGATGCACAGTTTGTTTTAAAACTATAAAATGATATTTTCTTAAATTATTTTAAGATGTTTAAATTGATTTCTTAACCTCAATAGTTTTTATATCAGATTGAGACGTTAAAAGTTAAGGACATCACATGTGCATTTTCCCTCATATTTTAACCCAAATATTAAATTCATCTTGTGATATGTATATTCTTACAGAATTTTCCACTCACGAGTAAATTAAATTTTGGTCGTGAGCAAAGGACTGAGGCAAGTATATTCACAATCTCATGCTTATTTCAGTTTAACGTATTATCATTTGTTCCGATATGCGTAGAAGGTTGGATTTATGATGAATGAGCATGCTATGCTTTTGATTCTGCTAGCATGATGTGAATGATGATGCATGGATATAAATGAGCTTTGAATTTCAGCTATGTTTTCAATCTTATATCTGTGCAATGAGAATGTGAATGATGCCCCTTATGGGGGTTATGCCACATGGTTGGCAAGAGGAAAGGAAAGATGCTGATGTGTTCTTCACCTGACCAAGAGGAAATGTTATTTGACTACGTAGTCACTTAGAGGGATCATGCGGTCCAGCCTAGCCAGCTGTGTACTGTATGGTTAGTAGATCCACGGGTGTAGCCCCCGTTGGATATTTGAGAAAGTTATGATCAGGTGTATACCTGACTTTCTTCAAGGGAGGATCACAAGTTGTATATCATCAGTGAATCCTCAAAGATTTTTTTTGAAAGTTTCCGAGGTCTTGGTATTGCTTCACCAAGCCTCACAAACAGAATTTGAATTTCTCTCCTTTGATTCCAGATGAAATTCGTTGAATTATTCATTTTTTCCTCAATGTGTATATACTTGCTGGGCGTAAAACGCTCACCCATGTTGAATGTTAATGTCTTGTAGGACAGAAAGCTAAAGCTGAACCCTCTGATAAGGGGAAAGCAAAGATGATAAGCTACTAAATGTTTATCCTTTTGATAGAACTGATGAAGGAAAGAAAGGAATGAAGGAAGGAAAGAAGGAAGACGTTTGAAGAGTTAATGAGATTTATTTTGTTATTAAGAAATGATGTAATAGCTTTCGCTGTAATTACTTAATTATTGGGTTGTAATAACTCTTAAATGTTATTTTTATTCAGTATTTATTTATGAATGGATGAATGGTTATCTTTATCTTCTTATGATGATGCCCTAGTCCGGTATGGGATTATGGGGTTGTCACAGCAAAGACATAAGATGCGTGGTAGGGAAAAAGGAGTTGCATTAATGGTTGAGACAAAGATGTCTCATGAGGAGCTTGATGATGAAACTTACACTGCAAGCTCGGCTGATGAAGAATCTAAATCCAACACTGATGATGACATGGAGGAATTCATGGCTTTCATGGTGAGGTAGTTCAAGAAATTTAGAGCTAGCAGGAAAGGGAGAAGATCATCAAGGAAACCTAACCCAAAATGAGAAGGTCAAACTATGACCTTTGACAAAAAAAAATGCTACAACTGTGATGGGTTAAGGCACCTTGCCAATGAGTGCAAGAAGTCTAGATCTACAGAGAAGTCTAAGGATGAAAAGAATAGGAAACCAGGGAATGATCTTGCTGACAGAAAGTACAAATCTAAGAGCAAGACCTTGATTACTGAAGACAAAGATTGGATTGATACTGATTCTGAGGAAGAAATTGTCAACTTTGCTTTGATGGCTCGAATTGATGAGCCAAGTGATTCTATAAAGGGAAAAAAGAAGAAGTCATGGTTCTTGGATGGTGGATGTTCAAGGCACATGACAGGAGACAAGTCCCTGCTTATACAATATGAAGAAAAATGTGGCCATAAGGTAACCTTTGGAGATTACAGCAAAGGCCTTACAATGGGCTATGGCAACGTTGAGCATGGAGATGTCATCTTCCCAGAAGTATCACTAGTTGATGGCTTAACGCACAATTTGTTAAGTGTGAGTCAACTATGTGATAGAGGATTCTATGTCACGTTTAAAGAAGATCAATCTCAGCTATGTGACAAGGAATCTGAAAATGTGTTATTGTCAGGGAAAAGGAAAAGGGATTTGTATACTGCAAATCTGATCTCTTCCACTAATCAAGTCACATGCCTTTATAGCAAAGCCTCAACAAATGAGAGCTGACTTTGGCATAAGAAACTCTTTCACTTAAACTACAAAAACATCAATAATTTGGTGAGAAAAGGCTTGGTAGCTAGCATTCCTCAATTGGAGTTTACACAAGAAGGTTTATGTGTTTCATGCCAGAAAGGAAAACAAAGAAGTGTGTTATACAGTTATTACATATAGACTTATTTGGTCAAGTGAATGTGATGCCAATATCAAGGAATAGATACGTCTTGGTTATAGTGGATGATCACACAGGTATTCTTGGATAAAATACCTTCATTCAAAGGATGAGGTTGCTCAGTTGATTATTGATCATATCAAGAAAGTAGAAACTGAGTCAAGTAAGATAGTAAGGGTTATAAAGAGTGATAGAGGAACAAAATTCAAAGATTCCCAAGTAAATGAATTCTATAGTAAAAAAGGAATAATCCATCAATTCTCAGCTCCAAGAATCTCTCAACAAAATGGAGTTATTGAAAGAAAAAATAGAACCCTTATTGAAGCAGCAAAGACAATGCTAGAAGAGTCAAAGCTTTCAACCTATTTCTGGGAGGAAGCAATTAACATTGCTTGCTTCACACAGAACAGGTCCTTGATCAATAAGACTTACAAAAAAACACCTTATTAGTTAATGATTGGGAGAAAACCAACTCTCAAGTTTCTACATGTGTTTGGTTGTAAGTGCTTTGTTCTGAGAGACTCATCAAAGACAAGAGGGAAATTTGATAATAAGTCTGATGAGACAATTTTCTTAGGTTACTCTCTATCAAGTAAAACATATAGAGTGTATAACTTGAGAACAAAGGTCATTGTGGAATCTATACAAGTGGTATTTGATGATAGCAAGATTCTAGGAATGATTGGTCAAGGACTACATGAAACTTTAGATTTGAGAATGAATTGGATGCATGGAAAGATCCATTAGAGACTGAAGAAACACCCCTATATGACTATGTTCTCTCAATACGTGAGGGGGAGTTAACAGTTGTGCATGAAGTACCAATGACTAATACTTCATCAAACACCAGATTATTAACATCTAATGAAACACAAGAGACTAACAATACAAGTGCACAATCAGAGACTAATGAGACACCAGAGATTACTGAAGTCAATAGTCAAGATGAGACTAATAGGTCAGGGGGAGCTAACAATGAAGAAGTCATTGGTTTAGGAGGAGCAGTCTCAGATCCAACAACTAGATTGTAAAATATTAATCTAGAACATGAAGCCTCATCTTTAAGATTAAATCTGTCATCTGCAAGACCATGGTTGAGAGATCACACACCAGATTTAATTATTGGAGATTTAGAGGAAGGAGTTAAGACAAGAAGTGCAACACAAAATGAGTGGCTTTATCTCAGTTTTCTATCAAAAATTAAGCCAAAAAAAATTGAAGAAACACTTCAAGATCCTAACTAGGTAATAGTCATGCAGGAAGAATTAAACCAATTCGCAAGGAATAAAGTCTAGAAATTATTGCCCAAACCAAGGAATAGATAAATAGTTGGTGCCAAGTGGGTTTTCAGAAACAAATTAGATGAAGCTGGTACAATAATAAGGAACAAAGCAAGACTGGTAGCAAAAGGCTATTCTCAAGAAAAAGGAATTGATTATGATGAGACCTTTGCACCAGTTACCAAACTTGAAGCACTAAGGATTTTCTTGGCATACGCAGCCTATAGAAACTTCAAGGTGTACCAGATGGATGTCAAGAGTGCTTTCTTGCATAGGAAGTTAGAAGAAGAGGTCTATGTTGAACAACCACCAGGTTTTGTAGATCCCAATTTTCCAAACTATGTATACATGTTATATAAAGTACTTTATGGCTTGAAATAAGCACCCAGGGCCTGGTATGATACTTTCTCTCATTTTTTAATTGAAAATAAATTTGTTAGAGGTATCATAGATAAAACACTTTTTTTTTATAGAAAACTAGGTTCTGATTTAATACTTGTGCAAATATATGTGGATGACATTATATTTGGGTCTACAAATGAAAACCTGTGTAAAAAATTATCAAAGTTAATGCAGTCTATATATGAAATGAGTATGATGGGTTAGTTAATATTTTTCTTAGAATTATAGATAAAACAATCAATTGATAGAATCTTCATTAGTCAGTCTAAGTACATCAAGGACTTACTAAGAAAATATGATCTGATTGCTTGTGCATCTGCAAAAACACCTATGACTTCAACTACTAAGGTAGATAAGGATACTAAAGAAAAAAAGTTGATATAACTAGCTATATGGGCATGATAGGCTCACTTTTATATCTAACTGCAAGTAAACTCGATATAATGTTTGCTACATGCTTGTGTGCAAGATTTCAAGCTGACCCTAAAGAGTCACTTTTAATTGCTGTCAAAAGAATAATCAGATATCTAAAGGGTACCCCAAACCTTGGACTATGGTATCCTAAAGAATCTAATTTTAAACTAATTGGTTATTCAGATGTTGACTATGCAGGATGTAAGTTTGACAAAAAAAGCACAAGTGGAAGTTGCCAATTTCTTGGAGGCGGACTTGTTTCTTGGTTTAGCAAGAAACAAAATTAAGTTTCAATGTCAACTGCCGAAGCTGAATACATTGCAACTGGATTTGTTGTGCTCATATCCTATGGATCAAAAATCAACTCCTAGACTATGGTATGTCATTATCCAAAATTCTTATTTATTGTGATAATACAAGTGTCATAGCAATAACTGAAAATCCAATACAACATTCAAGAAAAAAACATATAGATATTGGGTATCACTTCATTTAAGAACATGTTAGTGAAGGAACCATTGAACTACACTGGGTTACAACAAATAAACAAATTGCTAACATATTCACAAAGACTTTGGATGAGCCTACATTCACAAGGTTTGTCTGTGAAGACCCGGATTTGTAAATAAATTTCGTTATGAAATCTAATTATTTTTGCTTATTTTTTTTTTTATTATGAAAATTATTTTCTTATAAGTTGTGAATATTGAAATTATTTTCTTATTATGAAAAATTT
>CM025788.1:15304038-15315183 GCA_014636745.2 Centella asiatica
TTGGTTGTGTTGTTTATTTTGCTGTTATGATGTTGTGTTGTAGTTTTCTGGTGTAGCCCAGGGTTCTAGCCTGGGGATCTTAAGGGCTGTCGCCCAAATTGTTGATAGTGCCCGAGACCCGGTTCGGGGGATTTTCAGGGGCACCACAAAGATCCTCCAGGAAAACTCAGCTGAAGAAATCTCAATCCCCTAAAGGTGCATCAGGGGATAAAGACAAAGAAAATTCAAAATCCACTGATGCTACCAAACCCAAGTCATCTAAAGCCAAGGATCAAGCACCTTCTCCTATACCATATGGACCACCCACACTAGCTGAATACCTAAGAGAAGAAAGGCGTAAGAACCTGATATTTATGTTCTCAATAAAAAGCATAACTGTCAGGACAAATAGCAAAAAGGAAAAACTAATCACTGTACAATTGAAAAATGGGTCCGAGTTCACAGTCACATATGACTGGTTTAGGAGAATAGATGTTGAGCAATTAGGGCTAATCTTAAACCTGATTTCCAGATCAACAGTGCTGAATAGAGACTTGAGGGGGATGATAGATAAGCTGAGGAAAGCTATCAATGATGAAAGGAGCTTGCCCACAGCCTTGGAAAGACCATTAAAGCTTTTCTACAAAATAGCTGATTGGCAAGAAAAAAGCATAAGAATCAAAGAAGTTGATGGGCTTGACCTGGAGGAAGTGATGCATGTTCTAAGCCAAATTGCTTATCACAAGAATGAACATGTCATCCAGTTCAAAATCCTGCTAATACAAAGAGTGCTAAAGGAGATTGACGAAACTAGAGCTGATGATGGGAATAAAGCAGTAGTAAGGGATGTGCCACCAATAAAAGGATTCAAAGAATATCCAAAGATGATCACAAGCCTCATCGGTGTTGAATTCAAAAATGCAAAAGGGGAGATCATCACCTTTTACTGGTCTCAACTTGTTGTAGCTAACCTCTCAGAGATTGAATCTGTCCTTGAAGCTCTGGAATCCAGCAAGAATGTCAACATTGTCAACCTCAGAAGACTTCTTCAAAAAGAGCTGGAATAGCTAGTGGCAGGAGGTGAAGAGAACAGGCTCAGGATTCCAGATCAAAATCCAGATCAAAGGAGACAAGGCCTTGGAAGTGATTCGCAGCCTATTGAATCAAGTAAACCATTTCCCTTTGTTTCTGCCAAACACAGAAGGAATCCTGATGTCTAAAATGTATATTTCTTTTGTAATAGTTATAGGAAATACTTGTACATTTAGTTTATCTATTCATACAAATAGATTAAATGTATTCAATTTTGGTTTTGACATCATCATTAATACATGTGTTTGATTTATGGTTATCAAACTAATAAACATAAATAGGGCGAGATTGTTAGAGATAAATAATGATGATGGTGTTTAGAGAATAATTGTGCATCTGTAAATACTTACGGTATTCTATAAACCTTAATATATCTGCACAAGTTTTGAATCCACTAATGATCAATTTAGTCTTCAGGGGATGAACTACACAACACTATACAAGTCATCAAGTGAAAACCTCTAAAGGACTTGATAGTGAAAAAGGAATGTTTGTTACTACTTAAATGCAACCAAGAATTCCGCATAACAGACACTCCAAATGAAATCGACAAAGCTTTAGTGATTGAAATCAATCAGGCAAACCCATCAGGGGAACGTGTTAGGGCATGACATTGTCAAATCAACCCATCAGGGGAACGCGTCAGGGCATGACATTGTCAAATCAACCCATCAAGGAAACGCGTCAGGACATGACAATGGCAAGCCAACCTGTCAGGGGAATCTATCAGGGCATGACAGTGACAAGGCAACCTATCAGGGCAAATGCTTAACACTGCTCAGTGGAAGCCATAAATGGATGTTGTAAGTCTTAACATCAGGCGATCAAGAAGCACTTGGGTAACTCTACAACAATATATTAACTTGAGTGAAGCATGAAGCACTGATCAAGTCTTAAATAAGATTTTGTCATTAAAGGATACAGAAGCACTGATCAAGTCCACATCAGGGCTTGTTATCAGGGGATAGTTATGACTGCATACACTCGTCATCATGTCTTACACGCAAATCATTGAAGCTTGTCAAATAAGCAAGAGATATAACTGGAAAGATATTTCTTGAAGTTTGGTGATCCAATGACAACTCTCGATCATTAAATGCTCGAAGATCAGGGGATGAAAAAGAAGCAACAAAAGTCATCAGTAGTTTGACACATCATTCCAAAAAGTACAACGATGTGACATATATGCGGCCAAGTTGAAAAAGCAGCACATCTAAGCACATGGTTTCAATAACTAATCTTCTATATAAGCAAAAGAGGTCTCATTACACAAGTGTGGATATCCATCGGATCAACCAACAGAGAGAAGCACACAAACACTAGAGAGAAGCTTTGTGATATATTTTGAGAGAAATATTCAAAGAAAATTAGAAACTAGTGAGTGTGAATTTGAAGCTGTAACTTATTACAGATTGTAGCTGATTAATCACATTTGTGATTAAACAGATTTCCAGAAAAACATCAAGATTTAATACAACAATTTTAACTTGAATGCTTGTGTGTTCATCTTAATATTCACTATACTTTTCCTGATCTTGTAGCTATTTCCGAAAGTGCTTAATAAGTTTTTAAAGAGTAAAAAGTTTTGAGTGTTTGTAGTCAACCCCCCTTCTAAAAATACTTGAGCTTATTTAGTTCTAACAATAACCTTAAGCCAAAATTAATCCATTGCCTCTCAAAAGGCAGTGGAGGTTAAAAGGAAAAGCAGAACTCTGTTAACATCCTCCCAAAAGGATGCTAACATTGAAGAAAGTTCCCTACCAGGAACAACATGTGTAGAGTCTGCCAACCACCTGTACATACAAAGGGGAAAGCCCAAAGAGAGAAAAGATCAAAAAGAAAGAGTGACACAAGGAGTGCACACACAGAGTCTATTCAAATAACGCTCCTCAAACTTCTGTTCTTGAGGAAACTTAGGAAAATTTAAACCTAAAGTTGATGAAACAATTTTCCGAGGTTATTGTGTTAGGAAATAGTATTTGATGATGATATATAAACACTTAGAATTGTTAGATTTTGTAATTGTACAAGTATTCGCATTAGTGTTCTATCAGAGACTACCATTAGAGTCTGCTGGTACGCGTCAGAGACTACAAAGATTGCATTTGGAGAGTTCAACAAAAGTCAAAATTGGTCGAGCAAAATTTGTTCATCGGAGACTAAGTTTTTGTTTGTCGGAGACTAAGTTTTTGTTCATCAAAGACTAAGTTTTTGTTCATTAGAGACTAAGTATTTGTTCATCGGAGACTAATGTTGAAGTGACCATAGACTAAGGCAAAGACACTTCAATGCATTAAAGTAGCCTTGAAAAGATTTGACCGTCACCAAAGTTAAACATTACTCAACGCTAAAGTCATTTTGACTGTCGCCAAATTCATTTGCATATCACCAAAGTCGTCGGGCAAATCAACAACAACGCCAAACTCCAGATGACTATCGCCAAAGTCATTAGGAAAATGTCTATCGTTGAAGTCAAGTACTCGAGCATCAGGGGATAAATATCCACAGATGAACAAAATAGCTCGTCAGGGGATAAATATCCACTGATGAACAAAATAGCTCATCAGAGGATAAATATCCACTAATAAACAGAGACTGTCTATCAGGGGATAAAATAATCAGAGACTAAACAAGACATATGGGATGACACATGACTGAGTTCACAAATTCACTAACTCAAGTTTACATAACAGATTGGCGTGTAAAGATGGTCATGCAAAAAGAAGAAGTTATGTGACAGAGCTGCAATTACCAAAGAATATCAGAGATATTTTTGGAGGCAACTCAGTATGGAATCTTGAAGAACAAGGAAGCTATGTCTATAAATAAAGACATGGAGCAGCTGAGATAATATACTTGAGAGACATAACATAACACATTAAGATATACAAAAACACAAGTATTCTTATTATCTCAAAAAGAAGAAAGTTTTTCATAACTTGAAAGAAAGAATTGTAAAGATTCAAATTGATTTACAATAAATATACATATAGTATATTAATATTCATATCTTGCAATTTTCTTTACTGTTTCATATGTTATATCTTTTCAGTAAAGTTGTTTTAACTGTTCTTAAGTTTTAAACTGTATAAAACAGTTTAATTCCAAAAAAAAGTTAGTAATTGTATTCAACCCCCCCCCCCCCCCTTTTTCTACAATTACTCCATGGGACAAACAATTGGTATCAGAGCAGTTCTAGATTAATTTAATCTAGAGATCATGAATAATTTGAAAGACAACACCAGAGTTCCACAACTCAAGAAGGGTGAATACTCATTTTGGAAACAAAGGATCTTAAGTTATCTTGATGCAAAAGATGACCAATACCTGGAGATTATTAAAAAAGGTCCTCCAGAAATAAAGAAGCTTGTACTTGACATCACCTCTGATGGAGTTACTGCACCAAACAAATATGAAGCAAAAACTCCAAAAGAATTTACTCAATCAGAAAAGGAGGAGGCTGCCAACGATAAGAAGGTCAGAGATATCCTTATCATGACACTTGATAACAACATGCTATACAAAGTTATGAAGTGTAAAACATCCAAGGAGGTTTGGGACAAGCTCACTGTCCTATGTGAAGGGAATGACCAAATCAAGCTAAATAAGCAACATCTGCTGATTCAACAATATGAGTTCTTTCACCAACCTGTTGAGCCCTCCCCCTTAGAAGCTCAGATTTCCTTTGCACCAACAACAACTATACAACCAGAGGGAACTGAAAGCAGCTCTATAATTGCTTGCTGATTTTGAAATCTTATATGGACTTCAACAACAAGAAGATCAACTATCAACATTAAAGGCAATAGTTGCAAATGACCCTATGTTTGTAGATATTGAAGAATAAAATGTGGATGCTTGGCTGGATACAAGCTACACAAATACTTTAGATGAAGCAGCTGCCCAACTTCGACAAGATTATTTGACCACTTTAGGGTCTGGTGCAGTTGAACTTATCCCAAGTGCAGTCTATGAGGAATTGATCAAAACTAACAAGAAACACATGAAGTTCTAGCACTTCTTGATCAATGGTCTCAAGTCTGCACTCCAGAATGTTAAGACAAGAATGGAGCTGGAGACAGACAAAATCAGAAAATGCTATGAAAGTCATATTCCTAGGAGGATGCTCAATTCAATTGATATGCGTCTAAGGGAGCAATCCACAACTGAGAGGCGACTTCAAGCATTTGAATCCAATGTCCAGTCCATTCTACTAAAACAAGACAAATTTGGTCTCGATCTTTAGAACCTCACACAACTTCTACATCAAGCAAATCCTACACTGGCTACTGTTGCTCCTACACCTTTAGATTCTGATGTCAAAAAGGGGGAGAGTAGTTAGTTAAGGTCAAGGGTTGCAGTCCAAGTTCCACAAAAAGAAGTTGTCTCTGAGGATACACAATTGGCTAGTTTGATGGCTGAACTAACAAGACTTCAAGATGCAAACAGAGAACTTAATGTAGCCATCATGTCTAGTCTTTTAACTACAGCAACAACAACTACAACAACAACAATGGCAATAACAAAAGCAGTTCCTCCTTTCACTGCAATAGCCCCAAGCACCAAACAAGACAAGGGAAAGAGCACCCTGATTGAAGAACCAAAGAAGAAAAAGTTTACTCAACCTCAATCAGGATAGGCTAAGCTATTAGGGGATGCCATGAAGACTACTCACTTTCCCACTCCAGTGGAGATGATAGTGGATGAGAAAGTAGAGTTAGTTTTTCCTCAAGAGCAGAAATTGATTGAAGTTGATGCATTGTATGCTCAGAAGTTATAAGTGGAAGAGGAGATGGTAGCAGCAAGAGAGGAGGAAGAAGTAAAGAAAAAGACCTTGGCAACTCGAAAGTCCAAACTCAAAAGTCTATAGAGACTAAAAAGAGAAGTGTTAGGAGGAAGTCAGTGATGAGTGAACCTCAAGAGAAACCTGAAACTACTTTGATAACCTTGTTTAAAACTCAAACATCTAAACCGGTCCCAAGTAGTAAAATCTCCAGGTTTGGAATGGCTAACACTTCTAAATTAAAGGAAGCATTTTAGAAGAATGTTGAGTCTATTAGTCTTGAAAAGAGTAAAAAACACAAGGAGTATCTCAAAGTCATTCAAAAAGATGGAGATACTCTGTGTCTAGTTAAACCAAGACTGGAGATGAGGTCATTCAAAGATCTGGAGTGGCTGCTGACTGTTGTTCCTGAAAATTTTGTGCTCAATTTGGAATTTAGGAGGCAAATTGTAAAGGATCTTGAAGGGATGGAGAAGTTATTTAAACTGCCAAAAGTAGACATTCCTCCACTTCCTTATGAATTACGGTATGAAAATTTTCATAAAGATGTGATTTTCTTTGACTATGAAAAACAAATCAATACAGCAAGCAAGGGTGAACTTGAAAGATTCATTGCCTTACTTGAGGGTTCAAATGATGAAGAAGAAATCAAGTTCAGAAAGCTGTTAGAAGAGAAAGTCAAAGAAATCAACAAGAAGAGAGGATGAAATTGTAGTTGTGTTGTTTAATTTTGAAGTCAGACTTATAGGATTGAACCTAAGTCTTGGCGAAGCTGAATTTAGGATCAAAGATCTCAGTTTAGGTACATTTGTAATTAACACATTCTTTAAATTTTTTATTCTAAGTTATTCTTGTAATTTTTGAGTTTTGACATCGTCATCAACCTTGATTTATGTTTATCACTTTGATAATTATAAATCGGGGAGATTATTAATTTTATAACATTTGATGATGATTGTACTTAGAATATATACAAATGAACAGTTAGTGCTAGTTGTTAGCATTTGAATTTTTGTAGTTTGTAGTTTACTCTCTTATTGTGATTATGATTGTTAGAATTTGTAATCAATTATTAATCAATAAAAGCAATTGTTTATAAATTTATCTTGTTCTTGTTATTTATTTTCTCAAGTTATATTACTTTAAAGAACAAGAATTTTAAAAAAAGAATTCAAGAACTTGTATTCAACCCCCCTTCTACAAGTTCTAGGCTGTTTCACTGGGACAATAATGACTTATCTCCATATTTTACTTTATCAGTGTTCATACCTACAGTGTATAACTTATCTCCTTAAAGCTTCTTTGGTAGTCAATCTCTCTTTATTGGATCACCATCTATATTTTAATTCTACTGCCTTTAAACTTGAGTTAGTGAATTTGTGAACTGAGTCATGTGTCATCCCATATGTCATTTTTAATCTCTGATTATTTTATCCCCTGATGGACGGTCTCTATTCATCTGTGGATATTTATCCCCTAGTGAGCTATTTTGTAGATCAATGGATATTTATCCCCTGATGCTCGAGCACTTGATTTCAACAATAGAAATTTTTCCCGATGACTTTGGCGATAGTCCTTTTGAATTTGGCGATGTTGTTGATTTGCCCATCGACTTTGGCGATAGTCATTTTGAGTTTGGCACTGTTGTTGATTTGCCCGACGACTTTGGCGATAGGCAAAGGATGTTGAGTTTAACATTAGCCAAATAACTTTCGCGATGGTCAAGTCTTCTTAAGGCTACTTTAATGCATTCAAGTGTCTTTGCCTTAGTCTCTGGTAGCTTCAACATTAATATTCGATGAACAAACACTTAGTCTCTAAAAGACTTAGTCTCCGATGAACAAAAACTTAGTCTCTAATGAACAAAAACTTAGTCTCCGATGAACAAAAACTTAGTCTCCACTGAACAAAAAACGTAGTATCTGATGAACAAAAACTTACTCTCTGATGAACATATTTTGCTTGACCAATTTTGACTTTTGTTGAACTCTCTAAATGCAGTCTTTGTAGTCTTTGATGCATACTTGCAGACTCTGATAGAACACTACTGCGGGTATTGGTACAATTACAAAATCTAACAATTCAAAGTGTTTATACATCATCATCAAAATACTATTACTTCCTAACAAAAATTGTAAAGATTCAAACTGATTAACAATACAAATTCATATTGTTGATTGATATTCATATCATGCAATTTGCTTTTGCTTTAGTGTTTCACTTGTTATATCTTTTCAGTAAAGTTGTTAGCAATTGTATTCAACCCCTCCCCATCACCTTCCCCCCCCACCTCCCCCCCCCCCCCCCCCCCCCCCCCCCACAATTACTCTATGGGACAAACAAAGTAGTTAGACAAGGCCTGGTGTGAGAACCCAAAAATGTCAATAAATTTTGTTATGAGATTTATTTTATTTTCTGCATGAAGGTTTATTTCCTTATTGATTATAAATAATGAAATTATACTTTCTTATAAAAAAATTCAATGGCAATGTGATGTCCAAAAGATTTTAAATGTATTTTAAAGCTCAAGTTTTTAAAAGGGTATTGCATTCAAGATTTGTATTGTGGGAGGGTGTGTTCACGCGGGGAAAAAGGGCTCCCCAAGTGTGAACAAGAATTGCTACAGTACCCATTTTATTTTAAAAACCTAAGGCCTCCCTTAGATTGAGAAAGCCTTTGACTTAGTAGATGTGCCTGAAGATTGTAAGACCAAATATACGGCTTTCATGCTGAAGGAGGAAGCCAACCACTGGTGGAAAGGCGCCAAGAGAATGGAGCTAACAAAAAGGGAAACCGCAAGGAACACCAATACAGTGATAACTTGGGAATTGTTTACCTAGAAATTCAGGGAGAAATTTTACCCCCTCAGTGTCTCTAATGCAATGGAGTTACAATTTCTGAATCTGAAGCAAGGGTCCATGATGGTGGACGAGTATGAGGCAAGGTTTAATGAGTTGATGAGGTATGCTCCTCATCAGGTGAGTGATGAAGGGAGGAAAGCCCGAAGATTTGAGCAAGGCTTGAATCCGTGGATTCTGAGGCAGGTAGCAATTTTCCAACTGGAAACTTTTGATGCAGTGGTGGAAAAGGCGAGGATCGCTGAATGGAGCAATAAGGCAGTACATGAGTACAGTC
Organism: Centella asiatica; assembly: GCA_014636745.2. NCBI lineage: Eukaryota > Viridiplantae > Streptophyta > Magnoliopsida > Apiales > Apiaceae > Centella > Centella asiatica. The sequence continues at coordinate 15,313,028 of CM025788.1, forward strand.
GAGAAAACAAGAAGAAAGGGAAGAGAAAAGGAAATGACAAAGGAAACCACCAGAACTTTGGTGGTGTGATTGTGAAGAAGGAAGAAGAAAGTAACAATAATAATAGTCTGATAAATAGTGGAAATAGGAAGTAGAGGGAGCAATCCTCTGATGGCATTACAAGGAGGACTGTTGTATGTTCAAAGTGCGGGAAGAACCATGGCTCAACTCCATGCTTGAGGGGGAAGGATGTTTGCTTCAGATGTCGCCAACCAGGACACTTCTCTTCAAACTGCCCGACATTGAACCCTGCCGCGGTTCTACCACAAGTGAGATCACAACAACAACAGCCTCAACAATTTAATAGACCACTTGCTGCGGTAAGGACATGTTATACATGTGGAAAGGAAGGGCACATTTCTCCTAATTGCCCTGAAAAGAAAAGCGGCAGACCAATGCTGACAGGAGCCAATACCGTGCCTGTACGGCCACAAGCAAGGACTTACAATATGACGGTGCAAGATGCTGTGGCTTCTGACGATGTTGTGACAGGTACACTACTAGTGAACTCCATACCTGCTCATGTGTTATTTGATTCAGGTGCTACTCGCAGTTTCATTTCTGAACGATTAGCTAGTAGCATACTAATATTGCCTGAGTTTCTACCAAATCCCTCGGAGGTAGTCGTTGCGAATCGCAAGGTAGTAAATATTTCTCATGTCTACAGTAATTGCTCCTTGAGAATAGATCAACATGAATTCCTAGTTGATCTTTTTCCTTTTCCTTTGGGAGAATTTGATGTAATATTGGGAATGGACTGGTTATCTAAATACCAAGCCAACATTGATTGTAAGAAGAAGCATGTAGTCTTACGCTCTCCCCAAAAGGCGAAGGTTTGGTTCCATGGAGCTAAGATGGTGAAATCATCGCCATTCTTGACCATGATCCAAGCACAGAAAATGGTTCGCAAGGGTTGCGAAGCCTTCTTGGCTTATGTGCATGATACTGACAGGGATGAATTTAAGATCGAGGATGTCCCTGTCGTAAGGGAGTTTGCAGATGTATTTCCAGAAGAGTTGCCTGGATTACCCCCGAATAGAGAAATGGATTTTGAAATCAACTTAATCCCTGGTACCGCCCCAATCTCTAAGGCCCCTTACTGCATGGTACCATCTGAGCTAAAAGAACTAATGAAGCAGTTGCAAGAACTCTTAGAATGAGGATTGATCAGACCAAGCGTCTCATCATGGGGAGTGCCAGTGTTATTCGTTCGAAAGAAAGATGGATCGATGAGATGTGTATTGATTATCGAGAACTGAACAAGGTCACAATCAAGAATAGATACCCCTTGCCGAGGATAGATGACCTTTTTGACCAGCTCAGAGGAGGGAGGTACTTCTCAAAAATCGATCTTCGCTCAGGGTATCATCAATTAAAGATCAAGGAGGAAGACATACCGAAGACGGTTTTCCGAACTCGTTATGGTCATTATGAATTCTTAGTGATGTCTTTTGGATTGACGAACACGCCAGCAGCTTTCATGGACTTGATTAATTGCATTTTCAAACCATTCTTGGATAAATTCATCATTATTTTCATTGATGACATTCTTATATATTTGAAGACGGCGAAAGAGCATGAGGAACACCTAAGGACAGTGCTAGAGATTTTAAGAAGAGAGCAATTATTTGCCAAATTCTCTAAATGTGAATTCTGGCGAAAGGAAGTGAAGTTCCTTGGTCATGCGATCAATGAAACTGGTGTCACAGTGGACCCCAGTAAGATAGAAGCAATCATGAGGTGGCATCAACCAACAAATCGAACGGAGGTCAGGAGTTTCTTAGGTTTGACAGGCTATTATCGGAGGTTTGTTAAAGATTTCTCAAAATTAGTTGTGCCTTTGACGAACTTGGTGAGAAAGAGTGTAAAATTTGATTGGACTTTTGCTTGTGAAAAGAGTTTCCAGGAATTGAAGACAAGATTAACTACAGCCCCTATTCTGACCTTATCGGATGATAAGGGCGATTTCGTTATTTACAGCGATGCGTCAAAACAAGGACTTGGAACAGTTTTGATGCAGCATGGCAAGGTTATTGCTTATGCCTCGAGGCAGCTAAAGGATTGCGAGAAACGATATCCTACGCACGATATAGAGCTGGCAGCTATCGTCTTTGCGT
>CM025788.1:15322889-15335571 GCA_014636745.2 Centella asiatica
GAGACTAACTTCTCATCAGAGACTAATGACGTCATCTTAACTCATCGAGGACTAATGATGACATCATCAGAGACTAACTCATGTCATCAGAGACTAACTTAGAGTCTCTCAGAGAATATTTTACAAGGTCAGAGACTAACTCAAACCCGTCGGAGACTATGTTAAGGCCTGTCTCAGATACAGGGTCGTCTTCCTCACTCCTCCATGGGTGGTGTTCTCAACCATAACCACACTTAGGTCAAAACTCATCATTCTCTCAGTGATACATAACATTTCCTATGGTCTGCATGCCATCCTAGACACGGTTTAGGGTTCAAACTCAGGTTGAAGAATACTCAAGCATGGGGTTGCAACTACTGACAAAAGAATGTTTGGTAGTTAAAGGTTTGTCTACCAGGTGGTTGTCAACAATATTACACCCATCTTAGACAACTTTTGAAATAAATGACATTAACTCCGGCCGTTAAAATATGCATTAAGTCATACTTTTGGAAATAAATGAACAAGGTATTAAACGTGGTACGTATGACCGAACAAAAGTGTAAGAAATAGAGCAGGACTTTAATGAAATGATCTTACCTCCTTGATGGCAAGAAAGAGTTAAAAGCTCTAGTTGTTCTTCCAAAAAGGACAGTTGTTTAGAGAGTAAGTTTGGATTTGATGGTACACCATAGAGAAGTTTATGAAAGTGGGGCAAATGTGGTACCAACGTGATATATATATATATGTGTGTGTGTGTGTGTGTGTGTGTGTGACCTGTTTAGCAATAAGGGCCGTTGGATTTATTTGATCTAAGCCGTTGGCTATGAAAAGAAAAGAAGTGACTGATGAGAAAAGGTTGGTTGCAACGGCTGCTAGTACCCATCGGTTGTTTAGCATAGCCCACTCTATGGTACAGATGGAGGTGATGCACATTAAATGCTACTGTCTCCTCGCAGTAGGTTTTAAAATAAAATGGGTATTGTAGCTAATCTTGTTCACACTTGGTGAGCCCTTTTTCCCCGTGTGAACACACCCTTACACAAGAAAATTCTTGAATGCAATAAACTTTTAAATACTTGAACTTAAAAAATACATTTAAAATCTTTTTGACATCACATCGCCATTGAATTTTTATAAGAAAATATAATTTCATTATTTATAACCAATAAGGAAATAACCCTTTATGCAGAAAATAAAATAAATCTCATAATCAAAATTTCATTGAGATTTTTGGGTTCTCACATTATTGAATCTTATTAAATCTAGGGGTACATCATCATCATTGTCACTATACCTAATAGTCTCCCCCTATTTATGATTATCATTTTGATAACCATAAATCTATTTTATACCTTGATAATGATGTCAAAACCCAAAAAGAATAAAGCATTTAAAAACGATTACTGTATAATTACTAAGAAGTTTATATTCAAAAAACTAAAGTAAATTATATTCAACTACAATATGAAGAAAGTGTTTACCACTTAGACTCGAGGAGATGTGTTATCTAAAAACTAAACAAGGACAAAAGGTTTGGCTTTAAAAGATTCAATCTGTTGAGAATCTATACCAAGACCTTCCTTTTTTCTTTTTTTGATTTTGATCAGGAATCTTGAGTAACTTGTCTTCTCCACCTTTGGCTATAATGTCATGCTCTTTTTGCAATTGCTCTTTGAAGTGAATGTTATTAACATTTGTACTGTTCTTCAGAGCTGCAATGACATCATCAATCTCTTTAAGGTTGGCTGTTGCTAGCTGAGACCAATAAAATGTGGTGATCTCTCCATTCACGTTTTTGTACTTCACCCCCATAAGATAGGTGAGCATCATTGGATATTCTTTAAAGGCTTTCACTGATGGAAAATCCCTCACTTGAATTCTATATCAGGCCTTGTCCCATTAACCTCTTTAAGCAGTTTGTCCACCAGCATGTTTCTTATCTTGATGAGATTTTCACTTTTGGAGTTCTTGATTTGAGTTAGGATATACATAGATTTATCATATGAACTTTATTCAATCTCCTTCATCCTCAAACTTCTATTTCTCTTATCGGCAGATGTGTAGAAGAGCCTTATTGGATCACATAGGGCAATTGGAAGACTTCCGTAATTATTAATATTGTTTCTTATCTTTTCTAATTCATCCATCTGCTCCTTGTTGATCTCATAAATGTTAGGTACTAGGCTCCTTGTGTAAGCTAGCTGCTCTGCATCCATCCTTTTGAACCAACTTAACTCAACCTTATGTTTTGACCTATGTCTAGAGAGGAAAATAATGTTTTTATTCATTCCACTGTTGATTCTTGTGTTAATAATGTGGATGTAGTGCATGAAGTCTTGCTCCTTTCTTCTATTTTCTCTCAGAAATTCAGGAAGAGTTAAGGGTCCAACTGATTTAGGAGGTGAAATATTAACATCTTCAATATCAATGCTTGGCTTCGTCTTAGATGCATGTGATTTAACCACCATAGCCTAGGTAGTAGGTGCATCAGTGGTTGCTTTGACTGATTGCTTGTCTGGTGTTATTTTTAAGCTCTAATTTCCCTTAATGGGATGAGAAAACTTTTATTTTGTTAACCTCATCTTCTTCTCTTTCTCAATTTTCTCTAACATTTCTGTTGCAGCCTTCTTTTACACAGATAATTCATCACTTTTCTTTGACCCTCTCCCCTTTTTCTTGGCCATATGTTAGAACTAAATAAACTCAAGTGTTTGTAGAAGCGAGGGTGGGGGGAGGGGGTTGAATACAAACACTACAAACTTTTTGCTCTATTAAAACTTATGTTGCACAGGCTGGAATAGCTATAGAATCAGAAAAACTATACTGAAATTAAAATGAATAAACAAGCATCCAAGTTAAAATATTTGTATTAAAACTTGGTGTTTTTCTGGAAATCTATTTAATCACAATCATGATAAATAGCTACAATTATGTAATAAATTATAGCTACGTTTTTCTTTGAATATTTCTCTCAAGATATATTACAAAGCTTCCTTCAAGTGTTTGAGTGTTGTAGCTTGCTTGCTTGGTTTTTCGTGTAACAACTTTTTCTTTATGAATGGCAGATTAGTTGGTGAACCCATATCCTAGACATGCTTCTTTTTCAACATAGCCGCAATATGTCACATCAAGGTACTTTCGGAGTGGTGTGTCAAACTACTGTTTGCTTTTGTTGCTTATTTTTCATCCCCTGATTTGCATGTATTTAATGCTCGAGAGTTGTTATTGGATAACCAAACTTCAAGGAATATCTTTCCAATTATACCCCTTGCTTTCGTGCCAAGTAGCAATGATTTGCATGTAAGTGGTGATGACGTGTGGATTAGGTCATAACGATCCACTGATGCCAAGCCCTGATAAAGACTTGATCAGTGCTTCTAGATCCACTGATTATAAGTTACTGGTGACGACTTGATCAGTGTTTCATTATCCACCGATGTCAACCCCTGATGAAGAGGCTTGATCAGTGCTTCTTTATTCACCGATGTCAAGCCCTAATAAAGACGCTTGATCAGTGCTTCTTTATTTACCGATGTCAAGCCCTGATGGAGACTTGATCAGTGCTTCATTTATCCACTGATGTTATGACCTGCTTGTTATCCACTGAAGGGTTCCACTGACGAGTTGATTTTTTGTCGTCGCCAAACTTGTCGGGCAATCTAAGTTATTGCCAAACTCATCGGGCAATTTAAGTCATCACCAAACCCGTCATCAGTGGGTAAAGATGACTAGCGCCAAAGTCACTTTTACCTATTGCCAAATCGTCGTCAGTGGATAAAAATGACTATCGCCAAAGTCACTTTTACCCCTCGCCAAACTCGTGGCATGTTAAACTATAGCCAAAGTGATTGATAGATATCGCCAAACTCATCGGGGGGTATACCGTCGCCAAAGTCTGGACATTAGAGTTTTTCCCCTGATGGGTTCCCTTGACGAGGTTATCCCCTGATGCCTTCCCCTGACTAGGTCATCTCCTCATGAGTTCCCCTGACAGCTTCCCCTAACGAGGTCATTGCCTTACGGGTTCCCCTGATGGTTTCCCCTGACGAAGTCATCCCCTGACGGGTTCCCCTGATGGCTTCCCCTAACGAAGTCATCCCTTGACATAGTATTTTTAGGCTTACCCTGATGGGTTCTTCTTACTGATGCCCTTAAAAATACTTGTCCTTTTGATCATCGATACTTTGTTGGCTTTGCCTGGAATGTCTATCATGCGGAATACTTATCTTCTTTTAAGTAACAACAACCATTCTTTGACATTGTTGAGTCCACTCAAGTTAACAGCGATGACTCGCCCAGTGCAGTGAAGTCCATCCCTTGATGACTAAGTCGTCCATCAGTGGATGCAAAACTTGTGCAGATATACTTAAGGTTTATAGAATACCTTGAGTATTTATAGATGCACATTTATTCCCTTAAAACATCATCATCATCATTCATATCTAACAATCTCCCCTTACTTATGTTTATCAGTTTGATAACCATAAATCTAATTAATGTACTGATGATGATGTCAAAACCCAAAATTAAAGACATTAAAGAATAAATGTATTTGTATAGGTACAAAGAATAATTATGAACAAGTATATCACTTTCTGTACAGACAAGGTTTTGTTCTTCTTGTTGCTCCTCCTCCACAGCCTTCTCCTTCACCTATTGAAGTTGTTTCCCATCTAATGTCCTTGGCCTTTTGGAGCAGGATCAGTAGTCATATCCTCTGAAGGTTGATTCACTAAAAACCCCTGACAATGACTTTGAAGATTTCTCCCCTATTGAAGATTTCTCCCCCTTTTTGGCAACATCATCAGTGTTAGTTTAGTGGAAGTTAAGAATTGAGAAGTGACTTGAAGAAACTTGTTAGAACTAGAAGTATTTACAAATTCTATATTTTCTCTGTATTCTATATTTACAAGGATCTCATCCTTATTTCCCTCAACCTCTCCTTTTTCTATGCCTTCTAAGGCATCACTTTTTTTCTTTCCTTTTTCATTGTCTTCTAAGGTAGTACTCTTATTCGTTCCTTGTGTCAAGGTCCTCTCAATGGGTTGACCTTGCCTCTTTTCACTAGGTATTCTCACAACCTCACTCAAAGTTGTCCTAATTAGGCTCCTATAGGTTGTGTTATCAACAACTGTGGACAAAGTAAGTAATGTATCTGCAATTATTGTGTCCACAGAAGTGATTTGAGCAGAAGTGGAATGGAATAGATATGTGTATGTACAATAGGAGAAGTATAGGTATTTATTGAATTAGTATTTAAAATTGAGGGAGTTTAAATACTTAGAGCAATAATATGTACAGTTGTATTTATGTCCATTGTATAAGCATCAGTGATTGAATCGTGATAGTCTTGATTGTCAATCACTGTGTCACTAAGTATTAGCTCCTCCAAGAAGTGAGAATTTAGAGGATCTTATGTCATAACACTTAGAGTTTGTGTCATGACATCTGAAGAATGTTGAGGCAAAGAAAAGGAGTATAGAGTTGTAGAAGGGAATGTTGGCTGAATCACTGAGTAAGGAGGTGATTCATCAAGTGAAGTTGTGTATGCACTCACCATGTAAGATAGCTACAAGTGGCTCTTAGAGACTCTGATGTTGGTTTCATCAGAGACTATGGTCAGTGTATGTGCCTCACTTAACTGTGTCCCTGGTTAGAGACTTTGTTCAATAATTGAATCCTTTTGGGAGGAAACAATTAGTGATGAGTGTATTTCCTTATTAAGGTCAGTATCCTTTTGGGAGGATACTGCCTAGTTTGGGTTAGGGTCAACACTTAAGGCTGTCCTCTTCTTCTTCTTCTTCTTCTTCAAGCCAATCACGCTCTCACCTTGCTCCCCCTCAATAGATGAGATTACTTCAGAGAGTTTTCTTTTAGTACCCTCAGTCTTTTGGGAGACTGAGGGTTGTGCTATTAAGAATGGTTGTGTGGAAATTGATAATACTACTTGGGTAGGCAGAGAAGTGGATAGTCTCTGCCATAGTAGTTGAAATAGAAGAAATAAGAGATTGAGAAAAAAAGAAGGATGTGTAAGTAATACCTGTTTCATATGAGATTTTGATCCTGATGTACAACCTTTAATACACATCCTCACAAAAATAACAAATATATATATATATATATATATAATACTAATATTGTTTTTGTTATATACATATAAACATATAATCATGTATCAGTAACATTATCAGGAAATTATGAGATGAGTTTAATTAAGTACTTGATCATTTGAACTCTCTAACAATTTTTTTGGCATGACTTCAGCAAGTTGATCAAGCATTATCTTGCATAATTCACCATTCCCAGCTCTCCCACAAGATTGATAAAAGTGGCTTCATCAAGAGCTTTGGTGAAGATGTGTCTCAGCTGCTTGTTTGTTGGTACAAAGTGTAGTTCAATGGTTCCATTCAAGACATGTTCCATGATAAAGTGATACCTGATCTCTATATGTTTAGTTCTGGAATGTTACACAGGATTTTCAGCAATTGCAATGGCACTTATATTATCACAAAAGATTGAAATTTTGTTGAAATTTAGGCCATAGTTCAATAACTGATTTTTCATCCATAGGATTTGTGCACAGCAACTTCCAACTGCAATGTATTCAGCTTCAGTTGTAGATATTGATATTGAATGTTGTTTTTTGCTGAACCAAGATATAAGCCTTCCTCCAAGAAATTGACAGCTTCCTGTAGTACTCTTTCTATCAATTCTGCATCCTCCAAAGTCAGCATTAGAATACCTTAGTAATTCAAATCCAAACTCCTTTGGATACCAAAGTCCTAACTCTGTAGTGCCCTTGATATACCTTAAGATTCTTTTCAATGCAATTAGATGAGACTCACTCGGATCAGCTTGATACCTTGCACAAAGACATGTTACAAACATTATGTCAGACCTACTTGCTGCCAGATACAGCAAAGAACCAATCATTCCCCTATAAGTTTTTAGAACAACTTTCTTTCCATTCTTATCGGGGTCAATCTTGGTTGTTGTGGCCATAGTTGTCTTTGCTACCTTTGAGTCCTCCGTGTCAAATTTCTTGAGAAGTTCTTTGGCATATTTTGTCTGATGTATATAAATCCCATCAGTGCCTTGTTTGATCTGCAACCCCAAGAAATAAGACAATTCACCCATCAAACTCATTTCATACTTGCTTTGCATGAGCTTGGAGAACTTTTCACATAGTCTAGTGTCAATGGATACAAAGATGATATCATCAACATATATTTGAACCAGGATCAGATGACCTTGGTGTTGTCTAAAGAACAATGTCTTGTCAATAATACCTCTTGTGAACTTCTTATCTACCAGAAACTTTGACAGTGTGTCATACCAAGCTCTAGGAGCTTGTTTCAATCCATAAAGTGCTTTCTCTAGTTTGTAAACATGATTTGGGAAGTTTGAACTTTCAAATCCTGGTGGTTGTTGGACATACACCTCCTGTTCTAACTTCCCACTAAGAAAGGTACTTTTCACATCCATTTGAAAAACTCTAAAGTTTGAATGTGTTGCATAGGCTAAGAAAATTCTTATAGCCTCAAGTTTGGCTACTGGTGCAAAAGTCTCATCAAAGTCAATCCCTTCCTCTTGAAGATATCCCTTTGCCACCAGTCCTGCTTTGTTCCTTATAACAATGCCAGCTTCATCCATCTTGTTTCTAAATACCCACTTGGTACCTATTATAATTCTGTCTTTGGGTTTAGGCATCAGCTTCCATACTTGATTTCTTTCAAATTGATTCAGCTCTTCTTGCATAGCCATGATCCATTCTGCATCTTGAATGGCTTCTTCAAATTTCTTTGGTTCAATTTGTGAAAGAAAGCAAGCATATAGGCATTCATTAGATGTTGCTTTTCTGGTTTGCACTTTCTGGTTTAGATCACCAATGATTAAATCTGTTGTGTGACTCCTAGACCATTTGGGCTTAGAAATGTATCTTGATGAGCTTGCATGATCATCATCTCCTCCCCCTAAGTCTGTGATACCAGCTTCTGTGAGAGCTCCCCCTGAATTATACTTAAATCAGGGTTAAAGTTATCCCTTGATGGTTCATTCCCTGATGGATTATACCCTGATGGTGCATTCCCTGATGGATTATCCCCTGATGGAGTATTCCCTGATCTGTTGTCTAGGATGTTAACTCCATCCACTGAAGGGGCTTCTTGGTTATTTGGATTGACATTAGGGATGGTTAATACTTCCATTTGCTTGCACTCATCATCTTCGTTTTCGAATCTGAGCTCTTCATGAAAACCAGGGTCTTCGAGTCCAGAGATCTCTTGATCATCAAAAGCTACATTTATAGACTCCATCACCACCTTGAGTCTCTTGTTGTAAATCCTTTAGGCCTAAGATGTCAGGGAGTAACCTAGGAAAATAGCTTTATCAGCCTTTGAGTCAAATTTTCCTAAGTTCTCACCAAAATTCCTTAATACAAAGCATTTGCATCCAAAAACATGTAGGAACTTGATGTTTGGTTTCCTCCCTATCATTAACTCATATGGTGTCTTATTGTGAGCCTTGTTGATCAAAGACCGATTTTGAGTGAAGCAAGCAGTGGAAATTGCCTCAGCCTAAAAATAGGTAGGAATTTTTGCCTCTCCTAACATTATCCTAGCAGCTTCTATTAGGGTTCTATTCTTCCTTTCTATTACACCATTCTGTTGAGGAGTTCTTGGAGCAGAAAATGTATGATTGATGCCTTTCTCCACACAGAATCCATCAACAGCTGCATTCTTGAATTCAGTCCCATTGTCTGTCCTCAAAATTCTAACCACTAACCTTGACTTAGTTTCCACTTTCTTTATATGGTCAATGATTTGTTGAGGTATTTCTGTTTTAGCATTTTGGAACTTAACCCAAGTGTATCTGGTGTAGTCATCCACAATAACCATTGCAAATCTTTTCTTTGATACTGACATTATGTTGACAGGACCAAAGAGATCCATATGAAGCAATTGAATTGGATCCTTGATCATTGTGGCTTCCTTGCTGACAAAGGATGATTTCCTTTGCTTCCCTTGTTCATATGCTGAACATAATCCTTCTTGAATGAATTCAACTTGAGGTAGTCCAGTTACCAATTCTCTCCTTACCAAATCATTGATAGTTTTGTAGTTCAAGTGAGAGAGCTTCTTGTGCCACAGTCTGCTCTCATCAGGGGTTGCCTTGCTGTAGAAACATGACTCTTTATCCACTGACTTAAAATCAGCAATGTAGAGATCTCATTTCCTAATCCCTGATAAGACCAGCTTCCCATCTCTTTCTTTTGAGATTAAGCACTAATCCCCTTTGAAGGTAATGATGAATCCTTTATCACATAGTTGACTTATGCTTAATAGATTGCGCTTTAGCCCATCAACTAGTGCTACATCTTCAAATAAGACATCCCTATTTGTTACTTTGCCATAACCAAGAGTCAGTCCTTTGCTATTGTCACCAAAAGTAATCACTGGACCAACCTTCCCATTGAACTCTATGAGCAGGGATTTGTTTCCTGTCATGTGTGTTGAGCAGCCACTGTCTAGAAACCAGATTTGTCTGCCTTTGACTTTTCCCTACATACACAGAACATTTAATTTGTTTTTGGTACCCCAGTGGATTTGGGTCCGCTACGTTTAGTCACAGTTAATGGTAAAACAACTTTTTCATTACTTATGACTTTTGGTTTAGGCAATATACACACTTTCTCCTTTTTAGGAGCTTCATTATACACTTTAGATGTATTAACAGATTTCTTAACTTTACCTTTAAAGGTGCATGCTTGAGCAGTTGGTAAATCATCAGCATATAAAATTGTACCAGTTAAAATCTGTGATTTTTCCTTGCATTGAAAAGATAAATAATTATTGCTACCACAGTTCCAACACACTTTCCTAGGGGCTTCTTGAATAGGGGTGTAGTTACTAGCTTTGTTTTCACCTAATTTTTCGTTCCTATTCTTTTTCTTGTCCCCTATCAGGCCTTTATCCCTTGAAGGGCTTCGTCGGCCTGATGCACTCTTATCCCCTGATGACTGTGTATCCACTGATGCACAGTCTTGTTCCTTCTTGAAAGGGGGTTTGAGTGCTTTTGCAAAAACAGGTTTCTTGCCACTCTCACCACTTGTGGAAGCTTCACTCATCGGGAAAACATTCCCTTTTTCTAGCTTTGTTACAGGTTGTATAGTCCTTTTTCAAAAGCTAGCTGCATTTTCAACCTCAACAGTAGGTTGCTTTACTTGAGTCTCATCATAGCCCAAACTAGATTTATGATCAGATTTCTGACTTTTTAATTGATCATCTAGTTTCTTGCTCGACTCATTCCATCTCTTTATGACCTCCCTTTCCTCTTTCAAAAGCTTGGAGGTCCATTCTTCTCTCTTTATGGACAGTCAAGAAGGTTCCTAGTCTTAGAGAGTTCTTTTTCAAGATTCTCAAGTCTAGTAAGTTTTGATTCTAACAGAGTATTTGATTCTCAAGATTCTCAAGTCTAGTAAGTTAACAGAGTTTTTGATTCTAACAAGTCTAGTAAGTTAAAACTGTTAAGGAAATGACTTGTGAGTTAAGAGACCTTTATGACACTTTAAGAAGTGTTGTAGCTGAGGCTAAGAGAGTACAAAAAATCAATGAACATTCGACTATTAACAGTTTTAACACAATCAGTTTTTGACATGTTAGAGGAAATTTCAAGACTTACTTGTAAACTGCTACTGTCTGTGGATAAGGCCATCAGAGCTAGGTTGACATATTCCTCAGTGTCTTCTTCATTTGAGTCAGCCCAGTCCTTTCCCTCTGCAATGTTAAATCTGTTAAACATTTCAGTGAGTGATTCACCATTTTTCATTGTGAACCACTTATACTGTTGTGTTAACAGCTGCAATTTATTTTCCCTCACATCTTCAGTACCATCACATAAGATCTGGATAGTATCCCATATACGTTGTAAGATTCATGATACTGTTTAACATATCATCGTCTAAGCCATTATATAGAATACATGTGACTTTTAGATCTTTCGTCACCTTCTCTCTTTCTTCTAGAGTCATCTCTTCAGTAGTCTTTGAGACTAATCTTTCAGGGATAGTGACTTCATTCACCACTTCTTAAGGAATGAGCTTCCTTGGTACGTGAGGGCCTTCTTCTATAATCTGTAAGTATTCATCATTGATTGCTCTTAGATGAACTATCATGTGTTGTCTCCAGAAGAAGCACTTTTCCCTTTCCAACATGGGGACTTCACTATTTCCAGCTTTTGTTGGCCATTGTTCAAGATCTTTTAGCAAGTGTAATATGCTAGTAGGCTCTGATACCAATTGTTAGAACAAAATAAGCTCAAGTGTTTGTAGAAGGGGGGGTTGAATACAAACACAAAAAACTTTTTGCTCTTTGAAAACTTGTTTAGCACGGGCCGGAATAGCTACCAAAATTAGAAAAACTTTAACAAAATTAAGATGAATACACAAGCATTCAAGTTAAAATAGTTGTATTAAAACTTGGCGTTTTTCTGGAAATCTGATGAATCACAACCGTGATTAACAACTACAATTTTGTAACAAGTTACAGCTTCTTTTTCACTCTCTCACTAGCTACGTTTTTCTTTGAATATCCCTCTCAAAATCTACTACAAAGCTTCCTTCTAGTGTTTGAGTGTTGTGGCTTCTTGCCTTCTTGCTTGGTTTTCCATGTAACAACTCTTTCTTTATGAATGGTAGATCAGTTGGTGAACCCATGTCCTAGACATGCTTATTTTTCAACATAGCCGCAGTATGTCACATCAAGGTCCTTTCGGAGTGGTGTGTCAGACTACTATTTTCATGTGTTGCTTATTTTTCATCCCCTGATTTGCATGTATTTAATGCTCGAGAGTTGTTATTGGATAACCAAACTTCAAGGAATATCTTTCCAATTATACCCCTTGCTTTCGTGCCAAGTAGCAATGATTTGCATGTAAGTGGTGATGACGTGTGGATTAGATCATAACGATCCACTGATGCCAAGCCCTGATAAAGACTTGATCAGTGCTTCTATGTGACGACCCCATAATCCCATACCGGACTAGGGCATCATCATAAGAAGGTAAAGATAACCATTCATCCATTCATAAATAAATACTTAATAAAAACAGCATTTAAGAGTTATTACAACCCAAGAATTAAGTAATTACAGCAGAAGCTATTACATCATTTCTTAATAACAAAATAAATCTCATTAACTCTTCAAACGTCTTCCTTCTTTCCTTCCTTCATTCCTTCCTTCATTCCTTTCTTTCCTTCATCAGTTCTATCAAAAGGATAAACATTTAGTAGCTTATCATCTTTGCTTTCCCCTTATCAGAGGGTTCAGCTTTAGCTTTCTGTCCTGCAAGACATTAACATTCAACATGGGTGAGCGTTTTACGCCCAGCAAGTATATACACATTGAGGAAAATATGAATAATTCAACGAATTTCATCTGGAATCAAAGGAGAGAAATTCAAATTCTGTTTGTGAGGCTTGGTGAAGCAATACCAAGACCTCGGAAACCTTCAAAAAAAATCTTTGAGGATTCACTGATGATATACAACTTGTGATCCTCCCTTGAAGAAAGTCAGGTATACACCTGATCATAACTTTCTCAAATATCCAGCGGGGGCTACACCCCTGGATCTGCTAACCATACAGTACACAGCTAGCCAGGCTGGACCGCATGATCCCTCTGAGTGACTACGTAGTCAAATA
>CM025788.1:15337930-15359121 GCA_014636745.2 Centella asiatica
CCCACTGTACATTCTTCTCCTTTTTCTCCCATTCTTGATTCTTTTGATGTAAATATAACTGATTCTCTTGATTTTTCCCAAGAGGAGCCAATACTCGAGACAAGTTCTCATGCAATTTCCATGGATAGCTCCCTAGCCCAAGATACACAAAGGGAACCCCCTATCCATGCTGTCACAAGCACTTCTCAAACCCTCACTTCTGTAGGAAAGAGTGACACCATCAATATGAGTGAGGTTGAGAGAATATTTAGTGAGAGTCAGGCTCCTGACCTGGAAACAGGAGAGGAAATACAAACAGAGAGTCAAGCCTTAGCGAGCTTGGAAAAAGGAGAGATAGAGAAGCTGGGTGCCCAACCCCAGGCAAAAGGAGAGGGTGTGAGCAAGGATGAGATCCTTGGAGAAAAGAACATAGAGAAATTTTCTACAGGTGAGTTTTTCAAGCCTGTGGCTCCCTCCACCCAAATCCAAACAGAAGCTCCAACTGTCTCTCCATTAACAAGAGAAGTTGGAGGTAGCTCCAGTGCAGTGGCTGCAAATTTGCAAGTCATTTCAGAGATGTCAAATGCAGCTTATGAAGAACTTTTAAATCTTCAACAAAGAGAAGATCATATTTCTGCTTTGAAGACTAGACTTGTATTTGAATCTACTGCTACTGAGGAGACTCCAGAGCAAGAAAATGTCGATGCATGGCTGGATTCAGAATTTACCAACTCCCTGGAGGATGCAGCTGCCCTATACAGGCAGGAATACTTGACCAATGTGGGGTCCATTGTAGCTGCAAAATCCTTTCAAGATGTTGCAGATGAAGTGACTAAGGCAGTGAAACTAAATGCAAAATTCATTCACTACTTAGCCACTGGCATGAAGACAGAAATGGCGAACATGAAACAGCAACTGGAGTTGGCGACTGACAACGTCAGGAGGCACTATGAAGGTCACTTCTCAAGGCAAACTGTCATGCAGATTCAAACCCTGATAAAGGATAAGACTAAATCTGACAATAAGATGTGCCTTCTTGAAGTCAAAATGGATCAAATACATAACCTCCTGAAAGACATTACTGCCCGACTACCCAACTCTGCCCCCTCTAAAGATGCTGATGTCAAAAAGGGGGAGAGTGGTCCATTACCTACACCAACAACTACACCATCTTCATTACCACAGCCAATATATGCTAACATTGATGAAGAAATTCAGGCAAAACTGTCAAGGCTTGAATCCAAAGTTCAAAAACTGCCAATATCATCCAAGCCATCAAGCCAGAATCTTCTTCAAATTCCAACAGAAAGCCAAACTCCAACAGAGTAAACTCCTTCCTCTACAAAACAGCCTGAAACAGCCCCAAGCACATCCAGAGATAAAGGCAAAGGCATTATGATTGAAGAACCATCACAGCCTGAACAGCCTAGACTAATGGGAGATGCAATAAGAGCTGGGAGGATTTTCAAGCCTGTTGAATTGGAAGTTGAAGGGGGAATAGTTCGAGTAGCTCCTCAAGATCCAAGGCTAGTGGAATCTGACTTCTTAGCTGCTCAAGCACTTCAAGAGAAATTTGACAAGGAGGAGCAAGAGATCCTAACCAAGGAGAGAGAGGAGGAGAAAGCAAGAGAAAGGAAAGCTCCTAAAACTAAGAAAAAGCCTTCACAGCAAAAAGCAGCAGAAACAAGAAGGAGAAATAAGGAGATAGCAGAGGCTGAGGTAAAGAAAGCTGCAAGGAAGTTTCAAGTTAAGGAAACTGCTATAATTCCTGTACCTGAAATTCTTAAACCACAACCTATTTCTTCAAGGAAACCTCCTGCAAAGGACAATATGGTCAGTTTTTCAAGTCAAAAGTCTGCAGTAAGAGAGCCACCATTAAGTTTCAAGGAAAAACTCTACATGGTGGAATCTGAACCACTTGGAATATGGTATGAAAATATTCATGACCAGAAAATCTTCTTTCAATATGACAGAGATCTAGATCGATTAACAGAGAGGAATGTTAAAGACTTTATAAGACTGTTAAGAAATGCAGAAGGACCAAGTGAGGTGGAATTGAAGAGGCTATTTGAGGAAAGGTTGAAGTATTTCAAGGAATTGAAAAGGAGGAAGTGAACAAATAAAAGTTGTTGTGTGAATGTTGAAGTAAATAATTTTTGAAGCCAGACATAGTCTTGGGTAGCCAGGAATTATTCTTGGAGTAGCTGAATGTATTATTCAGTGTAGCCAGGTTTGCTTAAACCTTGGAGAAGCTGGGTAAATTAAATTATCCAGGAGAGAGAAGCTGAATGATAGATCAAAGATCTTGAATTCAGGTACATTTGTAATTTTATTATTCTTTATTCTTTTTCTAAGTAAATTTTGATAGTTGAGTTTTGACATCATCATTAACCTTGAAATTATGCTTATCATTCTGATATTCATAATTAGGGGGAGATTGTTAGGTTTTATAAACATTTGATGATGATTGTCTTTAGAATACTTAGAAATACAAATGTACAGAAAAGTGTTGGTTTGTAACACTTTAGTTTTGTAGCTAGCAGTAGTATCTCTTGTTTGTAAATTAGTCATTATAATAAAGAGATAGGTTCATTTCTTTTGTATGTACTGCTGGAATACTTGTTGAGTTTGTTCAACAAGTTGTTTAAATTAATTAGTCCTTCGGAGATTGATTTTGGCTTGTCGGAGATTAAGGGAAAAGTCCACCAGAGATTAAAGTTTTGTTCATCAGAGATTGGACTTTGCCTATCGGAGATTGAAGAATCCTTCATCGGAGATTAAAATGTTTTGTTCATCGGAGATTGAAGGATTGGTCATCGGGGATTAAAGCTTACGTCATCGGGGATTGTAACTAAAGAGTCAGAGATTAATGCTGACGTCATCAGAGATTAAAACAATACCTCGGAGATTAAAAGCTGACATCACCAGAGACTAAAGCCAAAGCATCGGAGATTACACGAAGTAAAGCATCAGAGATTACACGTTGTAAAGCATCGGAGATTACTCGAAGTGATCAGGGACTAATTAAAGAAGCTATCGGAGATTAGTCAAAGACTTAATCACTGATGGAGTTGAAGTTCAAATCAAAGAAGGAAAGTCTTCCATGAACACGTAGACTTTGTTGAAGACGTAGCTGACAAGGAAACTTGTTAGAAATCTTTCAATTGGAAAGATTGTATTTGATTTGAATTAGGAAGCTAGGTTTTTGATAACTTAGTTTTAGAAGCTGTAATTATAAATTACAGAACAGAAATACGAAGCGAAAAAAAATGTGTATAGAGAGAGAGAATTGAAAGTGTTGTATTTTATATATACACAGAATAGAAGCTGACGATCAAAGCTTGTTTTGATTGTTAGAAAACTTGTAATCAATTGTTAAATCAATAAAAGCAATTGTTTATAATGTTTTGATCTTGTTCTTTATATTCCGCAGAAATTTAATTTCTTAAAGAACAGGAATTCGAGAATGTTGCAAGAACTTGTATTCAACCCCCCTTCTACAAGTTCTAGGCCATCTCACTGGGAAAACAATCCCCGATGAGTTATTAATCCCCGATGGGTTATTAGTCTCCGATGAATTAAAGTGTAGTAATTCCCTGATGTGCAGTTTGTTTTAAAACTATAAAATGATATTTTCTTAAATTATTTTAAGATGTTTAAATTGATTTCTTAACCTCAATAGTTTTTATATTCACAATCTCATGCTTATTTTAGTTTAACGCATTATCATTTGTTCCGATATACGTAGAAGATTGGATTTATACTTTAATTGTTCTGATGAATGAGCATGCTATGCTTTTGATTCTGCTAGCATGATATGAATGGTGATACATGGATATAAATGAGCTTTGAATTTCAGCTATGTTTTCAATCTTATATCTGTGCAATGAGAATGTGAATGATGCCCCTTATGGGGGTTATGCCACATGGTTGGCAAGAGGAAAGGAAAGGTGCTGATGTGTTCTTCACCTGACCAAGAGGAAATGTTATTTGACTACGTAGTCACTCAGAGGGATCATGCTGTCCAGCCTGGCCAGCTGTGTACTATATGGTTAGCAGATCCACGGGTGTAGCCCCCGTTGGATATTTGAGAAAGTTATAATCAGGTGTATACCTGACTTTCTTCAAGGGAGGATCACAAGTTGTATATCATCAGTGAATCCTCAAAGATTTTTGAAGGTTTCCGAGGTCTTGGCATTGCTTCACCAAGTCTCACAAACAAAATTTGAATTTCTCTCCTTTGATTCCAGATGAAATTCGTTGAATTATTCATATTTTCCTCAATGTGTATATACTTGTTGGGCGTAAAACGCTCACCCATGTTGAATGTTAATGTCTTGCAGGACAGAAAGCTAAAGCTGAACCCTTTGATAAGGGGAAAGCAAAGATGATAAGCTACTAAGTGTTTATCCTTTTGATAGAACTGATGAAGGAAAGAAAGGAATGAAAGAAAGAAAGAAGGACGACGTTTGAAGAGTTAATGAGATTTATTTTGTTATTAAGAAATGATGTAATAGCTTCCGCTGTAATTACTTAATTCTTGGGTTGTAATAACTCTTAAATGCTGTTTTTATTCAGTATTTATTTATGAATGGATGAATGGTTATCTTTACCTTCTTATGATGATGCCCTAGTCCGGTATGGGATTATGTGGTCGTCACAGATGACGTCATCAGTAGTTCCTAATAGGCAAGTATGTTAGTCCCTGACGGGCAAGTATGTTAGTCCCTGATGAGTTTTGTGGTGACTAAAACATACCCTGATGGTCGACGGCTATCCCCTGATGGCCGAGAGATCTTCCCCTGACGGGTAAGAGATACCCTGACGGTCGAGAAGTCATCCCCTGATGACTTTTCCTTGATGAGAGAAGGAGACCTTGATGGTGGGGAAACCATCCCCTGACGGGCGAAACATCCCTTGACGGGCAAAATATCCCCTGACGAGTAGTTTGCCCACTAATGGTCAGTCAAACCCCGATGAATGATTATTCCCTGGCGTAGCAGATTTTCCCCCTGACGCGCAGTCTGCCTTCAAAACTATAAAACATGATTTTTCTTAAAATTATTTATGATGTTTAATTTTGTATTCACCCTAAATAGTTTTTATAGCTGTTTTGGAAACCTTAAAAGTTTAAGGACATCACATATGCACTTTCTCTCATATTTTAACCTAAGTACTAAATTTATTTTGGGATATGTATATTTTACAGAATTTTCCCCCCTCTCAAGTAAATTGAAATTGTTGTGAGCAAAGGACTGAGGCAAGTATATTCACAATCTTATGTTTAATTGCAAGTTGATGCAAGCATATACATTCAATCTGATGTTTATTTCAGTTAATGCATTATCATTCGATTCGATATGCGTGCAAGGCTTGAATTATGTTTCAATTGTTTTCTTTTATGAAAGTGCATGCTATGCTTTAAATTCCACTAGCATGATATGAATGATAATGCATGGATATAAATGAGCTTTGAATATCAGCTATGTTACAATCTTATATCTGTGCAAATGAATGAGAATGATGTCCCTTAATGGGTTATGCCACATGGTTGGCAAGAGGAAAGGAAAGGTGCTGATGTGTTCTTCACCGGACTTAGAGGAATGCTAAGTGACTACGTAGTCCACACAAGAGGGATCATGTAGTCCAGTTTGCCCAGCTGTGTACTGTATGGTTAGCAGATCCACGGGTTTAGCCCCCGATGGATATTTTGAGAAAGTTATGCTCGGGTGTATACCTGTCTTTCTTCAAGGAGGGTCACAGGTAGTGTATCATCAGTGAATCCTCAATGATCTTTGAAGGTTTCCGAGGCCTTGGCATTGTTTCGCCAACCTCATAAATAGACTTGGACTTCCTTCGATGTTCCAGATACATTCCTATAAATTGCTTATATACTTCTTCGATGTGTATATACTTGCTGGGCGTAAATCGCTCACCCATGTTGAATTTTAATGTCTTGCAGGACAGCACGCTAAGGCTGAACCCTCTGATAAGGGGAAAGCAAAGATGATAAACTACTAAGTTATGTATTCTTTTGATAAGACAGAGGAAGGAAGGAAAGAAGATGTGAAGGGAGGAAGGAAGAAATTAGAAGTAGTGTGGATTTTGGTTTGTATTTAAAGATGATGTATTAGCTTCCGCTGTAATTGTATTATTCTCGAGTTGTAATAACTTTCTAATACTGTCCTTATCCAGTATTTATGTAATGTTTGGATGTATGGTTATCTTTTCCTTCTTTTAACGAAGCCCTGATCCATTAAGGGATTTTGGGGTCGTCACACCTGGAGTTCAAGTTCAACAGTAGGAAGTTGTCCCTGAGGGCACACACTTAACTAGTTTGATGGCTAAATTACCAAGACTTCAAGATGCAAATAGAGAACTTGATGCAGCCATCATGTCTAGTATTCTAGCAACAAGAACAAGAACAACAAGGCCTGCAGTTCAAGTTCAACAACAGGAAGTTTTCCCTGAGGGCACACACTTAGCTAGTTTGATGGCTAAATTACCAAGACTTCAAGATGCAAACAGAGAACTTGATGCAGCCATCATGTCTAGTATTCCAGCAACAAGAACAAGAACAACAATAGTTCCTCCTTCTACTGCAATAGTCCCAAGCACCAAACAAGACAAAGGCAAGGGCATTCTGGTTGAGGAGCCAAAGAAGACAATGTCTACTCAACTAGGACAACCTAAGATACTAGGGGATGCCATGAAGACTGCTCACTTTCCCACTCCAGTGGAATTAATAGTGGATGGGAAAGTAGAGTTAGTTTTTCTTCAAGAGCAGAAATTGGTGGAGGTTGATGCATTATATACTCAACAATTACAAAAGAAGAGGAGATGGCAGTAGCAAGGAAGGAGGAAGCAACAAAAAAAAAAGGCACTGGTGACATAGAAAACAAGAGCTCAAAAGTCTGCAGATACTAGAAAGAGAAATAAGGAGATTGAGCAGGCTGAAAGAAGTGTCAGGCGAAAGCCAGTGATGAGTGAACCTCAAAAGAAAACTGAAACTACTTTGGTGACAACGTTTAACACTCAAACATCTAAACCAATCCCAAGTAGTAAAATCTCCAGGATTGGAATGGCTAACACATATGAAATAAAGGAAGCATTTAAAAAGAGTGTTAGAGCCATTAATCTTAAAAAGGATGGAAATGAAAAGGAGTATCTCTAAGTCATTCAAAAAGATGGAGAGACTATGCGTCTGAATAAGCCAAGCCAAGAGATGAGGTCATTCAAAGATCTGGAATGGTTTTTGTCTGTTGTACCTAAAAGTTCTGTACTTAATCTAGAATTTAGGAGGCAAATTCAAAAGGAGATTGAGGTGTTGGAGAAGTTAATCAAGTTGCCACAAGTTCAAACTCCTGCACTTGTTTTTGGATTGCTGTATGAGAATTTTCATGGAGATGTTATTTTTTTCAACTATGACAAACAAATTAATAAAGCAAGCAAAGGTGAACTTGAAGGATTCATTGCTTTACTTGAGGGTTCAATTGATGAAGATGAGATCAATTTCAAAAAGTTGTTGGTAGAGAAGCTCAAAGAAATCAACAAAAATAAAAGTTGAAGTTGTAGCTGTGATGTTTATTTTTGAAGCCAGACTTATAGGATTTAAACCTGAGACTTGGTGAAGTTAAATTTAGGATCAAAGATCTTAGTTTGGTACATTTGGGTTTTGAAATCATCATCAACCTTGATTTATTTTTATCACTTTGATAATCATAAATAAGGGGAGATTGTTAGGTTTTGTAACATTTGATTATGATTGTACTTCGAATACTTAGAAATACAAATGTACAGTTAGTGTTAGTTTATAACATTTGAGTTTTTGTAGCTGGTAGTGTACTCTCTGATTATTGTAATATGTTTTATTTATAAGAGAGTAAGTTAATTTGTATTATAAAAAACTACCAGAATTGCATTAGAGATTTCAAGAAGTCAGAACTTATGTTTAGTCTTATCGAAGACTAGGGAAAGTTCATCAGAGACTAAGGCAAAAGCTTATCAGAGACTACAAATTAAGTCATCAGATACTAAGCTTAAGTCATCGAAGACTAAGCATAAGGCATCAGAGACTAAGCTTAAGCTGTTGGAGACTAAACGTACTTGATCAGAGACTAAAGTTGAAGTAGTCAGAGACTAAAATGGATATTACTCTCTGATGCAGTATAGAGACTATTTGAATTAGAAGTTGACTTCGACATGGATGTTGAAGATATTTTTGTAGACAAAGCTGGTTAGGAAACTAACTAGGGATATAATTTTTCATCACGTAATTGGATGTATGTACCTATTCCAATGTGTACATAAACAAAATTCATTATTGAATAGGATTAGAAGCTGAATTACAATTCAGATTTGGAAGCTGTAATTAAGTTTATAGAGTTGTATTAGAAGTTGTATGTTTTCATAGATTTATATATATACAGTACAGAAATTGAAGCTGACAATTGATTTGTGATCGTTAGAATTTGTAATCAATTGTTAATCATTAAAAGCAATTGTTTATAAATTTGTCTTGTTCTTGTTCATTATTTTCTGCAAGTTATATTACTTTAAAGAACACGAATTTAAAAGATTTCAAGAACTTGTATTCAAAGCCCTTTCTACAAGTTCTAGGTTGTCTCACCGGGATAACAACCCTTACCATTTTCGTAAGAACGAATTGTGAAAAGTGAAATTTGAGTTGGAGTATCTTCTACCTTTTCTTTTCCTTTGTCTATGATTGAATGTTTCCTTTCCAAAGCAATAAAACCAAGTCCTTCTCTTCTGACATCAATCTTTTGATAACTTAGTAAAGCTTCAAGATTACCTTTACCTTTTGTGAACTTAAGTACGCTCGCACTTAAGTTTCCTTTTCTTTTTCAAGCTTAGTTATTATCATTTTGGATAATTCTTTCTTCTACACTTTTATTTTCTTCAATCGAGTCACATATTTCATCTAATCGATTTTTCAAGGCGATATTAACCTTTTAAGATTCATCTTTTCATTTACAAGACTTTGATTTCTAGGTTGTATATTCATGCAATTTAAGTGAAGGTTTTGTTTTTCTGATTGAGAGATTTCTTAACATGTTTTAGCTTGATTATTCTATTCTTCAAGAAGTTTATTGCATGTTCTCAAGCTTTCGACAAAGATTTTTAGCGTTAACAGTTCTCCATGAAATTCGTCTATTTTTAAGTCATGTGTCTTCCTTTACCATATTTTGTAATGCGTTTTCATTTTCAAGATTTATTAGCTTTTATTTTAAAACTTCATTTTCTTCCACTAAATAATTATAGTTTTTTGAATTTTATCTAGTGAGAAGTAATCATTATCTGTGTCATAACAGAGCTAAGAAAATACCTTTTTTTCGGATGTTGATACTTCACCATCCGCTAAAAGACAGATTTACAATCTCTTCAGTTTCTTTAGGAGTTTCCTCCTCTTTGTTTAAATCACATCCTTCTTCCGCCAATAAACCTTTTTTGCATTGTCAATCTAGGACATTCTCTTTTAAAATTCTGTGGTTGCTTGCATTCATAGCAAACGTCTTAATTATCGTTTGCTCATTGGATGTTTGTGCTGAGATTTTGCTTCTGAAACTTGTTGTGTTGAGGAAGCTTTGTTTTGATTTGATTCCCACCTTTTGGTTTATAGAACTAACTTCCTTTGGCGTGTTATTTTTGAGAAAGTCTTTTCTATACTTACGAGTTTTGTTTTGAATAACTCACTTTAGTTGCCTTGATAATAGGGAGACTTCATCGTCATCAAGACATTGAAGTTTTTCATTTAAATATTCATTGTCACTGTCGTGATCAATGATGATTGCTTTAAGTGAGACTCCTTTCTTTTGTAAGTCAAGATCAAAGATTTGTTTGTTGTGCATCATGTCTTGCTCATGAGCTCGTAGGTTGCCAATGAGATCATCCATCGGATATGAACTTAGATCGTACATTTCTTTAATTTACGTGATTTTTATTCCCCGACTTGATGGTAGTGCTTTGAGAATTCTTTTGCTCTTCTCATCGGTTGATAACACTTACTAAGTTGTTTGAGCTCGTCGATGATTCGGTTGAATCGTAGCTCCATGCTAATATTTTTTTGGCTCTTTTAAGTTTGAAGGCTTCATATTCTTAGATGGGAGTATCTTGTCTAGTTTCTTTGATGTGTTTGGTACCTTCGTAGGTAAATGAGAAGTTTCTCCCATATTTCAATTGCACTTTTGAAGTTGCAAATTCTTTTATACTATTTTTGTTAGGTTTATAGCATTTGATGATGATGGATATACTTAGAATATTTAGATTTTCAAATATACAATGACTGCTGATGCGTAGCAGTTTAGTTTTTGTAGCTCGTAGTTTACTCTCTGATTATTGTAAAATATTATTGTAAGAGAGTAAATTAAAATTTATTGTAAGAGAAGACATGAAATGCATTGGATAATTCAACAAAGTCAGAGATTATGTTTATGTCTATTAGAGACTAATTGTTAGAGACCGAAGATAAGTTGAAGTTACTCACGCCTATCGGAGACTAAGGATTAGTCTATCGGAGACTAAGGATTAGCTTATCGAAAACTAATCATTATGCTATTGGAGACTATTGTTGAAACTATAAGAGACCAAAGTGAAGTTACTCCCTAATGTAGTTTAGATTTCTAATTTGAATATAAGTTTGATTCAGCACTGACAAAGAAGTTGTGTTGAAGACGAAACTGGTAAAAGGATGAACCATAAGAGTTTCTATTGGATTAGTATTCTTATTCAGATCGCAAATCGTAGAAATAATGTCTAATAGAATTAGAAGTTGTAACTTTGATATATATACATGAGAAATTACAGAATATAGGAGTCATATGATTCATTAATTTTAATCATTCAGTACAGATATTGAAGTTGACAATCGACTTGTGATTGTTAGAATTTGTAATCAGTTGTTAATCCATAAAAACAATTGTTTACAGATTTATCTTGTTCTTTATATTCCACAAGTTTAATTATTTTAAAGAACAAGAACTTGAAAAAGTTTGAAGAACTTGTATTCAACCCCCCCTTCTACAAGTTCTAGGCTATCTATCTGGGACAACAAATAGTATTAGAGCTTGATTGATTTAACTCAAATTAAAAGTTCCAAAGATGGCCAACGATGAAAGAAGCAGCTCCAATCTGATGAACTATATTGGGAATCGTGATGGTGGAACCAGAATTCCAGTACTGAAAAGAGAAGAATATCTTAACTGGAAACAAAAGATGTACATGCACTTGAGGGCTACAGATCCTAATCATATTGATAGAATTGAAAAGGGTTGATATCAGCCAAGAAAATTTGTACTTGCAAAGACTGTAGATGGAACATTGATGGCTGAGCACTTTGAACTTATACCTGAGAGTGACTATACTGATGAACACAAGTTACAAGTGTTAAAGGATTCTAAGATGGTGAACATACTCTACAATGGAGTGGATAAAAATATGTTCACAAGTATAATCAATTGCACTACATCAATATAATCTGGGATACCATCAAGGTTATATTTGAGGGGACAAATCAAGTTACGAAAGAATAAAAGGTCATTGCTAACTCAACTATATGAATACTTTCAAGCAAAGCCTGGTGAGCCAATAACATCAATCTATGATAGATTTAATGCTTTGTTGTATAACCTGAGAATTCTTGGAAAGTCATATGACAATGAAAATTCAATACCAAATTTATAAGGGCTCTTCCACGAAGCTGGGATCCTAAAACAATTACTGTAAGGGAAGCTCATGATATGGAAACTCTCACACTGGATAGGCTTTATGGAAATCTAAAACCATATGAAGTAGAAGTAGAGCAAAGGCAAAAGATGCATGGCAAGGACAAGGGAGCTGCACTGATGGTTGAGAGTAAGATGTCTCATTATGAACTGGATGATGAAACGTATTCTGCAAGATCTGATGAAGAAGAGCCTGAATCTGACACTGATGATGGCATGGAGGAATTTATGGCCTTCATGGTGAAACAGTTCAAGAAATTCAGAGCTAGTAGGAATAGGAGAAAATCATCAAGAAAACCTAACTCAAAGAAAGACGGTCAAACTGTGACCTTTGACAAGAAGAAGGTTAGGTGTTATAACTGTGATGGTTTAGAGCACTTTGCTAATAAGTGCAAGAAGCCTAGATCAACTAAAAGTTCTAAGGATGAAAAATATGGGAAATCAAAGAATGACCTTGATGACAAGAAATATAAATCAAAAAGCAAGGCTTTGATTAATGAAGACAGAGACTGGGCTGACAGTGATTCTAATGAAGAGATTGTCAACTTTGCCTTGGTGGCTCAAATTAATGAGATAAGTGATTCTCCTAAGGTATGTGATGCAACTTAGAACTTCAATATGCTTAATCTCATTGATACATCTAGTATAGAAAGTATACAAAAAGATATGTCTAATTTGCATGTTAGTTTTAGATCATTAACCATTGAACATACCAGGATTAAAGAGTCACATGACCAACTCTCAATAAGGAATAAATTTCTTGAAGAAAGACTATCACAATTTGTTGTTATCAAGTCTGACCTAGATAAGGCTCATTATATGATTGATGCTTTAAAAAAGAGAGAATACTACTTAGCTGAACAACTTGAACTAGAATAGGCTAAAGATAAAACAATGAAATCAATCCTTTAAGATATTATCAGACCTGGTAGGATCTCAAATGATAGGTCAAAAATCTGGTCTGGGTTATGATGATTTCCTAGGAAAAAAACCAGTAGTGGAAGAGAATGAAGAAATTTCTAGCTCCATGACTCACAAGCCAATTCCCATTAAAAGAATTAATTTTTTCTCACATGTTAATGAACTTAAGGTCATTAATACACAAAATCAACATATCACTGTTCCTCCAAAGATACAACAAAATTTAGTGAATGTTGATAAAAAAGAGTCCTCCTAAGAGATTGAACATAAGTTTTATGAAAAAGACTTAACTGAATAAGAGACTAGAGAAATTGGCAGAGCCTAAGAAAGATATACCATCGGAGATTAGCAATGGTAAAAGAAATAGGAACGGAAAAATAGGCATTAATAAATATACTAGTTATGGTAGAATGTCTAATGCTCTAATGAAGACTTGTCACATATGTGGTTAACCCCAATCACATTGTTATATATTCTAGGAGTAAAAACAAAGTTCCTAAGGAAGAGACTAAGCCAACAAAGATAATTAAACCTAGATCACCTTTAAACAGGACTAATCATCTTTGTGAATATTGTGGTAGTGCTAATCTTGGTAGTCTCTCCCCTTCTAGAAGCAAGACTAATGATTCTCCATTAAATGTCACAATTTCTAAAAGTCAATCAACTCCATTAGAGTCTAGTCTTGAATACAAAACTAGTGAGAAAGGACCCAAGAAAGTTTGGGTCCCAAAGAAGTCTAACTAGTTGTTTTATTGTGCAGGGCAAAAAGAAGAGATCATGGTTCGTGGATAGTGGATGTTCAAGGTATATGATTGGTAACAAGTCCCTACTAGTATAGTATGAAGAAAGCAATAGGCCTAAGGTGACCTTTGGAGATGATAGCGAAGGGTACACAAAGGCCTATGGCAATGTTGAACATAGGGATGTCATCTTTACTGAAGTATCACTAGTTCATGGCTTAAACCACAACCTATTAACTATTAGTCAACTATGTGATAAAGGATATAATGTCACATTTAAAGAAGATCAATGTCAGGTGTGTGACAAGAAGACTGGAGATGTGATCTTGACAGGGAAGAGAAAAAGAAATCTTTACACTGCAAATTTGATTTCTACTGTTGATTAAGCCTCTACTGATGAAAGTTGGCTTTGGTATAAGAAACTCTCCC
Source organism: Centella asiatica (assembly GCA_014636745.2). Classification (NCBI taxonomy): domain Eukaryota; kingdom Viridiplantae; phylum Streptophyta; class Magnoliopsida; order Apiales; family Apiaceae; genus Centella; species Centella asiatica. Next base: position 15,351,741 of record CM025788.1, read on the forward strand.
ACTTGAACTTCAAAAACATCGATACTTTGGGGAGAAAAGGTTTAGAAGTTGGCATTCCTCAATTGGAGTTTACACAAGATGGATTATGTGAATCATGCCAGAAAGGAAAGCAGGGAAGTGTATCATTCAAGAGTAAACCAACAACATCAATTACTGATCCATTATAATTACTACACATGGATTTGTTTGGTCAGGTAAATATGATGTCAATTTCAAAAAATAGATATGTATTGGTTATAGTGGATGATCACACAAGTTAATGGGTGAAATACCATTACGCAAAAGATGAAGCCTCTCAATTGGTTATTGTTCACATAAAGAAAGTAAAAACTGAGTCAGGAAAGAAATTAAGGGTTATAAGGAGTGACAGAGGTACATAATTTAAGAATTCTCACATAAATGAATTCTGCATTAAAAAAGGAATAACATATCAATTCTCAGTTCCTAGAACTCAACAATAGAATAGAGTTGTTGAGAGAAAAAATAGAACCCTTATTGAAGCAACAAAGACAATGTTAGAAGAGTCCTAGTTTCCAATCTATTTCTAGGAAGAAGCAATCAATACTACATGCTTAACAAAAAACAGGCCCTTGATCAACAAGATGTACAACAAAACACCTTATGAGTAGATGTCTAGGAGAAAACCAATTCTCTAGTTTCTTCATGTGTTTGGATATAATTGTTTTGTTCTAAGAGACTCATCAGAGACTATAGGAAAATTCGACAACAAGGATGGTGAAGCAATATTCTCAGGTTATTCTCTATCTAGTAAAGCATATAATGTTTATAACCTAAGTACAAAGGTCACTGTGGAATTTGTACAAGTAACATTTGATGATAGCAAGATCCCTGGAATGATTGCTTAGGGACTACATGAAACTCTCAGGTTTAAGAATGAATTGGACACATGGGAAGACCCATTAGAGACTGATGAACAACCCCAAGATGACTATGTCCCTTCAATGATTGAGGGGGAGTTAACGGTTGTGCATGAATTACCAAGGACTAATACTCCACCAGAGACTAGAGTATTAGCAAGAAATGAACCACAATAACAAGTAATACAAATGCACAATTGGAGACTAATGGAACACCAGAGACTACTGAAGAAAATAGTCAAGAAGAGACTAATAGCTTAGGGGGAGCTAATGATGAAGAAGTCACTGGTTTAGGGGGAACATTCTTTAATCCAACCAAAAGATTGGACAATGTTCATCTAGAAAGTGAAGCCTCATCTTCAAGATTGAATCTACCACCTACTAGATCATGGTTGAAAGATCATCCACCAGATTTTATTATTGGAGATTTAAAGGAAAGAGTCAAGACAAGAAGTGCATCTTAGAATAAATGTCTTTATCTCAGTTTTATTTCAAAAATAGAACCAAAGAAAATTGAAGAAGCACTCCAAGATCCTTATTGGTTAATTTCCATGTAAGAGGAATTGAACCAATTCACAAGGAATAAAGTCTGGAGATTGGTGCCTAAATCAAGGAACATATCAATAGTAGGTGTCAAATGGATCTTCAGAAATAAGCTAGATGAAGCTAGTACAATTACAAGAACTAAAGCAGGACTGGTAGCAAAATGATATTCTCAAGAAGAAGACATTGTCTATAATGAGACTTTTACACCAGTTACTTGAAGCTATAAGGATTCTTCTAGCATATGTAACTTACAAGAGCTTCAAGGTGGACTAGATAGACGTTAAAAGTGCTTTCTTGATTGGAAAATTGGATGAAGAGGTCTATGTTGAGCAATCACATGGTTTTGCAGACCCCAAGTTTCCAAACCATGTTTACAGGTTAGATAAAACACTTTATGGTCTAAAGAAATCTCCAAGGGCCTAGTCTGATACAATATCTTAGTTTTTAATTGAAAATAAAATTGGTAAAACTATAATAGATAAAACTCTCTTTTATAGAAAACTGGGCTTTGATTTAATACTTGTGCAAATATATATAGATGACATTGGATGTACTAATGAAAGTTTTTTTTGGAAATTTTCCAAACTTATACAGTCTAGATATGAGATGAATATGATGGATAAGTTAACCTTTTTCTTAGGATTACAAATAAAGTAATCAACTAATGGAATTTTCATTAGTCAATCTAAGTACATCAAAGACTTACTAAGAAACTTTGATCTAGCTGATTGTGCAATTGTAAAAACACCCATGGCTACTACCACTAAGTTAGATAAGGATATCAAAGGTAAGAAGGTTGATATAACTAGCTATAGATGCAATGTAGGCTCACTCTTGTATCTCACTACAAGTAGACTTGATATAATGTTTGCTACATATTTATATGCGAGATTTCAAGTTGATCCTAAGGAGTCACACTTAATTTCTATTAAAAGAATACTCAAATATCTGAAGGGTGCCCCAAACCTTGGGCTCTTGTATCATAAAGAATCTGATTTAAAACTAATTAGCTATTCAGATGTTGACTATGCATGATGTAAGCTAGAAAGGAAAATCACAAGTGGAAGCTGCCAATTTCTTGGAGGCAGGCTTCTTTCTTGGTTTAGTATAAACAAAATTTAGTTTCAACCTCAATTACAAAAGCTGAATACATTGTAGTAGGTAGTTGTAATGCTCAGATCCTATGGATCAAAAATCAACTCCTGGACTATGCCAAAATTCTTATTTATTATGATAATACAAGTGTCATAGAAATAACTGAGAACCCTGTACAATATTCAAGAACAAAACATATTGACATATGGTATCACTTCATTAGAAAACATGTGAATGAAGGTACTATTGAATTGCACTGGGTTACAACTAATAAGCAACTTGCTGACATATTCACCAAACCTTTAGATGAACCTACATTCACTAGGTTAGTATATGAACTAGGTATGTTGAATTATGCTCCTATAAAGTTAATTTCCTAAAAAGCAAGTTCTTAGAAAATTAGAAGCTAGAATTTAATTTCTGGATTGTAGTTGTTTTTCATGGGCAGAAAATCAACAGCTATTAATCATTGTATTGATTGTTAGATAACTTTATAAACAACGTAGTAGCAGAGACTAAAGAATAGTAGTGATGAGTTATTACTTCTTATCTATTTTAAATAATTAGTCTCTGATAGTTATTTTTTACTAGTCTCTAACAAGTCAAAATTGAACTATCGGGGACTAGTTTAACTTAGTCTCTGAGAGTGATTGGGTAAGAGACTAAGATAGTCTCTGATAACTAGTATGAAATTTAAATATCTCTGGTATGAAAGTTGTTCCAATAGTCATGCAGAGCAAAAGAATTTTCTCTAACGTAAAGGGAAAAGTAGAAAAGGTAATGATTCCTATCTCTTATCCCCATACTATGAGATCACTTCTCATAGCTAGGTTTCCAAACATTTATTCTTTGTCATTCTTTTAGGATCATGTTCAACAAACCAGAAACCCAATTGATCTTCCAACAACTTCACAACAACAATCTCCAACCCCCTCCACAGTCTCTCAAAAGACTGTGGTTGCAAAAAGAAAGAAAGTCACAAAAATTCCCATAAAAAGAAAAACAAGTGAGGGTGACAATGAGATTGAGGAAGAAAAAGAAGCTGAGGTGGCACATCATAGAAAGAAAAGAGTAATAATCCTAAGAAAAAAATCAATTTATTGCCCCCCAAAAGGCAATGGAGTTTAAAAGGGCAAACATCAGACTGGAAGCATCCTCACAAAATGATGTTGACATTAAAGAAAGTTCCCAACCAGGAACAATAGGTAAAGAGTCTGCACAATCTTCTGTACAACAACAGAAGATAAGCCAATATGAGAGAAGAATTAAAAGAAAGAGTGACAATGTTGATGGGTTTCATGCACATAAACGTAGCGGAAGCGATAAATTAAAATGATTTATTGAAATCCCAACCAGGATCTATGCAAAACAGGAAATACATATTTGATAGAAGAGTACCTATTCAAGCTGCAGATTCTGAACTTTGCTGGAGATAGTGATGAACCACAAGCTCAATCCAATTGAACCAAGCCTCTATAGGTATCCACACGAGCATACAACTCAACCAAGGAGATGAATGACTTCTCTTATATGGTACTAGCCAAAAGGAAATCAAAGAACATCTTTTATCTCACTCTTTCTATTTGTTCTATTTCTTTCTTCTCTACTCTTTGCTATACAAAGCTTAAGAAAGAACTAAAGGTTGTGTATATCTAGTATATATCTCTATCTATGTATATGTCTAACATATCTCATAAAGGAGATAAGAGGAGGGGGAGTATTTAAAGGCAACTAACCTCTTCTTTCACCACCCTTTTTAACCAATATATCAACATATATATCATATATATATTTAGATTCAATGAACCTAGACAAAGGTGGCTAAACTCCTTTTCCACCACCCCTCTCAACCAATAGATCTTTGTGTATATCATATATATATTTAGATTCAATGAACTTAGTTAGAGGTGACTAGATACAATGAATCTGGACAGAGGTGTGTCTAGATACAATGAACCTGGACAAAGGTGTGTCTAGATACAATGAACCTGGACAGAGGTGGCTAACCACCTCTTGCAAGCAGCTATTAACATTTAATATTTTGCAATGGTTGTTACAATTGACTAAGTCAATTACTAGTATTAATTCTCAACTACAATTCTAAATAAGCCAATCATATTTACCTATTTAAAATCTAATATCCGAATTAATTCTCCTTTTAATTACGCTCTTAGTGTGAGACCCTATAAGTTATTATTACGTTGACAATAATTTTATAATCATATTATAAAATTATAAACAATGAGCGGTATCTAGTAATACATCACTGTTACCTAAGTAATAATAATGTTGATGATTCAACATAACCTTTTCTTGTGACCAATGTTTCAATGTAATATAATTCCTTTTGTTGTTGATATCCAAGATTAAACTCAAGACATGAAGTGTGTCATCCTCTTTATAATTTAATCTTTGTTTTCTTGATTGATGAATAAACTATAAGAGACAAATCACTATTTGAGCATTGCCATGCATTTCATAGTTCTACTCAATCAAGAGACCCAATGATATCACTCCTAATATACGTAGGAGGGACAAATCCCATCTAGATCATTCACATTCCTCACACGACTCATAATATAGCCAACAGTCACTTTTAATGTCCATCCAATTACAGATGACTTTTGGTGATATCTAACCATATGAATCCTCATGTACAAATGTAATGACTTCAGGTCGAAGGACCATTACATCATTGTCACTATGAGAATATCTTATGATACTGCACTTACATGTAGAATTCTCATGGTGGGTCAATCTAGTACACTGTTCTCCAACATGTACCTATACATTGACTTGATATCTCACATATCTATGGCTAATGAGATTTCGTCATCAGTCAACCCACATAAAAGTCTCAATATATCATTGTTATCCCATTAACAATAATACTTGACTAGGGATGTTTAAGAATATTGATACATTTTACAACTACATGATCTCATGTTCCAAGTTGCATACTTGAACCAATATAGTCTGTATTCATTATTCTAGGGACATTTATTATCTTAACAATTACATCACACAGTAAATTGAAGTATAATAAACTAAACATTATTTATTAAATCAAAACATAGGTATAAGTGAGCCATGACAATTATCAAATAATTGACTCCTAGGGCATACACTACAACAAATGTGAGTGCACACACTAAGTCTACTAAAATTGATGCTTCTCAAATTTCAAATCCTAAGGAGCAGCCAACATTCCAATCTATACTTTCTCCTCCTTCTTCTCCTATTCCTGATTTTTCAGAACCAATAGGTTAAAATCTTCTTGATACTTTCCAAGAAGAGCCAAACCTCCAAGTGATTCCAAAAGAATCAGTTTCAGCTTTCCAACTAGAGACAAATATTCTTGAATAATTAGAGACTAGTTCTCAAATGGACTGGTCGGAGACTAATCACTCATAAGAGACTAGTTCTTCACCAGTCACTAAAGCCTTTATTTTACAAGAGACTGGCACAAAAGAACCACTTGTTCAAAGTACAAGTAAAGTTAGTTCTCAGGCTCTTATTCCCCATCTCATGGCTCACTTATTTGCCTTGGAGAGAAACTTAACCACATCATTATTAAGGGAATCTCCTCTCTTTGGTACCATGGATAATTCTTCTTTACCTCCTCTTTCTTTCAGACTGAGTGCACCTATCCAAGTTAGTGAGGTAGAGATAATCTCTAGTGAGAGTCAAGCTCCTGACCTGGAAAAAGGTGAGGTGAGTGAAAAACAAGAGAGTCAACCTTTAGTAAGCTTGGAAAAAGGTGAGGAAGAGAGTTTGGATGTTCAACTCCAGGAAAAAAGAGAGGGTGTGAGCAAAGATGAGATCCTTGAAGAAAATAAAAGAGAGAAATATACTTTTTTAGTAGAAGAATTTCTTAAACTTGTTTCGACACCTTCATCCATTGAAGCTCATTTATCTTCTAATCCCAATATTGATCAAACATCAGAAGATAATGAAAAAGCTCTCAGCTAGGGGATGCAACACTTCAGATGCTAGCTGACATGTCAAATGAAGATTTTAAAGTACCGTATGGTCTTTAACAACATCAGGACAGGTTGTCAGCACTAAAGACACACACTACAGTTGAGCATGTGGCTGAAGAGGAACTAGAATAGAATGTGGATGCAAGCTTCACAAACACCTTGGATGAGGCAACTACGCAACTCAGACAAGATTATTTGTCCACATTAGGGTCCAGTGTAGTTGATCTCACTCCAGAAGCAATCTATGAGGCATTGATCAAATCAGACAAGAGAAAAATAAAGCTCTAGAACTTCCTGATCAATGGTCTCAAGACTAAACTCAAGAATGTCCAAACTAGGGTAGAACTGGAAGTAGGGAAAATGAGACAATTCTATGAAAGTCATCTTCCCAAGAGGATGCTTAACCCAATAGAGATGAAACTACGTGAGGAGTCCAACACTAAGAAATGACTTCAAGCTTTAGAATCTACTGTTCAGTCAATTTTGATTTCTCAAACTTGATTATCTGAGGACATTCAGGAGCTTAAACAACTTTTTCTCCTAGCCAATCTTTCTCTGGCTATTTCATCATTTCACCCTAAGGATTTTGATGTCAAAAAAGGAAAGAGTAGTCAGGTAAGGGAAAATGAAGTTCATGCTGATAACAGTAAGGAGAGAGTTGTCAACGAGAAAAATCGTTTAATAGTTTGATAACTGAACTTGGAAAACTTCAGAGAACCAACAAAGAAATTGATGCAGTCATCACTGTTAGCAAAGTTGAAGTAACTATTCAAGCTGAAGCTCCTACTTTATTTGAAGTCCCAATTATTAGAAAAGACAAAGACAAGGGTATTGTGACGACCCCATAGTCCCATACCGGACTAGGGCATCATCATAAGA
>CM025788.1:15359131-15372654 GCA_014636745.2 Centella asiatica
CATTTATATCCATGCATCATCATTCATATCATGCTAGCAGAATCAAAGCATAGCATGCTCATTCATCAGAACAATTAAAGTATAAATCCAATCTTCTACGCATATCGGAACAAATGATAATGCGTTAGACTGAAATAAGCTTGAGATTGTGAATATACTTGCCTCAGTCCTTTGCTCACGACCAAAATTTAATTTACTCGTGAGTGGAAAATTCTGTAAGAATATACATATCACAAGATGAATTTAATATCTGGGTTAAAATATGAGGGAAAATGCACATGTGATGTCCTTAACTTTTAACGTCTCAATCTGATATAAAAACTATTGAGGTTAAGAAATCAATTTAAACATCTTAAAATAATTTAAGAAAATAACATTGTATAGTTTTAAAACAAACTGCGCATCAGGGAATTACTACGCTTTAATTCATCGGAGACTAATAACCTATCGGGGGTTAATAACTCATCGGGGATTAATAACTCATCGAGGATTATCAACCCATCGGGGATTATCAACCCATCGGGGATTAATAACCCATCGGGGATTAATAACCCATCGGGGATTAATAACCCATTGGGGATTATCAACCCATCGGGGATTAATAACCCATCGGAAATTATCAACCTATCGGGGATTATTTTACAAGATCAGAGACTAATTCAAACCCGTCAGAGACTAGGTTAAGGTCTGTCTCAGATACAGGGTCGTCTTCCTCACTCCTCCATGTGTGGTGCCCTCAACCATAACCACACTTAGGTCAAAACTCATCATTCTCTCAGTGATACGTAACATTTCTTATGGTCTGCATGCCATCCTAAACACGGTTTAGGGTTAAAAATCAGGTTAAAGAATACTCAAGCATGGGGTTGCAACTACTGACAAAAGAATGTTTGGTAGTTAAAGGTTTGTCCACCAGGTGGTTGTTAACAACACTACACCCATCTTAGACAACTTGAAATAAATGACATTAACTTCGATCGTTAGAATATGCATTAAGTCATACTTTTGAAAATAAATGAACATGGTATTAAATGTGGTAGGTAGAGTAGAGATGCAAGAAATATAGCAAGACTTAAATGAGATGCTCTTACCTCCTCACTGTAGGAAGGAAATAAATGCTCCGGTTTATCCTTCAAGAAGAACTGCTGTCTCGAAAATTAAATTTAAGTTTGATGGAAGTTTAGAAAGGTAGAATCAGGGTTACAACAGCGTGATGTGTATATATATCACTTGATTGAACAACAAGGACCGTCGAATCAACTTGATCTCAGCCGTTGGCTATGAAAAGAAAGGAAATGACTAAAGAAGGAAAGAGTGGTTAAAACAGCTGCTGTGTCCATCGGTCATCTTTCATAGCTGACTCTAGGGTAATGATAGGGATGATGAGCATTTAATGCTACTATTCCCCCCCAGCAGTGGAGTATTTAAAAAGAGGACGGGTACTGTACTACCCGAGGCATTCTCGCGAAACACTCCTTTAAGGGTAGAACAACTCATAACCTCATGAGCTTTACAAAATCATTTTAAAAATCTTTTGGACATCACATTGCAGATAAATTTTTCATAAGAAAATATAATTTCAATATTCACAACTTATAAGAAAATAATTTTCATGAAGAAAAATAAGCTAAAATAATTAAATTTCATAACGGAATTTATTTACAAATCCGGGTCTTCACATTCTAGATCCACTGATTATAAGTTACTGGTGACGACTTGATCAGTGTTTCATTATCCACCGATGTCAACCCCTGATGAAGAGGCTTGATCAGTGCTTTTTTATTCACCGATGTCAAGCCCTAATGGAGATTTGATCAGTGTTTCATTTATCCACTGATGTTATAACTTGCTTTTTATCCATCAAAAGGTTCCCTGACGAGTTGATTTTTTGTCATCGCCAAACTTCTTGGGCAATCTAAGTCATCGCCAAACTCATCGGGCAATTTAAGTTATCACCAAACTCGTCATCAGTGGGTAAACATGACTTGTGCCAAAGTCACTTTTAGACATCGCCAAACTCGTCGTTAGTGGATAAAAATGACTACAGCCAAAGTCACTTTTACCCATCGCCAAACTCGTCACAAGATAAACTATCGCCAAAGTGATTGATAGCTATCACCAAACTCATCGGGGGGTATGTCGTCGCCAAAGTCTGGACATTAGAGTGTTTCACCTATTGGGTTCCCCTAACGGGATCCCCTGACGAGGTCATTGCCTGATGCCTTCCCCTGACGACTTCCCCTGACTAGGTCATCCCCTGATGAGTTCCCCTGACAGCTTCCCCTAACTAGGTCATCGCCTTATGAGTTCCCATGATGGCTTCCCCTGACGGGTTCCCCTGATGGCTTCCCCTGACAAAGTCATCCCTTGACGGGTTCCCATGATGGCTTCCCCTGATGGATGTCATCCCCTGACACAGTATTTTTAGGCTTCCCCTGATGGGTTATTCTTACTGATACCCTTAAAAATACTTGTCATTTTGATCATCGATACTTTGTTGGCTTTCCTTGGAATGTCTGTCGTGCGAAATACTTATCTCCTTTTAAGTCACAATAGCCATTCCTTGACATTGTCGAGTCCATTCAAGTTAACACTGATGACTCGCTCAGTGCAGTGAAGTTCATCCCCTGATGACTAAGTCGTCCTTCAGTGGATGCAAAACTTGTGTAGATATACTTAAGGTTTATAGAATACCTTGAGTATTTACAGATGCACATTTATTCCCTTAAAACGTCATCGTCATCATTTATATCCAATAGTTAGCCATCGCCTAACTCGTCGCGAGATAAACTATCGCTAAAGTGATTGATAGCCATCGCCAAACTCATCGAGACGTATGTTGTCGCCAATGTCTGAACATTAGAGTGATTCCCCTGACAGGTTCCCCTGATGAGGTCATCCCCTGATTCCTTCCCCTTGACTAGGTCATCCCCTGATGCGTTCCCCTGATGAAGTCATCGCCTGACGGGTTCCCCTGGTGGCTTCCCCTGATGAAGTCATCCCTTGACGGGTTCCCCTGATGGCTTCCCTTGACGAAGTCATAGCCTAACAGGTTCCCCTGATGAATGTCATCCCCTAACATAGTATTTTTAGGATTCCCCTGATGGGTTGTTTTCATTGATGCCCTTAAAAATACTTGTCCTTTTGATCATCGATACTTTGTTGGCTTTGCCTAGAATGTCTGTCATGTGAAATACTTATCTTCTTTTAAGTAACAACAGTCATTCCTTCATATTGTCGAGTCCGTTCAAGTTAACATAGATGACTCGCCTAGTGCAGTGAAGTCCATCCCCTGATGACTAAGTCGTCCATCAGTAGATGCAAAACTTGTGCAGATATACTAAGGTTTATAGAATACCTTGAGTATTTACAGACGCACATTTATTCCCTTAAACATCATCATCATTTATATCTAACAGCATATGAGCCTCATCATTAGACATTGCTAGGATGGCTTTGAGATTTTCTTCCTCACGCTCTAAAGGGGTTATGTTTAGAATTTTTTGATATTCTATGCTTTTCTTAAGATCTTTATCACTGGTGATTTGAGAAGGTATAATTCCAGATCTTATATCCTCATAGGATATGTTTGAAGTAGGGATAACAGTCATATCAGGTTATTTGAATTTCTTCTTTGACTCTTCAATCATGATGGACTTTCCCTTACTTTTTTTTCTTTCTTTTGCTGCAATGTCATGCTCATTCACTGATGTTTCTACATTCCTAGAAATATCTTTGGTGGCTTTCTCCCCAATATTCCTTGATGTTTCTTTTGAAGATTTCTCCCCCTTTTTGACATCAGCATTTGAGGAAGTTAAGAGAGTAGGAATTATTTGTAGAAGTTTGGCAATGTTGGCAGTCATGTTGAGTTGAAGATTTTCAATATTTGTGAGTTTAGTATTGATATAGGAGAATTGGTAATCAACAATGTCAGCAAGTTTCTTGAATTTGAGGAGAGAAGGACTGGTGGTGTAGGTGTCTTTAACTTTTTGTACATTTGTGACTTTCTCACAAAGTTGTTTGCATTTTTTGTAGCTCGACTTCTGTTGCTTTAGCCATCATTATTTGAGACTTCAAGACCTTGTGCAAGACTAGATTAGTTGTTTGGGACAGCTCTTCAGTGAGAAATTTTTCTTTATCATTCATGTGGTTCTTCTTATAGTAATAATCAACTCCCATGGGGTGTAAAATTTACCCGTAGGAGCATCATCTTTATCACTAAAAGAAGAACTGTTGTCATTTTCAGCAACAGTATCTTCATCATTACCATTAAAGATAATGGTTCATAAGTGTTTGGAGCATTTTCTCTCATGTTTTTCTTAAGGAACTCATCCTTGATGTCCTTAAGCTCTCCTTTTTCATTGTCTGCTAAGACAAAACTGTTGGGTTTTGTAGAATAAAACGCAGCGAAAAAATACGATTTAAAATAAAACAAAACGAAACCCAAACCCGAGGATCTATGCGAAACAATTTAATACAGATAGTTTAAGATTTTACCGATTAATTGTGCGAATCTGAAGCTTTGGTGAAGGTGTTGATCGTCTCCAAATCTTTAACGCAATCCAACAGAACTACGTCTCTACTGTATCCACACAAACACCCATGAACCGTCTCACGATTCGAACGAGAAGAGTTACAGTACTAGTTGTACGATCTGTATCTCTCTTTTCTCTCTATATCTCTGAACTCTAGTTTCTCTCTTATGAGCAACTAGGGTTCTTAGAATACGTGAAAACGTTGGTTTTGAGAGAATAGCTGATATATCATATATATAGCCTTTCATAGAGTAATTCCAAAACCTAATCTAATTAGGAGACTTAAAATCCGAATTTTATATTTATTAGATATATATATTTTATCAAGTCTCACTTAATTAATATATATATGCACAAATAAATATATATTCGTATTTCCTTCCAAAGGACTCTATTTCATACAGATTACATATATTAATATATATATATATATATATATATATATGTATGTATATAATTTAAAGCCATGATTTAATTAAATCAATCTTATTGATATATTAAAATCATTGACATTTAAATTATATCTCCTTGACGAATGTTCTTTGTGTGTGACCCTGTAGGTTATTATTACGTTGGCAATAATTTTAAATCATATTATAAAATTATAAACAGTGAGCGGCATCTAGTAATACATCACTGTTACCCAAGTAATAATAAAGTCATAGATTCGACGTTACCTTTCGTGACCAATGTTTCAATGTAACTTAATCCTTTTAACCATGATATCTAAGATTAAATTCAAGGCATGGATGTGTCATCCTCTTCATAATTTAATCTTAGTTTTCTTGATCAATGAGTAAACTATATGAAACAAATCTCTATTTGAGCATGGCCATGCATTTTATAGTTTCACTCAATCAAGAGGCCTATAGATATCACCCCTAATTTATAGGAGGGTTAAATTCCATCTACATCATTCCCATTTCTCACATAACTCATTATGCATCCAACAATCACCTTTATCGTCCACCCGGTTAAAGGTGACTTTTGATAATGTCAAAACGCATAACTCCTTATGTAGAAATGTCATGACTTCAGGTCAAAGGACCATTACATCATTGTCACTATGAGAATTACTTATGACACATAGCATAACGTTCCATGTAGAATTCTCATGGTGGGTCTGTCCAGTACTATGTTCTCTAACATGTACCTATGTATCAACTTAATATATCTCGTATATATTTATGACCAATGAGATATGGCCATCAGTTAATCACATACTAGTCTCAATCTATTATTGTTGTCCCGCTGACAATGATACTCGACTAGGGACATTTAAGAATAATGATACATTACATACTTATATGATCTCATATTCAAGTCACATACTTGAATCCATATAATTAGTATCATTCTTCTAAGGACATTTATTATGTTAACATTTATATAACGCAATCAATAAAACATAATAAAAGAAATTATCATCTAACCAAAAACATATCATAAATATAGTGTCACAATCATTACATAATTGGACACTAGGGCATACACTCTAACAAAAACTCTGCATCTCTCCTTTTTCCTTTCCATGGAAGGCAGAACTCTCCATCTCTCCTATGTGTCAAGGTCCTCTCAGGGGTTTGACCTTGCCTCTCCTCACTACATATTCTCATATCCTCGCTTAATGTAATCCTAACATGGCTCTTAGAGGCTATGTTTTCATCAACTGTGGACAAATTTAATAAGGTATCTACAACAATAGTGTCCATAGATGAGAATTAAATATAGGAAGGAGATGATGTTATATGTACAATTAGAGGAGTGTATATGCTTTGGGATTGAATATTTGTAATTGCACACACATCCCCTGATTGGTCTGTAGGTACACCCCTTGATACATCATCAGTGCTTGGATCTTGAAGAAAAGAGTCACACATTAAAGTGTCTAAATCTACAAGCACTAAATTATTTGGAATTTGCTCCTCTAAGGTGTAAGGGATTAAAGGATCTAATGTTATGACATTCAAAGTTTGTGTCATAACATTTGAAGAGAAAGAAGGAAAAGGAGTAGAAGAGAGTGTTGGATGACTCAATGAGTAAGGAAGTGAGTCATAAAGAGTACCAAAAGTGTGTGCCCTCACTGTGTCATTATTTTGTTTTGATCTTCTCTCATAAGGCCTGACAACAGTTTGTGTAGACCTTGTGGTTACTGTATGTGTTTCCTCACTCGAGTGTGTCCTTGGTGAAAGACTCTTTCCAATAGATGGCTCTTTCTGGGAGGGGTCATCTAGTTGTGGTTTCTTGAGTAGTTTTTCTTTTAGTACCCTAGTCTTTTGGGAGACTAAGGACTGGACTTGAGAGGGTTGTTTGGAGGTAGTTGTCACTTGGGTAGATTGAGCATGGGTAATGTTCTCAATTACTGTGGCTATTCAAGAATAAGTTGAAGGTTGAGAAGATGAAGTGTTATTAGTGATTACCTCAGTCATGTGCTCTAGGAGCACAATTATTAATCAGTAGATGCCGACTTGTTATTGATTTCAATGAACAATCTCTTGGTTTGTTTGAAACAATGGATTGTCACATCATCATTCTCAACAGAAAGGTTAGGCAATTGTGCATTATAGCATAATAGACCTCAGATTTCCTCGAGGTTTGCTCACCCATCTTTACAACTAAATCATAAAAAATAAGCTTGCCTATATTTATGTGAATATTATTGAGCATGGCATAAGCTATCTTCAGTGTAAGTGATGTTATGACTTAAAAATTACTAGACTTGCCAGAGAAAATGTTTGTAATAGTGTCAAAGAGATAAGAAAATTTTCTTTTGGCATTAGCCCTTATTAGGTTTTATATCATTTGATGATGATTGTACTTAAAGTACTTAGAAATACAAATGTACGGTTAGTGCTAGTTTATAGAAATTGAGTTTTTGTAACTGTTAGTTTACTCTATGATTGTTGTAATATATTTTTATAAGAGAGTAAGTTAATTTGTATTGTAAAAGACTATCAGAACTGCATTGGAGAATTCAACAAAGTCAGGGATAATGTTTAATTTATCAGGGACTAATTTCTAGAGATTGAAGATTTAATGAAGTTAGTTAACACTGTCGAAGACTAAGGCCAAGCTTATCGGAGACTAAAGAATAAGCTTATTAGAGACTAAGTTAAGCCTGTTGGAGACTAAAGATTAAGCTTATCGGAGACTAAGCTAAGCTTGTCGGAGACTAGCTTACTTGACCAGAGACTATTGTTGAAGCCATAAGAGACTAAAGTGAAGTTTAATCTCTGATGCAGTACAGAGTTCTAATTCAATTAGAAGTTGACTTCAGCATGGACAAAGAAGTTGTGTTGAAGACGAAGTTGGTTAGGAAATATACTAGAGATGTTTTTCTTATTGAATTAGGATAACTATTCAGAGTTTACATAGAATTATATTATCGAATATGATTAGAGGCTGAATTACGATTCAGAATCAAAAGCTGTAATTGAATTTACAGAGTTACAAGAAGTTGTACAATTCTATTGATTTGTGGATGATCTGCTAGATAAAAGGGGTTCCTAAGATAATAGGATTGGTAACGTCTTTAACTAATAAGAAAGAGGTTTTGAGAGAGAAGGCGGAGTTAGGAATCTTGACATCAACGTCTGAAATTTTGTAGTTAATCCCTAACTTTTTTCCGTTAGCTGCATAGAGCCCTTCGGTAGTTTTTTCAAAAAACTTTGTGGGGATAAGACATAGAAGGCAGCACAACTCCAGGGAGACTTGCTGTGGGATATGATCCTTTTCTTTAAGAGATCTTGAATCTCTTTTTGACAGTGTTTGATGAGCTCATGACTCATCTGGATAGGTCTAGCTTTAGTTGGGATGGTCTTTTCGTCAAAGTCAGGCTCGTAAGGGAGTCTAACGCTGTGATATTTTCGATCCCAAAAAGCATTAGGGACATCAGCACAAAGCTGAGTGGTGATTTTTGTGACGGCCCCAAAAATCATAAAACAAATTTCGGGCACCATCAATAATTGACAAAAGATAATTAATACATCCAAGCATGCATAACATTAAATAAGAGATAAATAACGAATCTCTATTACATTATCCATTAAAGAGTATTTAATACAGCGGAAGTCTTAAAATAGGGCCCACATAGGCCTTAAAGTCTAAACATTTCTATAATCTTCTCCTTCTTCACCCTACCCTTGAAAGCCATCCATAGGAGGGATATCAGGAAGCTCTCAGAATTCCATTTTTTCTTTTCCCTTATGAGACGCATCGGTCGTCTCGCCATAACCTGCAAAAATTATAATCATAGCAACATGAGCGATTTACGCTCAGCAAGTATATATTCGATAGTATTTGGGTAAGCTTGAACGATGGAAAATAATGGTTTAAGTGTTTATGAGGTTGGACGAAAACAATGTCCAACACCTCCAATAATATAGAAGAAAAATAGTTTCTAGGGTCCCCGAGTGATAGCGAGGGATTTGACCCTTTTCTTAGAGGAATCTTGAATAAACCACATGCGCCTTATAACACTGTCTGTTTGGCGCACGTGCCCTTAAGAACTCTTAATACCGTCTGTTTGGCGCAGGTGCCCTTAAGAACTATCTTAAATCAAACGTTATATCAGATGGCCAACCTGATCGTCTGACTTAACCATAATGACATACGTAGTCAATGCAGAAAATTTGTCTGCAAGGGTTCGGTTACCGATGCCTCGGTTTCCATTCCCTATTCATAATAGGCACGGGATGCCAGGCATATGCATCCACGTAACCGTTAGTTTACCCACACGGATATACTTTTCAAGTAAGGGGTAAAGAATAAGACTTCTATATCCGTATAGGGTTTACTTTGACGTATTAGCGAACTTAAACAACTAATAACCGCCCAAGAAGTACTTGTATCTAGTACAATATTTTTCACGTACATCGGATCGAATGATCATACGTTACTTAACTTTGAATAAATATCAACATAATATCAATATCATGTACGTATATCGAAGAATTGATTATACGCATTAGTTTGAAATATAAATCATTTGGAAACATATTTGTCATGAATATAAAAGAGATATGTACATGCATATCATTTCATAACATATTATACGCATATCGAAACAAGTGATCATGCGTTATCTTGAAATAAACATAAGATTGAATGTATACTTGTCTTTGGTCCTTAGAATGCTCACGTTTAATAACTCGTGAAAGCAGAAAATTCTGTAAAACATGTACAGATAATAATATGAGAAATCTCCACTTAAATACACAAGATAAATGTTCATGCGAAGTGTTAATGAAATTCTCAAGTCTATACTTAACTACTTATGTCGTCACTCGTAATATTGGGATTCGGTTGGAACCGAATCGAAGTCCGAGAGATTAGTGGACTTGGTTAAACGTCACTCGTAGGTCCTCGATAATTTAAATTAATTATAGGAGGCCTTAGATTAATTAATAACTATTAATTAATCAACTTAAGCTTTAAATGATTATCATCAATCATTTAGAAATTATTCATTAATTATTATTTAATTGCTTTAATTAAATAATAATTGGTCTTTAATTAATTAAGAATTATTTCTTAATTAAATCTTAGTTTAAATGATTTATTTAATTATTTAAAAAAAATCATTTGTTAATTATTATTTAATTACTTTAATTAAATAATAATTAAAATTTAATCATTTAAAATTCATTTATTAATTAATATTTAATTATTTTAATTAGATAATAATTAATATTTAATCATTTAGAAATTATTTATTAATATTTTTTTAAAAAAATATGTAAGTGTTTATTTTATTTTTTTGAAAACTTTGATTGGGTCAAAAAATAATTTTCAAAATGGGTTGAAAGTTTAAAATCAAGTGGGTAAAATTTATTGGATCAAAGTCAAAAATTTTATTTTGAAATCCGGGTCAAAACAGTGAGTCAAAACCGGGTCGGATCCGGGTCAAACCGGATCATCTTCATCCTGCAGAAACCGGCCAGCAGTCTAGCCATCGGCCAAGGATTCCGGCCAAGACCCGCACACTACAAGCCCCGAAAACACACACACGCGCACGTTGGGACGATGTAAGGACACTTCCATGACATTCGCCGTAAGCTAATATGCCACTGGAAGTGATGCCTTGCCATGGAATGGCTTGAAACAAAAGGTGGAGCTCGCCGAAAAACTCCTCGCCATAACGCCGGCGAGGGCTTCGACCGAGCACCATCTCTTCATTCCTCCACCATTTTTGACGATTCATACATTAAAATGATTGTAGAGATCACAAGCAACTCATACATACAATCAATTTCGATTTTCATAAACTATATCGCATTTTATATCGATTTAAAGTTTCGGACATATATAAGATTTTTGGCCGAACTTTATATAATCGAATACTTGATCATTTCTCAAATTGTTTGAGGAAAAATGATCCTAACAAGTGCAGAAACATATTGATATAAACTATTTGAATTTCCACGAACTACATCGGCCAAAATCTTGATTCAAAGTTTCGGGTTCTAGGGTTCTAAGTATTATGAATAAACCGTGGCTAAAGATTAAACAGCCGTCGCTAAAGGGTTTTTTTTTTATTTAGATTTTGATTAAACCTCAAAAATTAATATCTCTCAATATATAGATGATATGAACAAGTGCAATATATGAAAATCATACTGAAAAATATTATCTTCACAGTGGTATAATCAGAAAAATTATTTGACGTAAAAATAAAAGTGCAGTATAATTACCTCTTAAAAGCTTGAAATGAAAATTTTCAAATTCTTGCTAGAGATGAAGAACAATGCTCCGAATTTTTTTTTGAGAGTTTGTGAAATATGTTTAGTGAATATGCTGTAATGATTTTACTAACAAAGCTAGGAAGATAATCAAGGAGCAAATTAATATCTAATAAATGCACTAATTGAATTTTGAATTTCAAATTTTAAATCCTTAATTAATTGCATACTAATTGCATGGTAATTATCATTTGTAACTGATGTAAATTAATTATTTACCATAGGAGTAATTAGTAAAAATTTAATTACTCACTAATTTACATTTGTAATGGTTATGCATTTATTTATTGCATTAACCGAAAAATTAATCCGCCTCGGCGAAATAAAAATGTGTTTATAAAATTATTATCAAAATTAACATCTAATAAATTTAAAATAAATATCTTGTCACAATTTATTGTCTCGCAATAATTAACAATATAACATTTGTTATAAATATTAATGAACGTGTGCGCAATGAATTACGTAACCCTTACGTACACGTAACCGTAAAAAAAAAATATTTACTGGACGATAAATTCATAAATAATCCTCAAAATTTTACTTTTGAATTATTGGGTTCTCACAATTTTGGTCTCTAGAGCTTTAATCCTGCTTTTGATAGAAGTGTTTTGTAATTGTCCTTCTATGCGCTGATGAACTATCTCTTCCTTGAAATAGTTAATTTGCGCTTTCTTAGACTTTAGCTGATGGAGGTCTTTGTGGATAGGAGGTCTATCAAATGGAAGGACGATGGAGGTACCAAGATACTTAATCTGGATTCCCTGATTCCTTGTCCTTCTGGTATCAGAGCCAGAGGGGGAAGTAAGGTGAAGTATCCTTTTAATGTCTGCTTAAGTATAGCTTAGATCTGTAACAGATCTGTTGTTTGATAACACTCCTTAATGTATTTCGGGTAGATCTGTTATGTATTCTTGTAGATCGGGAAAATTATGACACTGTGATCTTTTAGATCTACGTTGTATGGTAATTCTGTGAAAGGTCGAGGTTAGACAAACACAGTTCTACAGACGCTTTTAACAAAGCTTTGGGTCATAAAAATTCAGATATACTTTGAATCACCAGACTTATCCTTTATATATTATCCGAGAGTTATTAGGTAATAGATCATGATTCAGGTCTATCTATCCTTCTAAAGATATTTTCTGAATATGACCCTTATGGAACCCAATGATGGTTTCTTGATATCAGGACGCTCGGAAGATGTCTCATAACATTTGCATTTACATCCATATTTCTGTTTCTTTTTAGCTTTCTCCATGAGCCTCTTCCGATCTTTCTCCTCGTCCTCGTCCTCCTCTTCTAATCCTTCTTCATCCAAGATCAAAGAAGAGATCCACCTCTCGGATCTCCAACAATCTATAGACAACTGGAAGATTCCTAAGCATCCAACCAGTGATGTCTATGCCAAAAGTAGATGGAGCCTTACTAGTGACTATGTCATAAAAACTGTAGAGCATACCATCTCATTAGATTCTGATCATGAGGATATCCAATTGATCTCTTCCAAATCCATAGAAAAGTTACAGCACAAGTACAATTATTTGCATCTTGGCTTTGTTCAAGTTGCTACCAAACCCTTATCCCGTGAAGGTTTAGACACATCTATCCTTCTATGCCTTAGAGACAAAAGATGGCTTGAGTTTGATGACTCGCTTCTAGGGATGGTTGAAACCAGTCTTTGTAGTGGACCAATCTACTTTGATTGTTTCCCAAATTTCACTGTCTCCCTTAGAGACAGAGATATCCTTGACTCATTGACCCTTAATGTTAAGACCAATAACTTTAAGACAAAAGCTGGAACCCAACCAGTAGCCATTATCTATAGAATTCAGTACAAAGCTATGAATTATGCCTTCAATACTGGAGCCATGAGAACTTTTCACAAAGGCGAAACTGTTCTCTTCCAAACTGACCTGCAAAAATCCCATTTATCTATCTCAAAACCCATTTCGTGGAATAGGGTAAGTTTACCCCAAAACTGGCTTCTCAAAGATGCCGCTCCAGCTAAGAAACCTGAGAATACGACTGTCTCTAGAATACAACAATTTTCTAATGGCACAGTCTCAATCTCCTTCCAATGGTCCAATAGCAATAGGTCCTTAGTCAAAGGATTGACAGTCTCCCGACTGAGATCTTGTCAGACCATCAGCCTTCTCGGCATTCGGTCTCTACAGTTATCACACAACTTCAAGACTTACATATATATATATATATATATATATATATATATATATATATATATATA
>CM025788.1:15372664-15432787 GCA_014636745.2 Centella asiatica
TATATATATATATATATATATATATATATATATATATATATATATATGGAAGCTGACAATTAATTTGGGATTGTTAGAATTTGTAATCAATTGTTAATCAATAAAAACAATTGTTTATAAATTTATCTTGTTCTTTTTATTCCACAAATTATATTATTTTAAAGAACATTGAATTCAAAAAGATTCATAGAACTTGTATTCAGCCCCCACTTCTACAAGTTCTAGGCTGTCTTACTAGGACAACAAGTGGTATCAGAGCTTGATTGATTTAATTCAATTCAAAAGATCCAAAGATGGCCAACGACGAAGGTAGCAACTCCAACATAATGAGTTATGTTGGCAACCGTGATGGTGGAACTAGAATTCCAGTATTGAAGAGGGAAGAATATCCAATCTGAAAACAATAGATGTATATGCCCTTAAGGGCTATTGACCCTGATTATATTGATAGAATTGAGAAGGGTCCGTATCAACCAAGGAAATTTGTTCTTTCAAAGATAATGGAAGGAAGAATAATAGTTGAGCACTTTGAACTTGCACCTGAAAGTGATTACACTGCTGAAGACAAGTTGTAAGTGCTAAAAGATGCTAAAGTGATGAAAATACTTTAAAATGGTTTGGATAAAAATATGTTCACAAGCATCATAAACTGCACTACATCAAAACAAATCTAGGACACTATCAAGGTCTTGTGTGTGGAGACAGACCAAGTCAAAAAGAATAAAAGGTCATTTTTGGCGCAACAATATAAATTCTTTCAAGCAAAGCTTAGTGAACCAATAACATCAATATATGATAAATTTAATGTTTTGTTGAATGACCTAAAAATTCTTCGAAAGTCATATGACTATGAAGATGTAAACACCAAATTCATGAGGGCTCTCCCACCAAGCTGGGATCCAAAAACAACTGTTGTAAGGGAAGCTCATGATTTAGATACCCTTACACTGGATAGGCTCTACGAAAATCTAAGGACATATAAACTTGAAGTAGGGAATTGGAAAAAGATGCATGGCAGAGACAAAAGAGTTGCATTAATGGTTGAGACCAAGATGTCTCATGAGGAGCTTGATGATGAAACCTACACTGCAAGTTCTGCTGAAGAAGAATTTGAATTTGACACTGGTGATGACATGGAGGAATTCATGGCCTTCATAATGAAGTAGTTCAAGAAATTCAGAGCTAGCAAGAAAGGTAGGAAATCATCAAGGAAGCCTAACCCAAAGAAAGAAGGTTAAACTGTGACCTTTGACAAAACAAAAATAAGATGTTATTACTGTGATGGGTTAAAGCACTTTGGTAATGAGTGCAAGAAGCCCAGATCAACTAAGAGATCTAAGGATGATAAGAATGGAAAATCAAGGAATGATCTTGCTGATATGAAGTACAAATCTAAGAGAAAGGCTTTGATTACTGAAGGCAAAGACTAGATTGATAGTGATTCTAATGAAGAAATTGTCAACTTTGTCTTGATGGCTCAAACTGATGAGCCAAGTGATTCTTCAAAGGTATGTGATGCAACTCAAAACTTTAATGTGCTATAATCTAATTGATGCATCTAGTATAGAAAGCATACAAAAAGATATGTCTGATTTGCATGTTAGCTTTAGATCATTAACAATTGAACATGCTAGAATAAAAGAATCACATAACCAACTCTTAAAAAGAAATAAATTTCTTGAAGAGAGACAAATATAATTTGACACTATCAAGACAAAATTGAATAAAGCTCATCATATGATTGATGCTTTGAAAAAGAGCAAATATTACTTAGTCAAACAACTTGAACTTGAACTTGAACAGGCTAAGATAAGACAATGGAACCAGTCCTCTAGAAAATCTATCAGGCTTGGTAGGAAGTTAAATGGTAGGTCAAAAATCTTGTCTAGGTTATGGTGAGGACCTAGAAAAGAAACCAAAAATAAAAGAGAGTGAAGGGATTGCTAGCTCCATGACTCACAAGCTAATTCCTATTAAAAGGATTAATTTTGTCTCACCTGTCAATGAACCTAAGTTCTTCAACACTCAAAGTAAACATGTCACTACTGTTAAAAAGAATGATAAAAAATCAGCGAATGTTGATAAAAAGGGTTCAAGCAAAAGATTGAACATAGGTTTCATGACAAAGACTCAATTAAACAAGAAATTAGAGAAATTGGCTGAGTCTAAGGAAGAAAGACCATTAGAGTCTAGCAGAAGTAAAAGAAATAGGAATGGAAAGATAAGCATAAATAAATATAATAATTATGCAAGAATGCCTGATGCTCCTAGAAAAACATGTCATATATATGGTAACCCCAACCACATTGTCATACACTACAGGAGTAAAAATAGATTTCCTATAGAAGAGACTAAGCAAACAAAGATAGCTAAAGAAAAATTACCTTTAATAAAGAATAATCATCTTTGCATTAACTGTGGAAATTGTAATATTGGTAGTCTCTCTCCTTCTAAAAGAAAGACTAATGATTGTCCTATAAATGTTGAAATTTCTAAAAGACAATCAACTCCATCAGAGTCAAGTCTTGAATCCAAAACTAGTGAGAAAGGACCCAAGAAAATCTATTCCCAAAATATTCTAACCAGTTATTCTTACTGTGTAGGGCAAAAAGAAGAGATCGTGATTCTTGGACAGTGGATGTTCAAGGCACATGACTGGAGACAAGTCCCTGCTTGTACAATATGAAGAAAGGAGTGGCCCTAAGGTAACCTTTGGAGATGACAACAAAGGCCATATAAAGGGCTATGACAATGTTGAACATGGAGATGTCATCTTCACTGAAGTATCACTAGTTGATGGCTTAAAACATAACCTACTAAGTGTGAGTCAACTATGTGATAAAGGATTTCATGTCACCTTCAAAGAAGATCAATGCAAGGTGTGTGAAAAGGTGACTAGAAATGTGATCTTCACAGGAAAGAGAAAGGGAAATTTATACACTGCAAATTTGATCTCTTCTATTGTTCAAGTAACATGTCTCTATAGCAAAACCTCTACTAGTGAAAGTTGACTTTGGGATAAGAAACTCTCCAACCTAAAATTCAAAAAAATCAACACTTTGGTGAGAAAATGGTTAGCAGCTGACATTCCTCAATTGGAGTTTACATAAGATGGTTTGTGTGATTCATGTCAGAGAGGAAAACAAAGGAGGCCAGACTGCACAACATGGTCTCTTGGTGAACTACGTAGTCACAATAAATCATCAAGGTTAGGTGACATAACACAACAAAACCTTTCCTTTACTCTTGCCAACCACGTGGCATGTTCCACATTTTAAGGAACATAATAGTCTCATAGTCTCATGACCCATTTAAAGGACGTAACATTCTCACTCATTTGCATAGATATAATATTGAAAAATAACTGATAAATCAAAGCTCAGTTATATCCATGTACTTTCATTCATATCATGCTAGCGGAAATTAAAGCATAGCATTCTGATTCACAAGGAAATTTAAATATAAAAGTCATAACCTTGTACGCATGTCAAATCAATTGATCATGCGTTTAACTGAAATATGCATACGAGTGAGAATATACTTGCTTTGTCCTTAACTAGTTAATCTAATTCACTTTCCTGATGAAATACCTCTATAAAACATATATGTTGGCATAACATGAGAATCTATGCTTGGAATATAAATGTGAGTATGTATAGATGTGATGTCCATGCATTTCTTACGTCTTTGATGTTTCTGCTAATCATTTGTTATGTTAGGATTTCAAAATTAGACAAGTCTGAGAGATTTTTCATACTGTTATTAAGTCACTTACAAAGTTCCATATAATTCATTTGAGTTATTGGAATCTGTATGTCAATTATCTATTAATTAAAACTTAGTTTAAGTGAATTTATAAATTAATTGAGAATTATTAATTAATTATTTTAAATAATTCCTTAATTATTAAAAATCAAATTTCGTATTTTAAGGTTAAATTGTGCATCAGTGGATAGCCATTGAGGCATATAAGTGGTCATCAGGAGATAAGGTGAATATCAGGGGATGCAACATAGCCATTAGGGAATAGCCATCAGGGGATGCATTTGTTCGCCAGGGGATAGTTTCTCGACCGTCAAGGGATAGGTCTCGATCATCAGGGATAGCTCTCGACCATCAGGGGATAGCTCTCGGCCATCAAGGGATAAAATTTATTTATAACCTAACTCAACAATCCAACGTCAAACTCTACATAAGGTGCCAAATTCTAATTTTTACAAAGCGCCAAACTCGTCTATAATCTATTTGACTACTGCCAAAGTCATTTGACTAGCGCCAAAGTCATTTGACTAGCGCCAAACTAGTCGGTAATCTATTTTACTACCACCAGAGTATACCTTAGTGGATAATATTAGCAGGGAATAACATCCTGGGCGTTAGGGGAGATCCTTGCTTGTTTTCAGAGAGATCAACAATCGCATCAAAGACAATCTGCTTCAAGTTTAGTGACTTTGAATTTCTCAAAACAAACCACGTTGTAGTTTTGACAAGAATGATTTTGAAGTGCAATACCACCCATTTGTGGATTTCCTTCAAGCCTCACCACTGTCTCACGCCATTTACCACACTCCCACTCAGACCACTGACATCATCACTGTAATGTGGTCCACTGCTACAATCCAGGACAAGAATGATGATTCTCCTGTGGTAACCTTTAGCTATGATAATATTGTTTATACTATCGATCATGAAGTAGTTAACAATGCTTTAAACTTACCCACACATGATAAATATGACTCCCCTACTTCTAAAGAGGAAATTTTTGAAATGTTTAGAAACTTACACTATGATGAAGAAATTACATCAGTAGGTTCAATAACAAGAGCCCATCTTAGGCAAGAATTGTCTCTATTTTTCAATATTATCACTAAAGCATTCACATCTAAATGTAGTGGTTATGATGCCATCACTACACTGGCACAACAAATTGCATATAGTTTGTTGTTTGATAGGCACATAAACCTAGGGCTGTTAATTTTGAAAAACTTGATGGCTAAATTTAAAACTGGTGATAAAAATAAAATTTATTATGCTAGGTTTTTGATGATGATTACTAATTATCTGATTCCTAATATAAATATCACTAGTATGCAAGTTGTGCCTACAATTTTGCAGAGTAAGCGTATCTTTACTGATGTGAAGAGGAAAGCTAGAAAGGTGCAGGTTCCTCTTTTATTTCCTTCTATTATGAGATCAATTCTTATAAATAGGTATCCCAAACTTTGTTCTTTGTCTTTCTTTGAGGATCTTAAGCAACAAACTAGAAACCCTGTTGATCCTCCAACAACTACTTCATAACAACAATCTACAACCCCCTCCACAGTCTCTCAAAAGACTGTGATTGTAAAACCAATGAAAGCCACAAAGTTACTTATCGAAAGAAAAACAATAGAGGGTAGTAGTGAGGCCAAGGGAGTACAAGAAGTTGAGGTGGCTCCTTAGAGGAAGAAGAGAGTGATCACCCTGAGCCAAAAGCAATCCATTGCCTCTCAAAAGGCAATGGAGGTTCAAAAGAAAAGCAGTGCATTGGAAACATCCTCCTAAAAGGATGTTGACATTAAAGATAGTTCCCAAATAGGAACAACAGGTATAGAGTCTGCACAACCCCTTGTACAAAAACAAGGGAAAAGCCATTATGAGAGAAGAACTAAAAGAAAGAGTGACACAAGGAGTTCACACACAAAGTCAATTCAAATTGATGTTCCTCAAATTTCTCTTCTTGAGGAGCAACTAACACTCTAATCTATATTTTCTCCTACTTCTTCTCGTAATCTTGATTCTTTAGAACTTACTAGTTCAAATCTTCTTGATTTTTTCCAAGAAGAGCCAACACTCGCGGCTGAGCAATCATTAACCTTGGAAAGATCCCTAACCACCTCTTTATTAAGGGAACCCCCTCTCCTTGGTGCCACAGATACTTCTTCTTTACCTCTTCCTTCTGTAGGATAGAGTACCACCATCCAAATGAGAGAGGTTGAGAGAATAATTAGTTAGAGTCAGGCTCCTAACCTGGAAAAAGGAGAGATGAGTCAAACATTTAAGAGTCAAGCTTTAGACAGCTTGGAAAAAGGAGCTGAAGAGCAGCTGGATGTACAACTCCAGACAAAAGGAGAGGATGTGAGCAAGGATGAGATCCTTAAACAAAATAAATGAAAGAAATCCATTTCTAAGTAGGTGATTTTCTAAAACCTGTTGAGCCATCCACCTCCACCGTAGCTCAAGTTTCCTCTGCTCTACCAATACAACAACAATCAGAGGAGACTGAGGGAAGCTCACAGCCAGGGAATGTAACACTTCAAATGTTGGCTGATATGTCTAATTCTGACTTTGAAGTCCTGTATGGGCTTCAACAACATCAAGATAGAATATCAGCTATGAAGACACAAGTTGCAAGTGAACCTGTGCATGTTGCGGACAGTGAAGACAATGTGGATGCTGGGCTGGATGCAAGCTACACTAATACATTGGATGAGGCAGTTGCACAACTCTGAAAAGATTATTTGATCATATTAGGGTCTAGTGCAGCTAAACTCACTCCTAGTGCAGCCTATAAGGAGTTGATCAAAACTAACAAGAAACATATGAAGTTCCAACACTTCTTGATCAATGGTCTCAAGGCTGCACTCCAAAATGTTGAAACCATATTGGAGCTGGAGATAGACAAAATGAGATGATACTATGAAGGCCATCTTTCCAAGAGGATGCTCAACTCAGTTGACATGCAGCTAAGAGAGCAGTCCACCATTGAGAGGAGGCTACAAGCACTGGAATCCAATGTCCAGTCCATTCTACACAAACAAGACCAATTTTCCACTAACTTACAAGCCCTCCCACAACTTCTACACAAAGCCATCCCTAATTTGGCTACTACTTCTCCTTCCTCTCAAGATGCTGATGTCAAAAAGGGGAGAGTAGTCAGGTAAGGCCTAAAGTTCAATAACATGGCAAATAAGTTGTCCTTGAGGATGCAAGCTTAGTTAGCTTGATTGATGGATTAACAAGGTTACAATCTGTAAATAAGGAACTTGATGCAACCATCAAGACTAGTATCTCAACAATAACAACAACAATAGTTCCTCCTCATAGTGCACAAGCCCCAACCATCAAACAAGACAAAGGCAAAGGTATCCTAGTTGTAGAACCAAAGAAGAAAAAGTCCATTCAACCAGGAAAGCCAAAGCTATTGGGTGATGCCATGAAAATTGCTCACTTTCCCACTCCAGTGGAGTAGATAGTTGATGGGAAAGTAGACCTAGTATATCCTCAAGAGCAGAGATTAGTTGAAGTTGATGCACTGTATGCTCAGCAATTATAAAGGGAAGAGGAGATGGCAGTAGCTAGGGAGGAAGAAGCAGCAAAGAAAAAGGCATCAACAACCAAAAGAACAAGAACTCAACAGTCTGCAGAGACTAGAAGGAGAAATAAGGAGATTAAGCAAGCTGAAAGAGTGCCAGAAGGAAGCCAGTGATGTGTGAGCCTCAAAAGGAATATAAAACTTCTTTGGTGATTGTGTTTGAAACTCAAGGATCTAAATCAGTTCCAAGTAATAAAATTTCCAGGATTGGAATGACCAACACGTCTGAAATCAAAGAAGCCTTTAAGAAGAGTGTTGAGGCCATCAATGTTGAAAAGGATCAAAATGGCAAGGAATATCTCAATGTCATTCAAAAGGATGGATAGACTCTACATCTAAATAAACCAAGCCTGGAGATGAGGTTATTCAAAGATTTGGAGTGACTGCTGTCTGTTGTACTAGAAAATTCTCAACTAAATTTAGATTCTCAACTAAATTTTCATCAATTTAGATTTTAGATTTAAACTGCCACAAGTTCAAACTCCTCCACTTGCGTTTAGATTACTTTATAAGAATTTTCATGGAGACATAGTTTTCTTTGACTATGACAAATAGATCAACAAAGCAAGTTGAGGTAATCTTGAAGGATTCATTGCCTTACTCAAGGATTCAATTGATGAAAATGAGATCAAGTTCAAGAAGCTGCTAGAAGAAACGGTCAGAGAAATCTTCATAAAGAGAAGAATTTAGAGGTTGCAGCTGAAATTTTGTTTCAAAATAAGAAGCCAAACTTAAAGGATTTAAACCTGAGTCTTGGAAAAGCTGAATTTTAAGATCAAAGATCTTACTTCAGGTACATTTGTAATTACTACATTCTTAAAAAAAAAAATTCTAAGTTATTCTTGTAATTTTGGATTTTGACATCATCATCAACCTTGATATATGTTTTATCACTTTGATAATCATAAATAGGGGGTGATTGTTAGGTTTTATAACATTTGATGATGATTGTACTTAGAGTACTTAGAAATACAACTGTACGGTTAATGCTAGTTTATAGCAATTGAGTTTTTGTAGTTGGTAGTTTACTCTCTGATTGTTGTAATATATTTTTATAAGAGAGTAAGTTAATTTATATTGTAAAAGACTATTAGAACTGCATTGGAGAGTTCAACAAAGTCAGGGATAATGTTTAGTTTATTAGGGACAAACTGCCAAAGACTGAAGATTTACTGAAGTTAGTCAAGCCTGTCGAAGACTAGGGCCAAGCTTATCGGAGACTAAAGAATAAGCCTATTGAAGACTAAGCTAAGCCTATCGGAGACTAAAGATTAAGCCTATCAAAGACTAAGCTAAGTCTGTCAGAGACTAAGCTTACTTGACCAGACACTATTGTTGAAGCCATAAGAAACTAAAGTGAAGTTTAATCTCTAATGCAATACAAAGTTCTAATTCAATTAGAAGTTAACTTCAAGATGGACAGAGAAGTTGTGTTGAAGACGAAGTTGGTTAGGAAAGATACCAGAGATGTTTTTCTTATTGAATTAGGATAACTATTCAGATTGTACATATAATTATATTATCTAATAGGATTAGAAGCTGAATTACAATTCAGAATCAATTGTTGTAATCGAAGTTATAGATATACAAGAAGCTGTACAATTCTATTAATTTGTACATATATATACAATATAGAAAATTGAAGCTGACAATTAATTTGTGATTGTTAGAATTTGTAATCAATTATTAATCAATAAAAATAATTGTTTACAAATTTGTGTTGTTCTTTTTATTCCGTAAATTATATTATTTTAAAGAAGAAGAATTCAAAAAGATGCATAGAATTTGTATTTAAGCCCCCCTTCTACAAGTTCTAGGCTGTCTTACTGGGACAACAACCCTCTTTAGATCTTTGAACTTAAGGGCCTGAGGGTTCTCAGTTTTATAGCCTAGTTCAATCAAAAAGTTTAACAACTTTGAGTCTGAGGGAATTTCCACAAACTCTGACTTAGGAAATTCTAGTCCTGTAGATAGGTGAGAAGGAGAAATCTTACATTTGTGTCCTTTCACGGAAAAGGGGATGGACTTGACCTTATCGGGGTTAGAGGATGAGTGAATGAGTTTGACACTACTCCACAGTTTAGAAATCACTTTCTCATACATTGTTGGCTCTTAGAAAATGGCCTTGCGATATGCAGATTTCAACATATATAGCATCATTGATTTGTAGCACACATCCACTTCTTCGATCTCTAAGAATCCAATAAAATTTGTTTGAGGAACAATAAGACAACTTGATAGCTCTTGAGTTGAAGATTAGGGGGGCATTGTTCTTGAAGAGAAGTTAGGGTTTTTGAGAGAAAGAAGAAGAAGACTCGTGCAATTTGTTAGAGAAAAAAAATAAATGTTTGGTGTATCATCAGAGAAGATTTATCACATATAAATAGCTTTCTCAGAAGCCTTGATGCCAAGTCATCAAGGATTAGTAACTATCCCCTGATGTCATGTCACCAAGGATTAGTAACTTTCCCTTGACGTGCTCATCAGTGCTAACACATCCCCTGATGATATATATATATATATATATATATATATATATATATATATATATATATATATATATATATTAACATTTAAACAATCAAAAATTCAACTATCAAGAAATAACATGAGTGACTAGCCAATTCCAGTACACAAGAGTATACTTGAATTAAAACACTTAAATAACATGTCTAGCATAAATTGATCAAGATGAATAGATCATTTCACATAATTTACCATACCCAACTCTCATACCAAATTGGTGAAGGTACTCTCATCAAGAGATTTTGTGAAGATGTCTACTAGCTGCTTGTTTATAGGCAAAAAATGTAGTTTAATTATCCCATTTATGACATGTTTCCTAATAAAATGATATATGATGTCTATATGTTCAGTTTTGTAGTGCTGCACAGGGTTCTCAGTAATGGCTACGACACTAGTGTTGTCACAAAGAATTGGAATTTTGTTGTATGTCAGGCCATAGTCCATTAACTGATTTCTCATCCACAAGATTTGTGCACAACAACTTCTAGCTACAATATACTCAACTTCGTGCAGTGCTTTTTCTGTAAATTTTGCATCTTCCAAAATCAGCATCAAATTAACTTATTAGCTCAAAGCTAGATTCTTTTGGACACCAGAGTCCCAAATTTGGAGTGCCCGTGATATATCTAAGAATTCCCTTCACTGCAACCAAGAGAGACTCTCTTGGATCAGTTTGGTATCTTAAACAAAGACATGTTGCAAACATTATGTCCGGCCTACTTACTGTGAGATACAATAATGAAACAATTATTCCCCTGTAGAGCTTTATATCAACTTTCTTTCCATTATTATTAGGGTCAATCTTGGTTGCAGTGGCCATAGGTGTGGCGCCCCCGAAAATCCCCCGAGCCAAGTCTCGGGCATTGTCAGCAATTTGGGCAACAGTCCTCGAGATCCCCAGGCTAGAACCCCGGGCTACACCAGAAAACTACAACACAATATCACATAACAGCAAAACAAACAACACAGCCAACCATTTACAACACTCATACGAAAAATACATTCTCAAATACATCATTATAAATTCTTACGGTCCACATCATCTTACAAAACCTCAAAGCTTGAAATAATTAAGCTACAGCGGAAACAAAACTTTAGATGGCCCATCTGGCTTTATAATCTAAACATTTCTATGATGGCCTCACGTTCCATTCTCCCTCTAAAGGCCATCCAAAGGAGAGATATCAGGAAGCTCTCACTATGCCTTTTTCTCCATTCCTTTACTAGGCGAATCGACCTTCTTGACATAACCTGTAAAACATTTCATAACATTCCACATGAGCGTTTACGCTCAGCAAGTATATATTCATAAGCAAGAAGAACAGATAATTCAAAAGCTTTAATATTCTTCGAGGTTGGGCGAAGCAATGCCAACACATCGTGATAATCAATAAATATGTATCATTTAGGGTACCCGAGTGATATCAAGGGTTAACCCTCTTACAATAACTCATGATTCGCCCTCTCTTCATCAGATAATGCATCACCTGACCAGCTTGATCATTATCTGACTTCCTTTAACAATCAAATTTCATCCCAGCTGGTCAGCCTAGTCGTTTAATCCATCATTTGACATACGTAGTCACTTGCAGAAAACATTTGGTCTGCGAGGGTTTGATTACCAATGCCTTGCCTTGGTCTCTCGTTCCCTATCATCATTGGCCAAAATACTAGGCGAAAGCATTCAACAGCCCTTTAACTTCCCATATGGAGTATATCTTCTTGAAAACATTTTCTCATTTTAAATTAGCACGATCAACAATTAAAAGCAGCGACTGCCAAACACATTGGCGTGCTCAACAGATAAAAGTCGACTACCGATGATTTTTCTATATACCCATACGGAAGCTGCTCAAGTGTGCATACAAGTTCACAATTGCAACACTCTTGCATCATCATCATCATCTTTTGGTGTGCTAGCGACTTTAAACAGCTAGCAATCACCCAATAACATATAGGTGTTGGAGTGTATGCCCTAGGAACAAATTATTTGATAATTGTCATAGCACACTTGTACTTATATTATGATTTAACAAATAATGTTTGGTTTATTATGCTTCAATTTACTGTGTGATATAATTTTTAAGATAATAAATGTCCCTAGAATAATGAATACAAACTATATTGGTTCAAGTATGTGACTTGGAACATGAGATCATATACTTGAAAAATGTATCAATATTCTTAAACATCCCCAGTCAAGTATTATTGTTAAAGGGACAACATTGATACATTGAGACTAGTATGTGGGTTGACAGATGACCAAATCTCATTGGCCATAGATATGTGAGATATCAAGTCAATACATAGGTATATGTTGGAGAACAGTGTACTGGATTGACCCACCATGAGAATTTTACATTTAAGTGAAGTGTCATAAGATATTCTCATAGTGACAATGATGTAGTGGTCCTTCGACTTAAAGTCATTACATTTCTACATGAGGATTCATATGGTTTGATATCACCAAAAGTCATCTTTAACCTGATGGACCATAAAGGTGACTGTTGGCTATATTATGAGTCATGTGAGGAATGTGAATGATCTAGATGGGATTTGTCCCTCTGATGTCTATTAGGAGTGATATCCTTGGGCCTCTTGATTGAGTAGAACTATGAAATGCATGACCATGCTCAAATAGTGATTTGTCTCTTATAGTTTACTCATCGATCAAGAAAACAAAGATTACATTATAAAGAGGATGATACACTTCATACATTGAGTTTAATCTTGGATAACAAGTGTAAAAAGAATTATATTACATTGAAACATTGTTCACAAGAAAAGGTTATGTTGAATCTCCAACATTATTATTACTTTGGTAACAGTGATGTATTATTAGATGCCGCTCACTGTTTATAATTTTATAACATGATTGTAAAATTATTTCCAACGTAATAATAACATGTAGGGTCTCACACTTAGAGCATAATTAAAAGGAGAATTAATTCGGATATTAGATTTTAAATAAGTGAATATGATTGGCTTATTTAAAATTGTAGTTGAGAATTAATACTAGATTGACTTAGTCAATTGTAACAACCACTGCAGCGTATTAAATGTTAATAACTGCTTGCAAGAGGTGGTTAGCCACCTCTGTCCAGGTTCATTGTATCTAGACACACGTTTGTCTAGGTTCAAGGTTCATTGTATCTAGACACGCCTCTGTCTAGGTTCATTGTATCTAGACATGCCTCTGTCTAGGTTCATTATATCTAGACACGCCTCTATCCAAGTTCATTGTATCTAGACACACCTCTATCCAGGTTTATTATATCTAGACAGACCTCTGTCCAGGTTCATTGTATTTAGTGCTTTTCTTGCGTCTTCTTGATAAACCAGCGTTTCCTAATTTAACTTTGATGGTCAAATTGACCAAACTTTCACTTTAAAATTTGACAAATATATTTATATTTATATAATTATAAAAATTAGGTCTTGTAGCTAATTGTATGAACTTTCATTTGATATAAATATTATCATCTATATCTTTATAAAATATTAGTAATTGCGATTTCAAAATTGGTCAGTTTAACCTCCAAAGTCAAACTATGATGTTTATTATAGGACGAAGGGAGTACATAGATAGAGATATATACTAGATATACACAACCTTCAATTCTTTTTTATGCTTTGTATAGCAAAGAGTAGAGAAAAAAGAAATAGACTATGAGGACCCAAAATTTTAAATAGGAATAAAGTATAAATAGGATTAATTTCCTATGATGTATGAATATTTAATGCATGAGTTTTATGTCAATGTGATGTCCAAAATAATCCATTATTATAAGTTGGTAATATGAATATATCAATCCCAATCTTTAAATGATTATTTTAATCAAGTGTGAACAAGAAAGAGGGGAGACCTTGGGAAACACACTGCAGAAAATAAAAACGGTAGTGTAAATTGTTGACCTAGAGACTATGGTGTGCAAATGATATAACCCCAACATTTCAGGAAGTTGGCTGCATGCAATGTATCCACTGATGAACCAAAACCATGGTTACCAACCTAGTTTTGCATATACATGTATTTTAAAAAGGATACTTGTTGTGCAAGGATACCTACAAGTGAAGGTTTTCTGTCTAACTGGATGTCGGCTATCATAAGTGACTGATATTTTGGTAGCAGCTACACTGACCAAGCTGGCCAATCACATCATCCCAAAGACATATTTCTAGCCAATCCAACTAACGACTGAGAATTATTCATCAAAATGATCCAATTGCTCTAGTTGATTTGCAAGCACTATAAATACATCACCTGAGGTGTAATCCTAGCCTCACTTCCAAAAATTCTCTCTATCCGACACCCACATAAATCTCATTCTTCCTTTTCAAAAGCAGTTGTCCTTTTTAGGAACGGAACGAGAATCCCAATTCCTTCTTTAAAGCTTTAAGAGGTAATAGCTTTATACCAATCATATGCTTTGTTCCGTTTTGATTTATATCCTTATTCATTCATATCATATTGTAAAAGACTTTGTTCAAAAAGCATGTTTTAAAAACATACCCATAACATCAGGAGTTATTGGTTTTGCATGCTAAAAGAAAAGAATAAAGGATGTTAGGTTTTATAACATTTAATGATGATTGTACTTAGAATACTTAGATATACAAATGTACAATTAGTGCTAGTTTATAGCATTCGAATTTTTGTAGCTGGTAGTTTACTTTCTGATTCATGTAAATTATTTTTTTGAGAGTAAGTTAATTTGTATTACAAAAGACTACCAGAACTACATTAGAGATTTCAATAAGTCAGAGATTATGTTTAGTCTATCGGAGACTAAAGCAAAAGCTTATCAGAGACTACAACTTAAAGCATAGGAGACTAACCTTAAGTCATCAGAGACTAAGCTTAAGCCATCGAAGACTAGGATTAAAGCATCGGAGACTAAGCTTAAGCTGTCGGAGACTAAACATAGTTGATTAGAGACTAAAGTTGAAGCAGTCATAGACTAAAGTGAAGATTACTCTCTGAAGCAGTACAGAGTTCTATTTGGATTAGAAGTTAACTTCGACATGGACATTGAAGAATTATTGAAGATGAAGCTTGTTAGGAAACGAACTATAAAGAAATAATTTTTTTTATCATATAATGCTATGTAAATTCCTATTCTGATTACATATAGAAAAATATAGTTGAATAGGATTAAAAGTTGAATTACGATTCAGATTTAGAAGCTGTATGTTTTCATAGATTTGTTTATATATATATTACAGAAATTGAAGCTAACAACCAGTTTGTGATTGTTGGAATTTGTAATCAATTGTTAATCAATAAAAACAATTGTTTATAAATTTGTCTTGTTCTTGTTCTTTATTTTTCGCAAGTTATATTACTTTTAAAAACAAGAATTTGAAAAAGATTTCAAGAACTTGTATTCAACCCCCCTTCTACGAGTTCTAGGCTGTCTCGTCGGGACAACAAGTGGTATCAGAGCTTTTGATTGATATTATTCAATTAATAAGATCTAGAGAAGGTCAATGATGAAGGAAGTAGCTCCAACATAATGACATATGCAGGAAGTCGTGATGGTGGAACCAAAATTCCAATTTTAAAAAAAGAAGAATATCCTATCTAGAAACAAAAGATATACATGCATTTAAGAGCAACAGATCCTGATTACATTGATAGGATTGAGAAGGGTCATTATCAACCAAGGAAATTTGTTCCTTCAAAAACTGTGGAAGGAACAATAATTGATGAACACTTTGAACTTGCTCCTGAGAGTGATTATACTAATGAAGAAAAGTTACAAGTGTTGAAAGATGCGAAAGTGATGAACATACTCTACAATGGATTGGATAAGAATATGTTCACAAGTATCATCAATTGCACAACATCAAAATAAATCTGGGACACCATTAAAGTCCTATGTGAGGGAACAGACCAAGTAAGAAAGCATAAAAGTCATTGTTAACACAAAAATATGAATTCTTTCAAGCAAAGCTTGGTGAATCAATAACATCAGTGTATGATAGATTCAATGCTTTACTGAATGACCTGAAAATACTTGTAAAGTCCTATGACAATGAAGATGTTAATACCAAATTCATGAGAGCTCTTCCATCAAGCTGGGATCCAAAAACTACTGCAGTAAAGGAAGCTCATGATTTGGATATTCTCACATTGGACAGGCTCTATGGAAATTTAAAAACTTATGAACTTGAAGTAGAGCAGAGATAAAAGATGCATGGCAGGGACAAAGGAGCTGCATTAATGGTTGAGAAAAAGATGTCTCGTGAGAAGCTTAATGATGAAACCTACACTGCAAGCTCGGCTGAAGAAGAATCTGAATCTAACACTGATGATGACATGGAGGAATTCATGGCCTTTATGGTGAAGCAGTTCAAGAAATTTAGAGCTAGCAGGAAAGGGAGAAGATCATCAAGAAAATATAACCCAAAACAAGAAGGTCAAACTGTGACCTTTGAAAAAAAGAAAATAAGATGCTACAACTGTGACGGGTTAGGGCACTTTGCCAATGAATGCAAGAAGCCTAGATCTATAGAGAGATCTAAGGGTGAAAAGAACAGGAAATCAGGGAATGATCTTGCTGATAAAAAGTACAAATCAAAGAGCAAGGCCTTAATTACTGAAGGCAAAGATTGGATTGACAGTGATTCTGATGAAGAAATAGTCAACTTTGCTTTGATGGCCCGAACTGATGAGCCAAGTGATTCTACAAAGGTATGTAATGCAACTTAGAACTTTAATGTGCTTAATCTAATTGATACATCTAGTATTGAAAGCAGACAAAAGGATATGTCTGATTTGCATGTTAGTTTTAGATCACTGACCATTGAATATGCCAGAGTTAAGGAATCACATGACCAACTCTTGAATAGAAATAAGTTTCTTGAAGAAAGACAAATACAATTTGATGCTATCAAGTCAGAATTGGATAAACCTCATCATATGATTGATGCCTTGAAAAAGAGGGAATATTACTTAGTCGAACAACTTGAACATGAACAGGCTAAGATAAAACAGTGGAATCAATGCTCTAAAAAGCTGTCAGACTTGGTAGGGCGTCAAATGATAAGTCAAAAATATGGTCTAGGTTATGATGAGTACCTAGGAAAAACACCAGATATAGAAAAGAATGAAGCTGCTAACTCCATGACTCAAAAGGCAATTCCTATTAAGAGGATTAATTTTGTTTCACTAGTCAATGAACCTAAATTTATCCACACTCAAAGTCAACATGTCACTATTGTGATAATGAATGATCAAAAATCAGTGAATACTGATGAAAAGAGTGGAAGCAAAAGATTGAATGTAGGTTTCATGACCAAGACACAATTAAACAAGAAACTGAAAAATCTGACTAGGTTTAAGGATGAAAAACCAGTGGAGTCTAGCAGTGGAAGAAGGAATAGGAATGAAAAAATAGGCATTAATAAATATACCAATTATTCAAAATGCCTGATGCTCCTAGAAAAATATGTCACATATGTGGTAACCCCTATCACATTGCTATATATTGTAGGAGTAAAAATAGAGTTCCTATAGTAGACACTGAATCAACAAAGATAATTAAAGAAAAATCACCTTTAAGTAGGTCTAATCATCTTTGCAACAATTGTGGAAATTCTAAACTTGGCAGTCTCTCTCCTTCAAGAAGCAAGACTATTGATTGTCCTATAAAATTTAAAAATTCTAAAAGACAATTAACTTCATCCGAGTCAAGTCTTGATTCTAAAACTAGTGAGAAAGGACCTAAGAAAATTTGGGTCCCAAAAAATTCTAACTAGTTGTTCTTACTGTGCAGGGCAAAAAGAAGAAATCATGGTTCTTGGACAGTGGATGTTCAAGGCACATGACAGGAGACAAGTCTCTGCTTATACAGTATGAAGAAAAAAGTGGCCCTAAGTTAACTTTTGGAGATGACAACACAGGCCATACAAATGGCTATGGCAATGTTGAGCATGGAGATGTCATCTTCACTGAAGTATCACTAGTTGATGGCTTGAAGCACAATCTATTGAGTGTGTCATTCAAGAGTAAACCAACAACATCAATCACTGACCCTTTACAGTTATTACATATGGACTTATTTGGTCAAGTGAATGTGATGTCAATATCAAGGAACAGATATGCCTTGGTTATAGTGGATGATCACACAAGGTATACTTAGGTAAAATACCTTCACTCAAAGAATGAAGCTGCTCAGTTTATTATTAATCATATCAAGAAAATAGAAACTCAGTTAGGGAAGACAGTAAGGGTTATAAGGAGTGATAGAGGAACAAAATTCAAAAATTCCCAAGTAATTGAATTCTGTACTGAAAAAGGAATAACTCATCAATTCTCAGCTCCAAGAACTCTTCAACAAAATGGAGTTGTTGAGAGGAAAAATAGAACCCTTATTGAAGCAGCAAGGACAATGCTAGAAGAGTCAAGCTTTCAACCTATTTATGGGAGGAAGCAATTAGCATTGATTGCTTCACATAGAACAGGTCATTGATCAACAAGACCTACAACAAAACACCTTATAAGTCAATGACTGGGAGAAAACCAACTCTCAAATTTCTACATGTGTTTGGTTGTAAGTGCTTTGTACTGAGAGACTGTGACGACCTAGAAATTTCGTTTATCTATAAATAATTTATTTACTCATATTTGTTTTCTTATTAACATGTATAGTTAATATATGATGTTTTTGAATGTTTAAATATTTTTTTTGGACCCATTAAAGGGTTATATTTTGATGGATGTTGATTATAAGGATAAACAATTTATGTTTATATGTTTGGTAACATTTGTTATTGCTTGAAGGAGCCACGCGTCCAGTTTAGTAAGTCCCATGAAGAACTTAATAGCTTACGTAGTTATGACTACATCATGTGTACGTATATTAATTAGATTAGTAAGCTGCTTAAGTGACTAGCTTATGTGCATGAAGGACAACAACTGCTTATTACATGTATTAGCTGTTAAGAATCATGATGAGTAGCCATTTTATTAACCAATGATTTTATCTTAAAGCTTAATCTTAGCTTACTATAAATGCCTCATTTGGAGGTAACATTTCAATCTCTTTTCTAAAGATTTTCTCTCCTAAAGTTCTTCTTTAAACCTACCATCCCCCTATAATTTCAAGTTCTCCTTTATGGGCGATTACTTCCAGACAAGCTTTGTATTTCTCCCTTCAAGTTAAGAGGTAAGAATTCTATGTTCTCCTCTACTTTTAGTTTTTACGTTGTATCCGAAAGTAGTCACTGGGTATGCTAAGTCTTTAGGAACGAATAAAGTTGTTAAGAGTATGGTGTTTTGAGTTAATGAAAGGATGATTATGCATCTTAGATTGAGTTTGTTTATCACTAGATATCGTTCGTGATCATGGAAGACTTCCTTTTATCAAAGACAAGTTCTATAATCAGTCTCTGATGAGATAATGTTAGTCTCTGACAAGATAATATCAGTCTCTGATGAGTTAACGTTAATCTTCGATGACGTCAGCCTTAGTCCCTGATGGGTTAAGATGACGTCATCAGTCTCTGGTAAGTTAACGTTAGTCTCCGTTGACGTCACCTTTACTCTCTGATGGGTTAAGATGACATCATCAGTCTCTAATGAGTTAATGTTAATCTCCGATGATGTCACCCATAGTCTTCGATGGGTAAAACTTAGTCTCTGATGACTAATGATGTTACTCTCTGATGAGCATCTATGTTTTGTCTCCGAGGAGTTTGGCGCTGGACAAATCATCCACTAATGAGTTCAGCGATTACTTAGGGAGTTCAGCGCTGAACAAGTTGGCACCCGATGAGTTTGGCGATGAACAAGAACATCCCCTGATGGGTAAAATATATCCCCTGATGGGTAAGTCATCCCCTGATAACTATTCCCTAACGGGTGAATTATCCCCTGATGAGTAAGTCATTCCCTGATGGCTATTCCCTGATAGACATTTATTCCCTGATGAATGAATTATCCCCTGTCAGGCATGTATCCCCTGAAGGGTGAACCATCCCCTGACGAGTAAAATTTTCCCTGACGGGCAACTTCGTGCCCTGATAACCATTCTCTACTCTAAATAGTCACTTTTCAAAGTATGGATTTCTCATGTTATACCAACAATGATGTTTTACAAAATCCTTTTGCAACCAGTATAGTGAATTTTAGCTAAGGACCGAGGCAAGTATATACTCATTCCACTTCCTTTCTTATTGATTACGTAGAATTATTATTTCAATTTATGTAAATGAATGATGTTAACGCCTATGCAAGATGATGATCTCTTTGATGATTAAGTAATGTACGATCATTGATCCAATGTACGAGAAAAGATGTTGATTATTGAGTTATATGTTTTTGGGTGATTGCTAGTTGTTTAAAATCGCTAGCACACCAAAAGATGATGAAGATGATGTAAGGGTGTTGCAGGTCGTGAACTTGTATGCACACCTGAGCATGTCCCGTATGGATATATAGTTATGTTATTGGCAGTCGCTACTTTTATTTGTTGAGCACGCCAAGGTTATTGGCAGTCGCTGCTTTTAATTGTTAAGCACGCCAAGGTTTTTAAAATAAGAAAATGTTTTCAAGAAGATATATCCATATGGGAAGTTAAGGGGCTGTTGAATGCTTTCGCCTGGTATTTTGGCCAATGATGATAGGGAATGAGAGACCGAGGCATTAGTAATCAGACCTTCACATATTAATTGGTTTCTGCAAGTGACTACATATGTCAAATGATGGAATCAAACGACTAGGCTAACCGGCTAGGATGAAATTTGATTATTAAAGGAAGTCAGATAATGATCAGTCTGGTCAAGTGATGCATTATCTGATGAAGAGAGGGTGAATCAAGATTTATTTTTAAAGAGGGTTATTCCTTTGATATCACTCGGGAACCCTAAATGTTACATGT
The DNA here is from genome assembly GCA_014636745.2 of Centella asiatica. Lineage (NCBI taxonomy): Eukaryota > Viridiplantae > Streptophyta > Magnoliopsida > Apiales > Apiaceae > Centella > Centella asiatica. The sequence continues at coordinate 15,393,431 of CM025788.1, forward strand.
TTATTGGTTTATCAGGAGGTTTGGCATTACTTCGCCCATCCTTAATGAATATTAAAGCTTTTGAAATATTTGTTCTTCTTGCTTATGAATATATACTTGCTAAGCGTAAACGCTCATGTGGAATGCTACGAAATGTTTTTCAGGTTATATGAAGAAGGCCGAGTCGCCTAATAAAGGAAAAGAGAAAATGGCATAGTGAGAGCTTCTTAATTTCTCTCCTATGGATGGCTTTTAAAAGGAAAGTGAAACGGAAGGCCATCATAGAAATGTTTAGGTTGTAAGGCCAGATGGGCCATCTAAAGTTAGTTTCCATTGCAACTTGTTTATTTTCAAGCTTTGAGGTTTTGAAAGAAGATGTGAACCTTAAGATGTTATTATGATGTTTTTGAGAATGTATTTTTTTCGTGCGATTAATGTAAATGCTTGGCTATGATATTTTTGTCACTATTGTGGAGTTATCCTTGTTTTTTGGTGGGGCCCAGGGGTTCCAACCTAGGGATCTTGGGGCTGTCATCCAAATTGTTGATAGTGCCCGAGGCCCGGCTCGGGGGACTTCTCCGGGGCCGCCACAGAGACTCATCAGAGACATGAGGGAAATTTGATAATAAGTCTGATGAGGCAATTTTCTTAGGGTGCTCGCTATCAAGTAAGGCATATAGAGTGTATAACCTAAGAACGAAGGTCATTGTGGAATTCATTCAAGTAGTATTTGATGATAGCAAGATTCCAGGAATGATTGGTCAAGGACTGCATGAGACTCTAAGATTTGAGAATGAATTGGATGCATGGATGGATCCATTAGAGACTGAAGAATTACCCCTAGATGACTATGTTCCTTCAATTAGTGAGAAGGAGTTAATGGTTATGCATGAAGTACCAAGGACTAATACTACATCAGAGACTAAAGTATTAACATCTAATGAAACACAAGAGACTAGTAATACAAGTGCACAATCAGAGGCTAATGAGACACCAGAGACTACTGAAGTCAACAATCAAGATGAGACTAATAGCTCAGGGGAGCTAACAATGAAGAAGTCACTGGTTTAGGGGGAGCAATCTTTGATCCAACAACTAGATTTGCACAATGTTAATCTAGAAAATGAAGCCTCATCTTCAAGATTAAATGTGCCACCTGCAAGTTCATGGTTGAGAGATCACATACCAGATTTAATTATTGGAGATTTAGAGGAAGGAGTGAAGACAAGTGTTTTCCCAGTGAGATAGCCGAGAACTTGTAGAAGGGGGGTTGAATACAAGTTCTTTGAATTCTTTTCGATTGCTTGTTCTTCAAGAAATTAAATAATACTTGCGGAAATAAAGAACAAGAACTCAAATCAATTTATAAACAATTGCTTTTATTGATTTAACAATTGAGTACAAATTCTAACAATCACAACAATATGATCGTCAGCTTCTATTATATATTGTAAAGATACAAACTATGAATTCTATACTACTTCTAAATTACAATTCTGTAAAACCTAATTACAGCTTCTTTTAAACTGAATCATAATTAATTCAGTTACCAATTCTAAATCAATAATGATTCAGCTTCCTTATTCGAATCAAACACAATCTTTCCTTTTTTGATTAGGAATAGATTTTTGGTTAGTTTCCTTACCAGCTACGTCTTCAATAATATCTTAGTCCACGTGGAAGACATTCCTTATTCAATTCGAACTGTGTATCTCATCAGGAAATAATTCATGACTAGTCCCTGATAGCTTCAGCTTTTTAGTCCCTGATCAAGTCAACATTTAGTCTCTGGTCTTTTAGTTTCTGATGATGTCAGGTTGTATAGTCTCCGACAGAGTTATTAGTCTCCGATGCTTTTAGGCTTAGTCTTTGATGACGTCATCTTAGTCTCTGATACACTAAGCTTAGTCTCTGATGACGTAAGCTTAGTCTCTGATGCTTTATTTTTAATCCATGATGACGTAAGCCACAGTCTCCGATGGACAAACTTTAGTCTCTTGTAGGCAAAATCCTTAGTCTCTGACAAGTGTTGCCTTAGTCTCCGATAAGCCTTTTTGTAATCTTCGATAGATCAAATACACAGAATGACTTGTTGAAGCTTTGATACACTTTCCAGCAGTTACTTACAATTAAAGAATAAATCTATCTCTTTATAAAGAATAAATGAATTACAACCAAAGAGATAACTACTGGCTACAAAACTTCAGTGTTACTAATTAACACTTTCTGTACATTTGTATTCCTAAGTAATCTAAAGACAATCATCATCAAATGTTATAAAACCTAACAATCTCCCCCTAATTATGAATATCAGAATCATAAGCATAATTTCAAGGTTGATGATGATGTCAAAACTCAAAAATACAAGTATTACTTAGAAAAAGAACAAAGAATTACTAACTACAAATGTACCTGAATTAAGATCTTTGGTCTGTCATTCAGCTTCCACCAAGACTCAGGTTTACATCCTTTAAGTTTGGCTTCAATAATTTCACCCAATGCAACACACAACATATCTCCCATCCCAACAACTTCACCTTTTGTTTTTCTTCAAAACTTCTAATCTTTCTTCTAACAGCTTTTTGAGAATAACCTCTATTGCTTCTTCTAAATTTTTGAGAAGACTGATAAACCCTTCAATATGTCTCTCATTTACACTGTTTATGTCCCTGTTGTAATGGAAGAATACTTTCTCTCCATGAAAAGTCTCATACCATAGTCCAAGAGGCTTTGGATCAACTTTTGGCACTGTGTCCAATTTATGTATCACCTTCTGGATTTGGCTTCGAAATTCCTTGTTGAGATCAAAAGTTTCAAGCACCATTGACAGCAACCATTCCAAGTTCTCTTTTGTTTGTTCCTCCAAGGCTGGCCTTTCAAACTTCAAAGATTCTCCATCTTTTAAAATAATATGGAGCAATTCTTTGTTGTCTGTACCCTTGATCAAGTTGACATACTTGGTACTCCTTTTCAAGGCTTTGATAATATCCTCTCCGCTAGCATTTTCAACCTTGTAAGATTTCCTTGGTGGAACTGTTCGTGGCTTTGTTGGTCCACTCACGGCCACTAAGGCAGTCTCAGTTGCACTTGGAGGATCTTGAGAGGCAGGCTTCTTTATTTCCCTAGTCTCAGGTTTCTTTGAAGATTCCTGGACTAAAGGCTTCCTTCTTGCATATCTCTCAGCCTCTGCCATCTCCTTATTCTTTTTCTTTATGATGGTTGCCTTCTGTGCACTTGTCTTTCTAGCAGAACTTTTTCTTTTCTTAGCCTCCTCTTCTTTCTCTTTAGCTGCAGCCATTTCTTCCTCCTTTTGAAGTTTCTGTGCAAGTAGTGCATTATAATCTATTAGTCTTTGATTTCGAGGACTAACTAACTCAACTTTCCCTCCCACTTCAAGTTCAATAGGAGTGGGAAAGTGAGCAGTCTTCATGGCATCCCCCATTAGTTTGGGCTGCCCTGGTTGAGTAGGAGTTTGCTTCTTTGTTTCTTCAACCATGACTCCCTTGCCTTTGTCTTTTGAAGTACTTGGGGCTTCTGCAATTGGTTTTGTAGGAGGAGGAACTTGTTTTGCTGCTGCTGCTGCTTTTGTTGGTACTTTTGTTGTTGTTGTTGTTGTTGTGGGTGGTGGTTTTATTGTTGTTGTTGATTTTGTAGCTGCCTTAAGATCAGAATGCTTTTTCAAAATTCTGTCCATCATTGCCTGCAACTCAGCATCAATAACTGGAACAGATTTTGGTTTTGGTTTGGGTTCAGGTTGTTTGAAATGACCACTCTCCCCCTTTTTGACATCAGCATCTTTGGGTTGAGAGGAGGTGGCCAGGTGAGGAATTGCCTGCATCAAAAGTTGTTCCATTCGATCTTACTTCTGGAGTAGGAGATGGACATTGGATTCAAAGGCTTGGAGTTTACTGTCAGTCTTGGACTTCTCTTTGAGTTGAAATTCAATGGAAGTGATAGTCCTCCTTGGCAAGTGTCCTTCATAGCACCTTCTTATCTTATCAGTCTCAATCTCCATCTATTGCTCCATTTTCTTCACTACAGCATTAATTCCTGTAACCAAATAGTGGTGAAACTTTGTGTGTTTCTTATCCACTTTGGTCAGTTCTTCTAGAATGTCACTGGATGATGATGCAACTACTTCTGACCCAATATTGGTCACATAATCCTGCCTGAGCTGGGCAGCTGCCTCTTCAAGAGTATTTGTGAAGCTTGCATCCAACCAAGCATCCACATTCTCATCTTCTAGTTCTTCAGGGATAGGTTCATTTGCAAACCCTGTCTTCAATGTAGAAATGTGATCTTGAGTTTGTTGTAATCCATAAAGAGTCTCAAAATCTGCATTGGACATTTCAGAAATAATGTTTAAGGTTGCATCCCCTGTCCTGGAGCTTCTCCCAATATCCTCTGTTGGAATTGTAGTTGATGGTGCATAGGAAACTTGAGCTTCTGTTGTGGAGGAGGGCTCAACAAGTTTTAAGAAGTCACCTACTGAGAATTTCTCTATTTTCTTTTCTCCAAGGATCTTATCCTTGCTCACACTCTCTCCTTTTGCCTGGGATTAGGCACCCAACTTCACTGTCTCTCCTTTTTCCAAGCTTGCTAAAGCTTGACTCTCTGTAATGTGTTCCTAACATATTTCCAGGTCAGGAGCCTGACTCTCGCTAATTATTCTCTCAGACTCACTCTTTTGGAGAGGGGCACTCTGTCCTAAAGAAAGAGGGGTTGAGAAGTAGTGGAGTCACCAAGGAGAGGGGGTTCCCTTTGTATGTCTGTGGCTAGGGATCTCTCCAAGGAAGATGTTGGAGATATAGAACTAACTACACTTGTACTTTGAACAAGTGGTTCTTGTGGGTTAGTCTCTGATGGTTGGACTGTGATAGTCCCTGGTAGTTGACTAGTCTTTGACCAGTCCATTTTGATTATTGGCTCCTCTTGGAAAATGTCAAGAGGATTTGAAATATGAAGTTCCAAAGAATCAAGAATAGGAGAAAAAGGAAAAGAATGTACAGTAGGGAGTGTTGGTTGTTCCTTAGGAATAGAAATTTGAGGAACATCAATAGATGAGTCTGTGTGTGCACTCCTAGTGTCACTCTTTTCTTTTATTTGCTCTCTCTGTGGTTCCTCTTGTTGGTGAACAAGAGGTTGTGCAGACTCTGTACAGGTTGTTCCTGGTTGGGAACTTTCTTCAATGCCAACATCCTTTTGACAGGACATTAACAGTTCACTGTTTTTCCTTATAACCTCCATTGCCTTTTGGGAAGCAATGGATTGTTGTTGTCTTAAGGTTATGACTCTCTTCTATCTTTGAGGTGCCACCTTAGCTTATTTATCTCCCTCAGCCTCACTAGCACCCTTTGTTATTTTTCTCTTTATTGGGAGCTTGACGGTTGTTTGAGTCTTTACAACAACAGTCTTTTGAGAGACTGTGGAGGGGGCTGAGGATTGTTGTTGTGAAATGGTGGGAGGATCAGTGGGGTTTCTAGTTTGTTGTGCATGATCCTCAAATAATGTCAAAGAATAAAGGTTGGGTAGCCTATCAATGAGAATAGATCTCATGACAGGAGGAAAGAATAAGGGAACCTTTACCTTTCTAGCCTTATTCTTCACATCAGTAAAAATTCTTGTACTTTGCAAAACATTTGGTACAACTTGCATTCCAGTAGTATTAAGGTTAGGAATTAGATAATTAGCAAACATCATCAAAAACCTATCATAATAAATTTTATTTTTACTACCAGATTTAAGTTTTACCAAAAGATTTTGCAAAATTAAAAGCCCAATGTTTAGATGCCTACCATACAACACACTAAAAGCAATTTGTTGTGTGAGTGTAGTGATAACATCATAGCCACTGCATTTTGTAGAAAAAGTTTTGGTGATAGTGTCAAAGAACAGTGACCACTCCTGTCTAAGATGGGGTCGAGTGATGGACCCAACAGAAAGAATTTCTGAAGAATAATGTAAGTTTTTAAACATTGCAAAAATTTCTTCATCAGAGGCAGGAGAGTCAAAGTTTTCAAAAATAGGTAAATGTAAAGCATTATTCACAACTGTATGATCTATATTATATACAGTATTATCATACCTGAAACTTACCACAGGAGAGGCATCACTCTCATCCTGGATAGTAGCAGTGGTCCACATAGCCGTGATGACTTCAGCGGCTTGGATGGAGCTTCATAAATGGCGTAGGAAAGTGAAGAGTTTTGCAGAAAATCCACAAAAGGATGGTACTGTGACACAAATTCATGTTTGTCGACCACCCCTGCATGGTTCGTCTTGATGAAATCGAAGTCTCCGAACTTGAAGCATACATTTTTGGCCGCCATTGAAGAGATCTGTGTAAACTTTGAAGAGTTTCTTTGCAAAAAGAGTTAAATTGCAAAGTGTTTGGAAAGAGAAAATAATTTCAGAGCTTGAGAATTTGTGATTTGCAAAGATGTTTGAAATTAGTTTTATCAAGTTGCTCGAAACGTTTGCAATTCTGAGTGAATTATGGGTAACTACCAATTTACCTTCGATCGGAGATTGCCCTAATCTCTGCTACGTCCACTCATAAGAGACTAGACCCGATTAGTCTCTGATAGTGTTATTTTGTTTAGTCGGGGACTAAACAAAAACCACTATCAGGGACTAAGATAGTCTCCAATAGTTCATTTTTGATTGAGTCGGGGACTAATCAAAAGCAACTATCAAGGACTAAGCTAGTCTCCGATAGTTCATTTTTGACTAGTCAGGGACTAAGCAAAAACAACGATCAGGGACTAAGATAGTCTCTTACTCAAATGCTCTTAAAGACTAATCGAAGTTAGTCTTCGCTACAAACCTATTTTTCAGAATTTTTCCAATAATCAAGTTAATGATTATTAGATTCTAAAGATTCTGTTTGTTCATAACAGCTACATCCAGAAATTAAATTCTAACTTCTTAAATTCTGTCCATTAAGAACAGCTGCAATAATTTATGTTCATTAAGAACAGCTTCATTTTCTAGAAATGAAATTCTAGCTTCTCACAACTAAACAACTTGCTTTCTCAGATTTTAATCAATTTTTAGAGGCATAATTCAACATTCCTAACCCATAGACTAATCTAGTGAATGTAGATTCATCTAAAGGCTTTGTGAATATATCTGCAAGTTGTTTATCAGTTGTAACCCAGTGCAATTCAATATTTCCTTCACTTACATGTTCTCTTATGAAGTGATATCTAATATCTATGTGTTTTGTTCTTGAATGCTGCACTGGATTTTCTGTTATAGCTATGGCACTTGTATTATCACAATAGATAGGAATGTTGGATAATGACATACCATAGTCTAGGAGTTGATTTTTGATGCATAAGATCTGAGCACAGCAACTCCCAGCTGCAATATATTCAGCTTCTGCTGTTGAAATAGAAACTGAATTTTGTTTCTTGCTAAACCAAGAAACAAGTCTGCCTCCTCGAAGTTGCCAGCTTCCACTTGTGCTTTTTTTGTCAAGCTTGCAACCTGCATAGTCAGCATCTGAATAACCAATTAGTTTAAAATCAGATTCTTTAGGATACCATAAACCAAGGTTTGGGGTACCCTTTAGATATCTGAGTATTCTTTTGACAGCAATAAAATGTGACTCTCTAGGGTTAGCTTGAAATTAAGCACATAAACATGTAGAAAATATTATATCAGGTCTACTTGCAGTTAGATATAAAAGAGAGCCTATCATGCCTCTAAAGCTAGTTATATCAACTTTCTTTCCTTTTAAATCCTTATCTAGCTTAGTGGCAGTAGGCATGGGTGTTTTTGCAGATGTATAATCAACCAAATCATATTTTCTCAATAAGTCCTTAATATATTTGGACTGACTGATGAAAATTCCATCAATTGATTGTTTTATTTGAAAACCTAAGAAAAATGTTAATTCACCCATCATACTCATTTCATATCTAGACTGCATGAGTTTTGAAAATTTTTCACAGAGTTTCTCATTTGTAGACCCAAATATAATATCATCTACATATATTTGCACAAGTATAACATCAGAGCCTTGAATTCTATAAAATAAAGTTTTATCTATGATACCTCTAACAAATTTGTTTTCAAGTAAAAATTGAGATAGAGTATCATACTAGGCTCTTGGTGCTTGTTTTAAGCCATAGAGTGCTTTATCTAACCTGTACACATGATTTGGAAACTTGGAATCCACAAAACCTGGTGGTTGTTGAACATAGACTTCCTCTTTCAATTTTCCATTTAGGAAAGCACTCTTGACATCCATCTGGTACACCTTGAAGTTTTTGTAGGCTGCATATGCCAAGAAAATCCTTATTGCTTCAAGTCTTACTACTGGTGCAAAAGTTTCATCATAGTCTATTCCTTCTTCTTGTGAATATACTTTTGTAACCAGTCTTGCTTTATTCCTTGTGATTATACCAGTTTCATCCAATTTGTTTCTGAAGACCCACTTGGCACCTATAATTGATCTATTCCTTGGTTTGGGTACAAATCTCCAGACTTTGTTTCTTGTGAATTAGTTCAATTCCTCTTGCATGGCAATTATCCAGTCAGGATCTTGAAGTGCTTCCTCAATTTACTTTGGCTCAATCTTTGAGAGAAAACTGAGATATAAACATTCATTTTGGGTTGCACTTCTAGTCTTGACTCCATCGTCTATACTTCCAATGATCAAATTTGTTGTATGATCTCTTAACCATGGTCTTGCACGTGGCAGATTTGATCTTGAAGATGAGGCTTCATTTTCTAGATTGATGTTGTCCAATCTAGCTTCAAGATTAGAGACTACTCCCCCTAAACCATTTACTTCTTCATTATTAGCTCCCCCTGAGCTGTTTATCTCTATAGTCCCTGGTGTCAAGATAGTCTCCAATTGTGCATCAGTGACACTAATCCCTTGTGAACCATTAGTCTTCGATGGTACACTAATATCAGAGACTAGAGTATTAGTCCTTGGTAGTTCATGCACAACTGTTAACTCCCCCTCAATTACGTAAGGATCATTACTATCTTGGGGTTTATCACTAGTCTCCGATGGATATTCCCATGCATCCAATGCATTCTCAAAACTGAGAGGTTCATGCAATCCTTGTCCAATCATTCCTGGAATCTTTCTTGTTTTCCTAGTGAGATAGCCGAGAACTTGTAGAAGGGGGGGGGGGGGGGGGGTTGAATACAAGTTCTTTGAATTCTTTTCGATTACTTGTTCTTCAAGAAATCAATTATTACTTGCGGAAATAAAGAACAAGAACTCAACTCAATTTATAAACAATTGTTTTATATTGGTTTAACAATTGATTACAAATTCTAACAATCATAACAATATGATCATCAACTTCTTTTCTTTTCTGTATAGTAAAGATACAATCTATGAATTCTATACAGCTTCGAATTACAATTCTGTAAACCTAATTACAGCTTCTAAAACTGAATTACCATTTAACTTAGTTTCCTATTCTAAATCAATAATGATTCAGCTTCCTTATTTGAATCAAACACAATCTTTCCTTTTTGATTTGGAACAGATTTCTGGCTTGTTTTCTTACTAGCTACGTCTTTAATAATATCTTGATCTACGTGGAAGACATTCCTTATTCATTTCAAACTCTGTATCTCATCAGAAAAAAATTCACGACTAGTCCCTGATGGCTTCAGCTTTAGTCCCTGATCGAGTCAACGTTTAGCCTCTGATCTTTTAGTCTCTGATCAGGTTGTGTAGTCTCCGACAGAGTTATTAGTCTCCGATGCTTTAGGCTTAGTCTCTGATGACGTTAGCTTAGTCTCTAATGCTCTAGACTTAGTCTCCGATGACGTCAGCTTAGTCTCTGATGCACTAAGCTTAGTCTCTGATGACGTAAGCATTAGTCTCTGATGCTTTATCTTTAATCCCCGATGACGTAAGCCGTAGTCTCCGATAGGCAAAATCCTTAGTCTCTGACAAGTGTTACCTTAGTCTCCGATAAGCCTTTCTATAATCTCCGACGGATTAAATACACATTTTGACTTGTTGAAGCTTTGATACAACTTTCCAGCAGTTACTTACAATTAAAGAATGAATCTATCTCTTTTCAAAGAATAAATGAATTACAACCAAACAGATAACTACTGGCTACAAAACTTCAATGTTACTAATTAACACTTTTTGTACATTTGTATTCCTAAGTAATCTAAAGACAATCATCATCAAATGTTATAAAACCTAACATTTCTATCATCAAATACAACTTGTATTGATTCCACAATGACCTTTGTTCTTAGATTATATACTCTGTATGCCTTGCTTGACAGAGAATAACCTAAGAAGATTGCCTCATCAGACTTGTTGTCAAATTTTCCTCTTGTCTCTAATGAATCTCTCAGTACAAAGCACTTACAACCAAACACATGTAAAAACTTGAGAGTTGGTTTTCTTCCAATCATCAATTCATAAGGTTTTTTGTTGTATGCTTTGTTTATCAAGGATTTATTCTGTGTAAACCAAGTCGTGCTTATAGCTTCTTCCCAAAAATATGTAGGAAGCTTTGACTCTTGTAACATGGTCCTTGGTGCTTCAATAAGGGTCCTGTTTTTTCTCTCAACAACTCCATTTTGTTGAGGAGTTCGTGGAGCTGAGAATTGGTGTGTTATACCTTTTTCAGTGTAGAATTCAATAACTTGGGTATTCTTGAATTCTGTTCCTCTATCACGCCTTATCACCCTTACTATTTTTCCTGACTCAGTCTCTATTTTCTTAACATGATCAATAATCAACTGAGCAGCTTCATCTTTTGTATGGAGGTATTTTACCCAAGTATACCTCGTGTGATCATCCACAATAACCAAAGCATATCTATTCCTCAAAAAAGACATCACATTCACTTGACCAAACAAATCCATGTGTAACAGTTGTAAAGGGTCAATGATTGATGTTGCTGGTTTGCTCTTGAATGATACACTTCTTTGTGTCCGTTTCTGGCATGAATCACACAATCCATTTTGTGTAAACTCCAATTGTGGAATTCCAATTACCATTCATTTCCTCACAAGTTTGTTGATATTCTTGAAATTCAAGTGGGAAAGCTTTTTGTGCCAAAGCAAACTTTCATCAGTTGAAGCTTTGCTATAGAGACACGTGATTTGATCAGTGAAAGAGACAAGATTTGCAATGTACAACTTTCCTTTTCTTTTTCCTGTCGAGATCACATTCCCTGATTCTTTGTCACTCACCATGCATTGATCTTTTTTGAAGGTGACATCGAATCCCTTATCACATAGTTGACTCACACTTAGAAGATTGTGCTTTAAGCCATCAATTAGTGATACTTCAGTGAAGATGACATCTCCATGTTCAACACTACCATAACCCTTTGTATGATCTTACTGTCATCTCCAAAATTGACTTTAGGGCCACTTTTCTCTTCATACTGTTTTAGCAGGGACTTGTCTCCAGTCATGTGCCTTGAACATCCACTGTCCAAGTACCATGTTTTCTTCTTTTTGCCCTGCACAGTAAAGAGTAACTAGTTAGAAATTTTTGGGACCCAAACTTTCTTGGGTCCTTTCTCACTAGTTGTAGAATCAAGACTTGACTCAGATTAAGTTGATTGTCTTTTAGCATTTTTGACTTTAATTGGACAATCACTAGTCTTGCTACCTTTTTGTGAGAAACTGCCAAGCTTAGAGTTTTCATAGTTAATGCAAAGATGATTTGACCTTTTTACAGGTGATTTATCTTTTCTTATCTTTGAAAGTGCAGTCTCTATTGTAGGAATTTTATTTTTACTCCTACAGTGCATAGCTATGTCATTAGGATTACCACATATATGACATGTCTTTCTAAGAGCATCAGGCATGCTAGCATAATTTGTGTACTTGTTGATGCCTATTTTTCCATTCCTATTTTTCTTATTTCTGCTTAACTCCACTGACTTTTCAGCCTTTTTGACAGGAAAATTTTCCAATTTTTTATTTAATTGTCTTTGTCATGAACCCAATGTTTAATTTTTTATTTTCATTCTTATCAACAATATTCACTGTCTTTTGATCAATATTTGATTTTGTAGTGACTTGTTGATATTTAATGTTAACAAATTTGGGTTCATTGACAGGAGAGACAAAATTAATTCTTTTCAAAACATTTGGTTTACTAGTAGAGGAGTTAGCAGCTTCAAATGGATCATCTAAATCTGAACTATTGTCTAGATATGCATCATAACCTAGTCCAGATTTTTGACCTATCATTTGACATTCTACCAAGTCTGTCAACTTTTTAGAGGAAGTATTCCATTGTTTAATCTTAGCTTGAGCATTTTCAAGTTGTTCTACTAAGTAATTTTCCCTCTTTTTCAAAGCATTAATCATGTGATGAGCTTTGTCAAGATCAGACTTAATAGTGTCAAATTGTACCAACCTCTCTTTAAGAAATTTATTTCTTTTCAAGAGATGGTCATGTGATTCTTTTACACTGGTATGCTCAATAGTTAGTGATCTAAAACTTACATATAAATCAGACCTATCTTTTTGTATGCTTTCTATACTAGATGTATTAATTAAGTCAAGCACATTAAAATTCTTATTTACATCATGTTAGGTTTTATAACATTTGATGATGATTGTCTTTAGATTACTTAGATATACAAATGTATAAAGAGTGTTAATTAGTAACAATGAAGTTTTGTAGCCAGTAGTTATCTCTTTAGTTGTAATTTGTTTATTCTTTGTAAAGAGATAGATTTATTCTTTAATTGTAAGTAACTGTTGGAAAGTTGTATCAAAGCTTCAACAAGTCAAAATGTGTATTTGATCCATCGGAGTTTACAAAAAGGTTTATCATAGACTAAGGCAACACTTATTGGAGACTAAAGATTTTGCCTATTGGAGACTACGGCTTACGTCATCAGGGATTAAAGATAAAGCGTCAGAGACTAATGCTTACGTCATTAGACACTAAGTTTAGTGCATCAGAGACTAAGCTGACGTCATCGAAGGCTAAGTCTAGAACATCAGAGACTAAGCTGACGTCATCGGAGACTAAGCCTAAAGCATCGGAGACTACACAACCTGATCAGAGACTAAAAGATCAGAGACTAAACGATCAGGGACTAAAGACTGAAGCTGTCAGGGACTAGTCGTGAATTATTTCCTGATGAGATACAGAGTTCGAATTGAATAAGGAATATCTTCCACGTAGATCAAGATATTATTGAAGATGTAGCTGGTAAGGAAACAACCCAGAAATTTGTTCCTAATCAAAAGGAAAGATTGTGTTTGATTCGAATAAGGAAGCTGAATCATTATTGATTTAGAAAGGAAGCCGAGTAATTCAGTTTTAGAAGCTATAACAAGGCTTACAGAGAATTGAAAATTCGAAGCTGTATAGAATTCATAGTTTGTATCTTTACTCTACATAAAAGAAAAGAAGTTGATGATCATATTATTGTGATTGTTAGAATTTGTATTCAATTGTTAAAAAATCAATAAAAACAATTGTTTATAAATTGTTTTGAGTTCTTGTTCTTTATATTCCGCAAGAAAAGTTAATTTCTTAAAGAACAAGTAATTAAAAAGAATTCAAAGAACTTGTATTCAACCCCCCCTTCTACAAGTTCTCGGCTATCTCACTGGGAAAACAATTGGTATCAGAGCCTTTAATTGAATTTATTCAATTAACAGGTTCCAAGAGATGGCCAATGATGAAGCAAGCAGCTCTAGCATAATGGCTTATGCAGGAAGTCGTGATGGTGGAACCAGGATTTCAATTCTGAAACGAGAAAAATATCCTATTTGGAAGCAAAAGATGTACATGCACTTGAGAGCAACAGATCCAGATTATATTGATAGGATTTAGAAAGGTCCGTATCTACCCAAGAAATTTATTCATGCTAAAACTGTTGAAGGATCTGTTGTGGCCGAACACTTTGAACTTGCTCTTGAAAGTGATTATACAAACGAAGACAGTTACAAGTGTTAAAGGATGCTAAGGTTATGAACATACTCTACAATGGTATTGACAAAAATATGTTCACAAGCATTATCAACTGCACAACATCTAAACAAATTTGGGACATCGTCAAAGTCCTGTGTGAAGAGACTGACCAAGTCCGAAAGAACAAAAGGTCATTGTTGACACAACAATATGAGTTCTTTCAAGCAAAGCCTGGTGAACCAATAACGTCAATTTATGATAGGTTCAATACTTTGCTCAATGAGGATGTCAACACCAAGTTTATGAGATCTCTCCCACCAAGTTGGGATCCAAAGACTATGGCTATAAGAGAGGCTCATGACTTGGACACACTCACACTGGACAGATTCTATGACAATTTAAAGACTTATGAACTTGATGTAGAGCAACGACAACGCATGCATGGCAAGGACAAAGGAGCTGCGTTAATGGTTGAGACAAGCAAGTCTCAAGAGAAGCTTGATGATGAAACTTCCAATGCTAGCTCGACTGATGAGGAAGATGAACTGGATACTGATGATGATATGGAGGAATTCATGGCATTCATGGTGAAACAGTTCAAGAAATTTAGGGCTAGTAGAAAAGGAAGGAGATCGTCAAGGAAGCCTAACCCTAAACGTGAAGGTCAAACTGTGACCATTGACAAGAAGAAAATCAGATGTTATAACTTTGATGGGTTAGGGCACTTTGCCAATGAGTACAGGAAATCTAGATCTACTGATAGATCTAAGGATGAAAAATCAAGGAAAACGGGGAATGACTTTGCTAACAAGAAAGTTAAATCAAAAAGCAAAGCCTTGATTACTGAGGGTAAAGATTGGATTGATAGTGATTCTGAGGAAGAAGTTGTCAACTTTTTCCTGATGGCTCGAAGTGACGAGTCAAGTAATTCTACAAAGGTATGTGATGCAGCTCAGAATTTTAATATGCTTAACTTACTTGATACATCTAGTATTAAAAGCATACAAAAAGATATGTCTGATTTGCATGTTAGTTTTAGATCATTAACTATTGAACATACTAATGTAAAAGAATCACGTGACCTTCTCTTGAAAAGAAACAAATTTCTTGAAGAGAGATTGGTGCAATTTGACACTATCAAGTCTAACTTAAACAAAGCTCATCATATGATCGATGCTTTGAAAAAGAGGGAATATTACTTAGTAGAGCAATTTGAAAATGCTCAAGCTAAGATTAAACAATGGAATACTTCCTCTAAAAAGTTGACACACTTGGTAGAATGTCAAATAATAGGTCAAAAATCTGGACTAGGTTATGACGAATATCTAGACAAGAGTTCAGATTTAGATGATCTAGTTAAAGCTGCTAATTCCTCTACTAGTAAGCCAAATATTTTGAAAAGAATTAATTTTCTTTCTCCTGTCAATGAACCCAAATTTATTAACACTCAAAATCAACAAATCACTGCAAAATAAATGATTGATCAAAAGACAGTGAATGTTGTTGATAAGAGTGAAAATAAAAGATTAAATATTGGGTTCATGACAAAGACACAATTAAACAAAAAATTGGAAAATCTTCCTGACAAAAAGGCTGAAAAGTCAGTGGAGTTAAGTAGAAATAGGAAAAATAAGAATGGAAAGATAGGCATTACTAAATACACAAATTATGCTAGATTGCTTGATGCTCCTAGAAAGACATGTCATGTATGTGGTAACCCCAACCACATCGTTGTTCACTGTAGGAGCAAAAATAAAATTTCTATAATAGAGACTGCACCTTCAAAGATAATAAAAGATAAATCACCTGTAAAAAGGTTATATTATCTTTGCATTAACTATGAAAAACCTAAGCTTGACAGTCTCTCACAAAAAGGTAGCAAGACTAGTGATTGTCCAATTAAAGTCAAAAATGCTAAAAGACAACCAACTCAATCTGAGTCAAGTCTTGAGTCTACAAGTAGTGAGAAAGGACCCAAGAAAGTGTGGGTCCCAAAAATTTCTAACTAGTTACTCTTTACTGTGCAGGGCAGAAAGAAGAAAACATGGTACTTAGACAGTGGATGTTCAAGGCACATGACTGGAGATAAGTCCCTGCTAAAACAATATGAAGAGAAAAGTGGCCCAAAAGTCACTTTTGGAGATGACAGCAAAGGCCATACCAAGGGTTATGGTAGTGTTGAACATGGAGATGTCATCTTCATCGAAGTAGCACTAGTTTATGGCTTAAAGCACAATTTACTGAGTGTGAGTCAACTATGTGATAAGGGATTCAATGTCACCTTGAAAGAAGATAAATGCTTGGTGTGTGACAAAGAATCTGATAATGTGATATTGACAAGGAAAAGAAAAGGAAATTTGTATGTTGCAAACCTTATCTCTTCCTCTGATCAAATCACATGTCTCTACAACAAAGCTTCAACTGATGAAAGTTGGCTTTGGCACAAGAAGCTTTCCCACTTGAATTTCAAGAATATCAACAAGCTAGTGAGGAAAGGATTGGTAGCTGGCATTCCACAATTGGAGTTTACACAAGATGGATTGTGTGATTCATGCCAGAAAGGGAAACAAATAAGTATATCATTCAAAAGCAAACCAGCAACATCAATCACTGACCCTTTACAGTTGCTACACATGGATTTATTTGGTCAAGTGAATGTGATGTCTATTTTAAGAAATAGATATGCTTTGGTTATTGTGGATGATCATACGAGGTATACTTGGGTAAAATACCTCCATACAAAAGATGAAGCTGCTTAGTTAATAATTGATCATATCAAGAAGATAGAAACTGAGTTAGGAAAAATAGTAAGGGTAATAAGGAGTGATAGAGGAACAAAATTCAAGAATACCCAAGTTATTGAATTCTGCACTGAAAAATGAATAACTCATCTATATTCAGCTCCAAGAACCCCTAAACAAAATGGAGTTATTTAGAGGAAAAACAGAACCTTTATTGAAGTAGCAAGGACTATGTTACAAGAAGCAAAGCTTCCTACATATTTTTGGGAAGAAGCTATTAGCATAGCTTGCTTTACACAGAACAGATCCTTGATAAACAAAGCATACAACAAAACACCTTATGAATTAATGACTGGGAGGAAACCAACTCTCAAGTTTTTACATGTGTTTGGTTGTAAGTGCTTTGTACTGAGAGATTCGAGACAAGAGGAAAATTTGACAACAAGTCTGATGAGGCAATCTTCTTAGGTTATTCTCTGTGAAGCAAGGCATACAGAGTATATAATCTAAGAACAGAGGTCATTGTGGAATCAATACAAGTTGTATTTGATGACAAAAAAATTCCAGGAATGATTGGACAAGGATTGCATGAACCTCTCAGTTTTGAGAATGAATTGGATGCATGGGAATATCCATCAGAGACTAGTGAAAAACCCCAAGATAGTAATAATCCCTACTTAATTGAGGGGGAGTTAACAGTTGTGCATGAAGTACCATGGACTAATACTCTATCAGAAACTAGAGTATTAAATGAAACATAAGAGACTGGTGACATTAGTATTCCATCGGAGACTAATGGTTCATCAGGGACTAGTGTCACTGATGCATAATCAGAGACTATCTTGACACTAGGGACTATAGAGATAAACAGTTCAGGGGAAGCTAATAATGAAGAAGTCAATGGTTTAGGGGGAGCAGTCTCTAATCATGAAGCTAGATTGGACAACATCATTCTAGAAAATGAAGCCTCAACTTCAAGGTCAAATCTGCCACGTACAATTCCATGGTTGAGAAATCACACACCAGATTTGATTATTGGAAGTATAGAGGATGGAGTCAAGACTAGAAGTGCAACTCAAAATGAATGTTTATATCTTAGTTTTCTCTCAAAGATTGAGCCAAAGAAAATTAAGGAAGCACTTCAAGATCCTGACTGGATAATAGCCATGCAAGAGGAATTAAACCACTTCACCAGAAACAAAGTCTGGAGACTGGTACCCAAACCAAGGAATAGATCAATAATTGGTGCCAAGTGGGTCTTCAGAAATAAAATGGATGAAGTTGGTACAATTATAAGGAATAAAGCAAGACTGGTTGCAAAAGGATATTCTCAAGAAGAAGGAATAGACTATGATGAAACTTTTCACCAGTAGCAAGACTTGAAGCAATCAGAATCTTCTTGGCTTTTGCAGCCTACAAGAACTTCAAGGTGTACCAGATGGATGTCAAAAGTGCTTTCTTGAATGGAAAATTGGAAGAGGAAGTCTATGTCTGCCAACCCCCAGGTTTTGTGGACTCCAAACTTTCAAATCATGTCTACAGTTTAGACAAAGCACTTTATGACTTAAAACAAGCACCAAGAGCCTGGTATGATACTCTATCTCAATTTTTTTTGAAAATAAATTTGTTAGAGGTATCATAGATAAAACTTTATTTTATAGAAAGCAAGGTTCTGACATAATACTTGTGCAAATATATGTAGATGATATTATATTTGGTTCTACAAATGAAAAACTTTGTGAAAAATTTTCAAAACTAATGCAGTCTAGATATGAAACAAGTATGATGGGAGAATTAACATTTTTCTTAGGATTGCAAATAAAACAATCAACTGATGGAATTTTTATCAGTCAGTCCAAGTACATCAAAGACTTATTGAGGAAGTACGATTTGGTTGATTGTGCATCTGCAAAAACACCCATGCCTACTGCCACTAAGCTAGATAAGGATTTAAAAGGAAAGAAAGTTGATATTACTAGCTTTAGAGGCATGATAGGCTCTCTTTTATATCTAACTGCAAGTAGACCAGATATAATGTTTGCTACATGTTTATGTGCTAGATTTCAAGCTACCCCTAAAGAGTCACATTTAATTGCTGTAAAAAGAATACTTAGATATCTAAAAGGGTACCCCAAACCTTGGTTTATAGTATCCCAAAGAATCTGATTTTAAACTAATTGGTTATTCAAATGCTGGCTATGCAGGTTGCAAGCTTGACAGGAAAAGCACAAGTGGAAGGTGCCAACTTCTTGGAGGCAGGCTTGTTTCTTGGTTTAGCAAGAAACAAAATTCAGTTTCAACTTCAACAGCAGAAGCTGAATACATTGCAGCTGGGAGTTGCTGTGCTAAGATCTTATGGATCAAAAATCAACTCCTAGACTATGGTATGTCATTATCCAAAATTCCTATTTATTGTGATAATACAAGTGTCATAGCTATAACAGAAAATCCAGTGCAACATTCAAGAACAAAACATATAGATATTAGATATCTCTTCATAAAAGAACATGTAAGTGAAGGAAATATTGAATTGCACTAGGTTACAACTGATAAACAACTTGCAGACATATTCACAAAACCTTTAGAAGAATCTACATTTACTAGATTAGTCTATGAGTTAGGAATGTTGAATTATGTCTCTAAAAATTGATTAAAATCTAAGAAAACAAGTTGTTTAGTTGTGAGAAACTAGAATTCAATTTCTAGATTGCAGCTGTTCTTATTGGACAGAACTTCAGTAGCTAGAATTTAATTTCTGGTTGAAGCTGTTTTAATTAAACAGAATTTTTGAAGCTAATAATCATTAACTTGATTGTTGGAAATATTTTGAAAAATAAAATTGTAGCAGGGACTACACTTTCTTAGTCTCTGAAAGCTTAAGAGAAAGAGACTATCTTAGTCCCCGATCGTTGTTTTTGCTTAGTCCTTGACTAGTCAAAAATAAACTATCGGAGACTAGTTTAGTCCATGACAATGTTTTTAATTAGTCCCCGACTTAATTAACAATTGAACTATCGAAGACTATCTTAGTCCCCCACAGTATTTTTGATTAGTCCCCGACTCAATCAAAAATGAACTATCGGAGACTACCTTAGTCCCCGACAGTGTTTTTGATTAGTCTCTGACTCAATCAAAAATAAACTATCGGAGACTAATCGGGACTAGTCTCTTATGAGTGAACATATTAGATATTAGGGCAATCTCCAATCGAGGGTAAACTGGTAGTTACTCATACCCACAATCGAAAACGGTTCACTATCTTTAGAATTGCAAACGTTTCTAACACTTTGATAAAAGTAAATTCAAACATCTTTGCAATCACAGAATCTTAAGCTCTAAAATTATTTTCTCTACAAACACTATACAATTTAACCTTTTTCAAAGAATTTCTTCCAAAGTTCACACAGATCTCTTCAATGGCGGCCAAAACAGTATGCTTTAAGTTTGGGGACTTTGATATCATCAAGACTAACCATGCAGGGGTGGCTGACAAGCATGAATTTGAAGCACAATACCACCCTTTCGTGGATTTTCTTCAAAACTCCACACTTTCCTATGCCATATACGAAGCTCCCACACAAGCCGCTGAAGTTATCACGGCTATGTGGTCCACTGCTACTGTCCAGGACGAGGATGCTGACTCTTCTGTGGTAAGTTTCAGGTATGATAATACTGTCTATAATATAGATCATACTGTTGTTAATAATGCTTTACATTTACCTGTGTATGAAAACTTTGACTCTTCTGCCCTCGATGAAGAAATTTTCGCTATGTTTAAAAATTTACATTATTCTTCAGAAATTGTTTCTGTTGGGTCTATCACACGACCCCATCTCAAGAAGGAGTGGTCATTGTTCTTTGACATTATTATAAAAGCTTTTACTTCTAAATGCAGTGGCTATGATGCTATCACTACACTCATACAACAAATTTCTTTCAGTGTGTTGTATGATAGACATCTAAACATTGGGCTTTTAATTCTGCAAAATCTTTTGGTAAAACTTAAATCCGGTAATAAAAATAAAATTTATTATGCTATGTTTTTTATGATGATTGCATATTATCTAATCCCTAACCTTAATATTACTGGCATGCAAGTTGTACCAACTGTTTTGCAGAGTAAAAGAATTTTTACTGATGTGAAGCACAAATCTGCAAAGGTAAAGGTTCCTTTATTTTTTCCTCCTGTCATGAGATCTACTCTCATTGATAGGCTTCCTAACCTTTATTCTTTGTCAATTTTGAGGATATTAATCAACATATCCCTATTAATCCTCCAACCACTTCACAACAACAATCACTAGCCCCCTCCATAGTCTCCCAAAAGACTGTGGTTGCAAAACCAAAGATAGCCAAAAAGCTCCCAATAAAAAGAAAAATAATTGAGGGAGTAAGTGAGGCTGAGGGAGATAAAGAAGCTGAGGTGGCACCTCAAAGAAAGAAGAGAGTAATAACCCTAAGCTAAAGAGAATCCATTGCTTCCCAAAAGGCAATGGAGGATATAAGGAAAAACCATGAACTGTCCATATCCTCTCAAAAGGATGTTGACATTGAAGAAAGTTCCCATCCAAGAACAACATGTACAGAGTTTGCACAACCTCTTGTTCACCAACAAGAGGAACCACAAAGAGAGAAAATAAAAGGAAAGAGTGACACCAGGAGTGCACACACAGAGTCATATATTAATGTTCCTCAATTTTCACTGTCTGAGGAACAGCCAACACTCCTAACTGTACATTCTTCTCCTTTTTCTCCCATTCTTGATTCTTTTGATACTACAAATTTACATCTTCTTGATTTTTCCCACAGCCAATACTCGAGACAAGCTCTCAAACTCATTCCATGGAGAGATCCCTAGCCCCAGAAACACAAAGGGAACCCACTCTCCATGCAGTCACAAGTAATTCTTCTTTACCCCTCACTTCTTTAGGACAGAGTGTACATATCCATATGAGTGAGGATGTGAGAATAATTAGTGAGAGTCAGGCTCCTGACCTGGAAAAAGGAGAGGACATATACATACAAGAGAGTCAAGCTTTAAATAGCTTGGAAAAAGGAGAGATAGAGAAGTTGGGTGTCCAACCCCAGGCAAAAGGAGAGGGTGTGAGCAAGGATGAGATCCTTGAAGAAAACAAAAGAGAAATTTTCAGCAGGTGCATTTTTAAAACCTGTTGAAACCACCACACCAGAAGCTCATGTTTCTTCTGCTCCCTCCACTACAATCCAAACAAAAGAAATTGGGACTAGTTCAAGCACAGAGGATGCAGTATTACATGTTATATCTGAAATGTCCAATGCAGACTTTGAACTCTTATATGGTCTACAACAAAGACAAGACCACATTTTTGCATTGAAGACAGGGCTTGCAAATGATCCTATGTCTGAAGAACCTGAAGAGGAGAATGTGGATGTTTGGCTTAATGCAAACTACACAAACTCTCTTGAGGATGCAGCTTCCCAACTATGGCAGGACTATGTGACCAACATTGGGTTAAATGCAGCTGCACCATCAATCAAAGACATTCTAGAAGAAGTAACCAAGGTGGATAAGAAAAATACAAAGTTTCACCACTTCTTGGTTACTGGAATAAATGGTGCAGTAAAAAGAATGAAGGAAAGGATGGAGTTGGAAACAGAAAAGATAAGGAGGTGCTATAAAGGACACTTGCTGTGACGACCCGAAAAATTTGTTTATCTATATATAATTTATTCACTCATTTTATTTTACTTTATGTTATTATATTTTCTTATTAATGAGAATATAGTTATTATATGACGTTTTTGGTTGTATGAATATTTTTGGACCCATTAGAAGGGGTTATTGTTGTTTGATTATTGGTTGCAAGGTTAAGCAATGATGGTTTTTTTTATGACGTCATTGTATACGTATGCTAATTAGAGTAGTAAGCTGCTTGTGTGTCATCAAGTGAATTAAACGTATATGCATGAAGGACAACATGCTTATTACGATGCTTAGCTACTAAGAATTATGATGAACAGCCGTTTTACCGTCTAGATTAACCAATCATTTTATTTCAAAGCTTAATCTCAGCCTACTATAAATACCTCATTCGGAGGAACATTTCAGACTCTTTTCTAAAGATTTCCTTCTCCAAAGCTCTTCTTTAAACCTACCATCTCCGTTTAGTTTCAAGTACTCTCTTTTGGACAATCACTTTCAAACAAGCTTTGATCTCTTTCGTCAACCCAGGAGGTAAGAATCTTAAGTTCTCATTTGCCTTTCTTTTTGCTTGGTATCCAAGAAGTTTAGTTATAGGAGCATGTCTTTAAGAAAGAAAAGAAAGGATTATATCCATTTGTGTCTAGAAGTGTTGCTCATAGCATAAAGCATGTTGAGAGTTGATTATGGAGTTGTAGTTGAGATCACCACCCTTGGAGAAGTGAGGAAGACGACCCTGTATCTGAGACAGCTTCTAAAGTTAGTCCCCAACTGTGTTGATGTTAGTCTCTGATGACGTCAGCATCAGTCCCCGACTGTGTTGATATTAGTCCCCGATGACGTCAGGCTTAGTCTCCAATAGAGTTAAGATGACGTCATCAATCCCCGATGACGTCAGGCTTAGTCTCCGATAGAGTTAAGATGACGTCATCAGTCCCTGATGAGATATTAGTCCCCGATGACGTCAGGCTTAGTCTCCGATAGAGTTAAGATGACGTCATTAGTCCCTGGTGAGATAATTAGTCCCCGATGATGTCATCCTTAGTCTCCGATAGAGTTAAGATGATGTCATCAGTCCCTGATGAGTTAAATAGTCTCTGATGAGTGAAATTTTTCCCCGATAAGGCAACCTCATGCCCTGATAACCATTTTCTATATGAATAGCTATTTATTAAGTTTGGATTTCTCATGATATACCCACAATGATGTTATGCAAAAACCTTTTTCAACTGATATAGTGAATTTTAGCTAAGGACCAAGGCAAGTATATATTCATTCCACTTTCTTTCTTACTGATTATGTAAAATCATTAATTCGATTTACGTTAATGAATGATGTTAATGCTTATGCATGATGATGAATTCTTTTATGATTAAGTAACGTACGATCATTGAATCTGATGTACGTGAAAAGATGTTGATGATTGAACTATGTGTTATTGGGTGGTTGCTAGCTGTTTAAATTTCCTAGCACACCAAATGATGATAAAGACGATGTTTGGGTGTTGCAAGTCATGGACTTGTATGCACACCCAAGTAACTTCTGTATGGATATATATAGTTCCGCCTGTGATGATCACTATCTTTTAATTGTTGAGCAAGCCAATATGTGTTGTTGGCAGTCGCTACTTTTAATTGATTAGCACGTCAAGGCTATTCAAAATTGAGAAAATGTTTACAAGAAGATATATCTACATGGAAAGTTAAGGGGCTGTTGAATACTTTCGCCTGGTATTCTGGCCAATGATGATAAAGAATGTTAAACCGAGGCAAGGCATCGGTAATGAGATTCTTGTCCGCAGACCATATGCTTTCTGCGAAGGACTACGTATGTCAAATGATGAATCAAATGACCAGGCTGACCAGCTGGGATGAAATTTGATTATGTATGGAAGTCAGATAATGATCAGTCTGGTCAGGTGATGCATTATCTGATGAAGAGAGGGCGAATCAAGGTTTATTTGTTAAAGAGGGATAACCCATTGATATCACTCGGGAACCCTAAATGACACATGTTGATTGATTATTCAGGAGGTGTTGGCATTGCTTCGCTCAACCTCAATGAATACTAAAGCTTTTGACTTATCTTTTCTTTCAGCCTATGAATATATATTTGCTGAGCGTAAACGCTCATGTGGAATGCTATGAATGTTTTTCAGGTTATGTCGTGAAGGCTGAGTCCCCTAAGAAAGGGAAAGAGAGAATGGCTTAAGGGTGTTATAGTTGTAAGGCCATATGAGCCATTTTAAGTTTTGTTTCCGCTGCAGCTTGTTTCTTTTCAAGCTTTGAGATTTTGTAAGATGATATGGACCTTAAGTTTTTATTGACGTATTTGGGAATATATTTCCCGACAGGTATATTGTTAAGGCTTGGCTGTGTTATTTGTTTTACTGTTATGATGTTGTGTTGTAGTTTGCTGATGCAGCCCGAAGTTCCAGCCTGGGGATCTCGGGGACTGTCACCCAAATTGCTACTCTTTTAGAATCAGAACACTCTAGACTTGAGAGTCTTGAAAAAGAACTCTTAAGGACAAATAATCTCCTTGACTGTGCTATCAAAAGAGAGGAATGGACCTCCAACCTTTTGCAAAAAGAAAGGGAAGTTATAAAGAAATGGAATGAGTCAAGCAAGAAACTAGATGATCAATTAAACTGTCAAAAATCTGATCACAAGTTTGGTTTAGGCTATGAAGAGACTCTGGTGAAGCAACCTTCTATTGAGATTGAAAATGTAGCTAGCTTTGGAAAAAGGCCAATACAACCTATAAAATTTGTAAAGGCTGTAACAAAGTTAGAAAAAGGGAATGTTTTCCCAATGTGTGAAGCTTCCACAAGTGGTGGGAGAGGCAATTATCTACCGATGAGGGAAAATACAATAGAGCTTGATTACCTGCTTGAGAAGAACTGGTAGTAGAAGAGGATAATTATCTACTGTTGAAGGAAATAGCAACAAAGGAAAATTATCTGCTGATGAAGAAATAATAGCCGAGGTAATTATCTACCAACGAGGGAAAACACAACAGATCTTGATTATCTCTTGATGAAGAACTAGTAGTAGAAGAGGATAACTATCTGTTCATGAAGAAATAGCTGTACGAGATAATTATTTGCTGATGAAGAAATAGTAGGAGAGGGAAATGATCTGTCGATGAGGAAAAACACAACATGGCTTGATTTTCTAGCTGATGAAGAACTAATAGTAGAAGAGGATAATTATCTACTGTTGAAGGAAATAGCAACAAAAGAAAACTATCTACTGATGAAGAAATAACAACAGAGGTAATTATCTGCAGATGAGAGAAAACACAGCAGAGCTTGATTATCTACTGATGAAGAACTAGAATTAGAAGAGGATAATTATCTACTGATGAAGAAATCGCAACAAGAGATAATTATCTATTAATGAAGTAAATAGTAGTAGAGGGAAATTATTTGTCGATGAGAGAAAACACAGCAGATCTGGATTATCTTCTGATGAAGAACTAGTAGTGTGAGGACCCATAATTTTAAATAATAATGCAGTGTAAATAGGACTAATTTCCTATGTTGTCTGAATATTTAATGCATGAGTTTTACATCAATGTGATGTCCAAATTAATCGATTATTATAATTTGGTAATATGAACATATCAATCCCAATTTTTAAATGATTATTTTAATCAACTATGAACAAGAAAGAGGAGAGACCTTGGGAAACACACTGTAGAAAAGAAAAATGGTAGTATGAATTCTTGACCAAGGACTATTTCGTGTTGATAATATAACCACAATATTTCAAGAAGTTGGTTGTATGCAATGTCTCCACTGATGAACCAACTTAATTGTACAGTCTAACCACGGTTACCAACCTGGTTGTACATATACTTGTATTTTAAAAGGATACTTGCTGTGCAAGGATACCTACAAGAGACATTTTTCTGTCCAACTGAATATCGGCTATTGTAAGTGATTGGATAATATTTTGGCAGCCGTTACACCGACCAAGCTAGCCAATCACATCATCCTAAAGACATAATTCTAGCCAACAGCTGAGAATTTTTCATCAAAATGATCCAACTGCTCTAGTTGATTTAAAAGCACTATAAATATATCACCTGAGGTGTAATCCTAGCCTCACTTCCAAAAATTCTCTCTTTTCGACACCCACATAAATTTCATTCTTCCTTTTCAAGAGTAGTTGTCCTTTTCAAGATTAGAACGAGAATCCCAATTCGTTCGTTAAAACTTAAAGAGATAAGAGCTTTATACCAATCATATGCTCTATTTAGTTTTGATTTTTGTCCTTATTCATTCATATCATGTTGTAAAACACTTTGTTTAAAAAGAATGTTTTAAAAACATACCCTTAACATCAGGAGTTATTAGTTTTGCATGCTAAAAGAAAAGAATAAAGAACATATTGAATGTCCTAAGTAAGGTTATCTATTGATAACACCAATCATTAAAGAATGAAAACGTCACCACTTTAATCGAGACAAGTTCTAAACTTAGTCTCTTACTGTTCAGAATTTGCCCCTAATAGAGTATAAAAATTAGTCTCTGATAGTATAAATTAGTCTTCGACAAATTATAAGTTAGTCTCCAATAGTCTATAAATTAGTCTCTGATAGCATAAAATATTAGTTTTTAATGAACAAATTTTGTTAGTCTCCGATAGGTAAAATTTCTTAGTCTCTGAGAGACAAAAATACTAGTCTCCGATGAGTTTGGTGCTGAACAAGTTATCCACCGATGAGTTTGGTGCTTACTTGTTGAGTTTGGTGATGAACAATTTATCCGCCGACGAGTTTGGCGATGGCTTATGAGTTTGGCGACAGCCAAGAGACTTTGGCGGTAGTAAAATAGATTACTGACGAGTTTGGCGATGAACAAATTTTATCCACTGATGGTCAGTTAATCCACTGACGAGTAAATTATTCATTGATGAGAAATTTATCCCCTGACGGGTGAATTATCCCCTGATGGGAGAATTATCCCTTGACGAGTGGATTATCCCCTGACGGGTAAATTTATCCCTTGGTGGACCAAATATCCCCTGATGGACCAAATATCTCCTGATGAATAATATGGATATTTAACAGTCTAAAATTTTTTATTTAAATTAAAAGTCTCAATTTCCAACACATAAAAGAGATAAGAAATACACATACATCACATATGTACATACTCACATTTATATTCAAAGCATATATTCTCATGCTATGTCAACATACATATTTTATAGATGTATTTCACCAAGCAAGTGAATTAGATTAGCAGCTAAAGACAAAGGCAAGTATATTCTCACTCTTATGCTTTTTTCAGTTAAGCACATGATCAATTGATTTAACATGCATACAAGGTTATGACTTTTATGATTAGATTTTCTTGTAAATCAGAATGTTATGCATTAATTTTCGCTAGCATGATATGAATGAAAGTGCATGGATATAACTGAGCTTTGATTTATTAGTTATTTTTCAATATTATATCTGTGCAAATGAATGAAATTGTTATGTTTCAAACGAGGAGACTATTGTGTTCCTTAAAATGTGGAACATGTCGCGTAGTTGGCAAGAGGAAAGGGAAGCCGCTGATGTGTTCTGTCACTTGACCTAGATGTAACTACAGGTCACTTGATCTAGATGTAACTTAACTACAGGACCATGTTGTACATCCTGACCTATTGATTACGGTATGGTTAGCAGATCCAACGGGTTTAGTCCTCAATGGATAAAAGGTCATTTTATTCAAGAAGGATCACATGATTGTGTTATTATCCGAGATCCTTAGAAGTTTTATGAGAACTCTGAGGTGTTGGTATTGCTTCACCCAAACCTCACAAACAGAATTATACTATCGATTAAGTTCTTTAGAGATTTTATTTTCTTTTCCTCTATGTTTATATACTTGCTGAGTGTAAATCACTCATTCTTGTTTAGCTTGTAAGTTTAGGACCTGAGTAAGGCGCTGTACCATGAAGACAAAGGAAGGGAATAAATGGAGTAGCTTAAAAAGAACACCTAAGGAGGATAGTTACAACTGTTGTAATAGAATAGTTTCCACTACAGGATTTGTACTCTGAATTCGATAAGGATGTACTATTAATACTTATTATATTAATATTGTATGGATGTATTATTGACTGTATACTTTTATTGATGGTGCCCAAGTTCTGTGTGAAATTTTGGGGCTAACATTTCTAGCCTTCCTATAGTCGGTGTCCACTTGGTGTGGAGTGAAACGGGATAGTTCAATAAATTTTGCTTCATACTCGGCTACAGTCATACTTGCTTTTTTTAGATTAAGGAAGTTGATTTCCATTTCATCAAATATACTTAAAAGGTGTTACTCTACAAGGAACAATTTGATGAACCTCTCCCAAGAAATTTCCTTGTCGTTGTTGTAAGCAACTTGTTGAGTCAATTCTAACCGTTCAGCATTTTCCACCAAAAGTTTGCTTCTCCTGTTAACAGGTAAGAGGTAAAGGTGGTTTTCTGAAGATTTGTACCTTACAAATCCTAAAGGCTTTCTCAACTTCCCTGACCCATTCACGAGCTGCTATTGGATCTTTCTTACCAATAAATATAGGTGGTTTTAAAACCTTGAAATCATTAAAAGTAATCCTGTGTGTTGGGTTATTAGGTTGAGGACTCGGTAGGGTATTCCCAAATGCTTCTTTTAGCAGATTTACAAGGTCTTGTATAGGGTTAGTAGTGTTAGCTCCAGTTTGGTTTTCTTGTTGGAAGGGCCTTCCATGACCGCTACGGTTTCCCCTATTCATTTTCTATTTAATCAACACATATTATTGTTAAATTCTTTATTGGAGATTCTTCTATCTTCATCAATCAATCACTATGTGAGAATATAACATATCATATAAGATAGTAAGTTAAAATTATATAGATTTACATTCATCGTATTTTATATACAAAAATTGGAGACATGCTAAGTTTCCTTTCCCAGGTTGGCTTACAAACCTAATCCAACCATAGGATTGATGATTTAACAAAAGTACTCTTCCATCTACTAATTCGTATTTAACAAAACATAACCCCCTATTCACAAAAGTTATTACAGTGGATACTTGCGAGCGTAAATCGCTCACATGGCTATTATTAAATGTTTTATAGGTTATGGAGAGAAGGTCGACGCTTCCTGAACGCTCTCTTGTGGATGACATTTAGAGGAAGAGTGAAGCGTGAGGTTATTATACAGATGTTTAGATTGTAAGGCTTGTATGGGCTCCGTCAAAGACTTCCAGTGACAACCCCGGATAACCATTTGTAGACCAGAGTTGTCAATTTATTATCAACTGTTGCAACTCCGGCTTCTGGCAGGACATCGGGCCGTCAATGGTACAAAAGGACTAATAACCAATAACCTTTCCTTCATAACATTAATTAAAACATAGTACATTTAGTAATTATTACAATTATTGTTTCAAAAGATTCGTGCAGTGGAAAAACATAACTCTCTAATGCAAAACCAAAATCAAAATCTGTATTCATGAACCCTTAACAGCCAATCCTACTGATACATCTTTCCCTTACCCTTCGAACTTTCTACTTTTTTGTGTTTAACTGAAAGAGAATTTAGGCAAGTGTGATCAATAGAAGCTCAACAAGTAATATGATATAGGACAGTTGCAAGGAAAGAGAACTTTGAAGCTAGTTTTAAATTACAATTTTAAGGCAAAGTGTACGAACAACATTAAGAGTTCAAATTGTTGGATTCTTATTGCAAATAGGGAGAATCCACATTCTCAGATAGAGGTAAAATTAGCAATACAATGCTTCTGAATAAAGAATACAATCCACATAAGCACTTGACGTCTTTCAGTTCTTTAACTTGCCTGATAGCCTTATCTTCGTTCAGCAGTAGGGCTTATTAAGAATACTTTTTACAATATGACAATAGTAGGCCAGGGCTATCTCAATATGGTTTGCTATGTACATATGTGTGACACTTAGTAGATATAATTACATCTACAATCTCTAGGGCCCGACAGAATAGAGTAACCCATTCTCAAATCTAGGTTGATTCCCTTCTTAGCTTATATAGTGGATGATTCTTGACACCTCAGCGAGGGTCACAAGGTAAACATATAGATAACCTTATAGAAAGTATTAGATAGGTTAAACTGAATCAAATAATTTAATGTCATGGAACAAAGAAAATGCTTGTGAACTAGATACAAGTAGGCAAGCATTTAACAATAAGATCATAACTTAAGTTGGGCAAATAACTTTTATTCTCTATCAATACATATACGAAACAATTATGTATATGTAAGGAAAAATTCGAGTATTTGCATAACATGTCTTAATGCAGATCAAGTCAATGGATCAAGCGTTTAATTGCAATTGGCATCATACTACATGTATGCATGTATAAACAGCTCTGCTAAAAATGGAACATCTGAAGTACAAGTTGGAAGAATAATAAACACAATACTTACCTTGATTAGGGTGACAACGTATATTTGGTTTAAATGTTCCTGTGAGATCTGTTTTTGATCCATAAATGATTAAAAGTTAGAATTATAGTTATATCTAAGTAACAGGGTTGCTTTATGAAATGTTTATCAAATTGTGTTGAGTTTATATCTATTACTTCTCGAATGTATCTGAATAATCGTGAAATGGTTGTACTGGTTATTGTGTGTCAGGGAATAAATTTCTTAATCGTTGGGGGATATGGTTTGGGTTGTCAAGGGATAACTTTCGGCCATCAGGGGATAGCTCTCGGCCATCAGGGGACAACTCTCAGCCATCAGGGGATAGCTCTCTGCCATCAAGGGATATAATTACCCGTCAAGGGATAAATTACCCGTTAGAGGATAAATTGGCCATTAGGGGATAAGTTTTGTCATCAGTGGATAAATTTTGTTCATCGCCAAACTCGTCGGTAATCCATTTGACTATCTCCAAAGTCACTTGGCTGTCACCAAACTCATCGCCAAACTATTTAGCTAGCGCCAAACTCATCGGTGAATAAATTGTTCAGTGCCAAACTCACTTGATTGACACCAAACTCATCGATAAATAAATTGTTCAGTGCCAAACTCACAAAGGAAAAAGAAATCATTATCTTTCTGGAGACTTGGTATTAAAATTTTCTCCCTAATATCATAACATAGTTTTTAGAGATAAAGAAGAGCAAAGTTTGAATATAAAGAGAATGTTTCTTTGAGTATTTCAAGAGAATAGAGATTATCCATGTGGTTTATCTCTATAAGGAAAGTTATAGGGAAAGGAATATGTTTTGATTAGTCAAGGTTTCATATAGATTCCTCTTTAAATTAAATGATCAGGTAGCTAAAACAAATAACTTAATTAAAGCTTTCAAAATTACCTTGTAAGCTTCCAGTTCTGCAGTATACGCTGTAAGGATGTTATTTTGAGTTTAAGAGTGTTTAAAGAGGAAGTGTTATAAGTCAATGGTGTTCTTTATATAGGAGAGCTAGGAGAACCATTATGTCTGACGTGTGATATTTCTCACTTTAGATTAACATCGAATGTGAAATTGATTAAACCACTAAAATATAATAAACAATTACTTGATCATTACATTCACACGTAATGCATACTTCTCACAAGTGTCTTAAGGTAGTACTTTGAAATACTAATGACTCATCAATTGCAATGCTTACTCATTAGGTAGAATTATTATTTTAAATCCATTTCTTTATAATCATAGTATTAGGACTCTATACTAATACATAAACTGTTACTATTCAAGATAATATCTTGAACTAAAATTTGTTTCATTCAGTGTTTATAAAGAAATATTTTATCACAAACGCAAATAAACTTTGAGTAAAGTTTATTTAATAAACGCTTTAATATTATAATAATGGTTACAAAAGTCTGGGGATTTACATCCTCCCTCCCTTATAAAAATTTCGTCCCTGAAATTTACTCATAAAATAAGTGAGGATACTTTTCAATCATATCTTTTTCTAACTTCCATGTAGCTTCTTCAACATCGTGGTTCCTCCAAATAACTTTTATAGAGGGAACTTCTTTATTTCTTAGCCTCTTGACTTGTTGATCTAGTATCTGGATTGGTTCCTCTTCATAAGTCAAATCTTCATTGATCGCAATAGGTTGATAATCTATGACTCTTTTGAAATCAGGTTTGTAAGGCCATATGATCGATACATGGAACACATTGTGGAGGTGTCTTAGGATTAGGGGTAATGCTAACTTGTATGCTACAGGTTCTATTTCCCTTAATATCTCGAAAGGTCCAACGAAACGTGGCTCAACTTTTCCCCTTTTTCCAAATCTTGTAAGTTCTCTCCAAGAGGACACTTTAACAAAGGCAAAATCTCCATTCATTAGTTGGTCCTTGTGATGTTGGTCAGCATAACTCTTCTGCCGATCTTGGGCGACTTTCATCCTTTGTCGGATGACAGTAACAACTCTTTTTGTTTGTTGAATTATTTCTGGTTCTTCTAATTTCTTTTCCCCAATGTCATTCCAATATAATGGGGTTCTACACTTCCTACCATAGAGTGCTTCAAAAGGGGCCATACCAATGCTGGCATGATAACTATTATTGTAAGCAAACTCTATTAATGGTAAGTGTTCATTCCAACTTCCCTTGAAATCCAATGTACAGGCTCTTAACAAGTCTTCCAAGGCTTGTATCATCCTTTCTAATTGCCTATCTATTTGGAGATGATACACAGTAGTCATAACTAAATGAGTACCAAGATATTCTTGGAACTTATTCCAAAATTGCGAAGTAAAACGAGGGTCTCTGTTTGACACAATTGATATAGGAACTCCGTGTCTACTTGCAATTTTTTTCACATAAAGTTTTACTAACAAATCCATTTTGGAGGTATCTTTTATAGACAGAAAATGGGCTGACTTGGTCGGTCTATCAACAATAACCCAAATAGCGTTACTTCCTCTGACTGTAGTTGGTAATCCACTTACAAAATCCATTGCAATAAGTTTACATTTCCATTTCGGAATTTCCAAAGGTTGCAGCAATCCACTTAGCTTTTGATGTTCTTCTTTTACTCTTTGATAGGTTAAACAACGAGTTACCCAATCTGCAACTTCCTTTTTCATGTTGGGCCACCAATAAATCAGACGTAAATCTTGATACATTTTGGTACTTTTAGGATGTATCAAGAATTTTGACTGATGTGCCTCTTGTAGAATCTTATGTCGCAATTCTTCCTTTGGGGGTATCCAGATTCTATTTCTAAATCATAGTAGACTTT
The DNA here is from genome assembly GCA_014636745.2 of Centella asiatica. Classification (NCBI taxonomy): domain Eukaryota; kingdom Viridiplantae; phylum Streptophyta; class Magnoliopsida; order Apiales; family Apiaceae; genus Centella; species Centella asiatica. Next base: position 15,426,950 of record CM025788.1, read on the forward strand.
TGGCATCTATTGACATTCCCCTTTTTCTTTTACTAAAAGCCTCTCTTTATCTTCTTGATGGTCCTGTTATAATTTCTTAATTTGGTTGTACAGTTAGGGCTCCACCTGAGTCATTTCTCCTATTTGTACATCATCCTCTACTGACAATATATTGAGTTGTAATCGTTCTAAATCCTTGCACAACTCAGTTTGTGTGATCATGATGTTTAAACGTTCACGCCTACTAAGGGCATCTGCTACCACATTAGCTTTTCCAGGGTGGTAATTTATTGTACAATCGTAATCCTTGATTAATTTAACCATCTACATTGTCTCATATTCAACTCTTTTTGTGTGAAGATATATTTTAAGCTGTTGTGGTCTATGTATATCTCACATTTTTCCCGATATAGATAATGTCTCCAAATCTTAAGTGCAAAAACGATTGCTACTAACTCCAAGTCATGAGATGGATATCGTTTTTCATATTCCTTTAATTGCCTTAAAGCATCGGCAATAACCTTCCCTTGTTGCATTAACACATAACCAAGCCCTTGTAAAGATGCATCACTATAAATAATGAAATTTCCAGTGTCATCGAGTAAAGGCAGGACTAATGCTATTGTCAATATCTTCTTTAGTTCCTTGAATTTTTATCACATTCAGGATTCCATGAGAACTTTACTATGTTCTTGGTAAGGTTAGTTAGTGGTACTGCTAGCTTAGAAAAATCTTTCACGAATCATCGGTAGTAACTAACTAGTCCAAGAAAACTTCTTACTTCAATGGGAGTAGTTGGTTGGGGCCATTCAATTATTGCCTTAATTTTTATTGGGTCTACTGATATTCCATTTTTGTCAATGATATGACCAAGGAATTATACCTTTTGTAACCAAAATTCTCATTTAGATAGCTTAGTGTACAATCTCTCTTTTCTCAAAATCTCCATAGTAAGTTGAAGGTGTTCTTCATGCTCTCCTTTTGTTTTGGAGTAAACCAAAATATCATCAATGAAAACAATAATGAACTTGTCAAGATAGGGTTTAAAAACTCGGTTCATTAGGTCCATAAATGCTACAGGGGTATTTGTTAAACCAAACGACATTACTAGGAACTTATAATGTCCATATCGGGTACAAAATGCTGTTTTCAAAACATCATTGGCCTATACCCTTAATTGATGGTATCCAGACCCTTAAGTCAATTTTAGAAAAATAGGCTGCATCTTTCAATTGATCAAAAAGATCATCTATTCTTGGTAAAGGGTATCTATTCTTAATGGTTACTTTATTTAACTCACGATAGTCAATACATAAATGCATTGATCCATTCTTCTTCTTTACAAACAAGACGGGGGGTCCCCATGGTGAAACACTAGGACGAATGAAACCTTTATCCAACAATAATTCTTGTAATTTTTTCATCAATTCCTTTAATTCTACTAAGGCCATATGGTATGGTGCCTTTGATATCAGTGTTGTACCAAGAGTTATTTCAATGCCAAATTCTATTATTCGATCAGGAGGTAAGCCTGGTAACTCTTCGGGGAACACGTCCTTATATTCTTGACTCACTAGAATGTCATGTACTGAAGGTTTCTCTTTAGTAATGTCTTGGACATAGGCTAGGAAGGTTTCACATCCTTTCTTGATTAATTTCCTAAACTTAGAAAGGATATGGCTAGAATTAGTTGGTTTGGTTCCATAGAAAGTTATCTTATTGTTTTGAGGTGTATTGAGTAATACATGCTTCCTAAAGTAATCAACCTTAGCCTTATACTTTCCTAACCAATCCATACCCAAGATGACATCGAATTCTCCTAATGAAAAAGGTATTAAATTTGTTGGGAACTCATGTTTTCCTATTTGAATGATACATTGATTTAAAACCTTCGTAATGTAATATGTCTCCTGATTGGCAATCATAACCTCCACTGGATGGAGCAACTCTTGTGGTTCTAGTTTTAATTTCTCGACTAAGTGCATAGAGATAAAAGATCTAGTTGCTCCTGAATCAAATAGCACGTATGCTAGTATAGAATTAACTGGAAGCATACCTATTACAACATCGATGGATTACAATGCATCATTAACAGTCATGTTATGAGTGTGTGCCATGGGGCATGCATGAATCACATTAGATCCTGTTGGTGGCCTCCTTTCTCCTTCAATGAGCTTCCTAGTTTTCTGGGGCCAATTCGGGGTAATATGACCTATTATGCCACAGGTGTAGCACGTGGTATAGGTAAGTCTTCCTAGATTTTGATTCTGAGGCCTATTCTGGTTTATCACAAGAGGGTTAGGGCAGTCCTAGGATATATGCCCTGGCTGTCTGCACCGATAACATACTCTCAGTCCTTTCATATAGGGTTCTTTCCCATGGTTCCTATCACACTTGGGGCAAACACTCCCTTTCCTTAGTCCACTACTCTCCGATGAATCTTCATTCCAAAGATGTTTGTTTTTATTAAAATTGGAGCTATTAAAACATCCCATTCCAGGTTCTTTTTTAATCTGTGGACATCCTTGATACTTATTCCTCTTCCAGATGGTGTCATCCTTCCTTCCCTTCTCACGATTATATTTTGTAAGGACTTAAGTTTCTCATTCTGCTATTTTAGCTTTCTCAACGATGACATAAAAATCATCCACTGCCAAGATTGCCACTTTATTACAGAGCCAAGGATTCAGTCCTTGCTCGAAACATCTCGCCTTCCTCTGTTTGGTGTCCACTTGGTGTGGAGTGAAACAGGATAGTTCAATAAATTTTGCTTCATACTCGAATACAGTCATACTTCCTTATTTTAGATTAAGTAAGTTGATTTCCATTTCATCAGATATACTTAAAGGGAGATACTTTGCAAGGAACATTTTGGTGAGCCTCTCCCAAGAAATTTCCCCGTGGTTGTTGTAAGCAGCTTGTTGAGTCAATTCTAACCGTTCAACATTTTCCCACCAAAAGTTTGCTTCTCTTGTTAATAAGTAAGAGGCAAAGGTGGTTTTCTGAAGATTTGTAACCTCACAAATCCTAAAGGCATTGTCAACTTCCCTGACCCATTCACAGGTTGTTATTGGACCTTCCTTCCAAGTAAATATAGGTGGTTTTAAATCCTTGAAATCTTTAAAAGTAACCATGTGTGTTGGGTTATTAGGTTGAGGACTCGGTTAGGTATTCCCAAATGCTTCTTTCAGCAAATTTACAAGGTCTTGCATAGGGTTGGTAGTGTCAACTCCAGTTTGGTTTTCTTGTTGGAGGGACCTTCCATGACCGCTATGGTTTCCCCTATTCATTTTTTGTTTAATCACCATATATTATTGTTAAATTCTTTACTTGAGATTTCTTCTATTTTTATCAGTCAATTAGTATGTAAGAATATAACATATCACATAAGACAGTAAGTTAAAATTATATAGATTTATATTCATCGTACTTTATACAGGATACAAAAATTGGAGACATGCTAAGTCTCCTTTTCCCAGGCTGGATTACAAGTCTAATCTAACCATAAGATAGATGATGTAACAAAAGTACTCTTCCATCTGCTAATTCATTTTTAACAAAACAGAACCCCCTATTCCCAAAAGTTATTGTAGTGGATACTGTCTACTCATATATTGAGAACCTTCCTTATAGTCATCCCAGAATTACCTTTTGATCCTTGGATTAGATACTCCTCATTAAGTCCTGAATATACCCAACTTATCATAACATCCTCAAAGGCATGGGCTAATCTTAATTGATAGTCTGAAAAGCCATCAGGGCCTCCATTGATGCTTTAGAGACTGGTGCAAATTGTCTTGCTTTAGACATTTGCTGATTAACAGCTTGCATTGCCATTCTATACTGAGCTTTGGCACGGCCTTTGGTGAACCGCTAACGCTTTAACATCCGTTTACAATCACAAGCCTCCCTAGCATTGCGAAAAGTCTCCTCCTGCTTATCCCGTAAGTCAGCTTCATAATATCTGAGTTGATTTTGGACAATCCTTAAATTCCTATGCCAGTCTAGGAAATTAATCCCATTCAGTTTTTCCTTCTCAAGGACTGATCGCAATGAAAGGCTACTATTGTTGTTGTTTGCCATTAATATCCACAATTCATAAATGCAAAATAAATAAGTAAATTTGCAGAAATTTTAATGTTATGTTTTTGATAATGGCACATTCAAAATATACCTCCCACTATTTTATTCAAATTAATAGCCCTCACCATTAATTCGAAATTATTTCTTTTAAATACTTCTAGTGAGCCAAGATCCATATTTCATTATGCCCTAAGTTAGCTTTGGCTAATCACTCAAAACATAATTATTTAGGTAGACAACACTTTGTCAATTATATCATATATAACTCTTGGATAGTTTGTCGAACAACATTTGTTCAAGCTCAACTAGTGAACTTATACAAACTCTATGCCTCTAAACCCACAATCCTATTGTGATAGCCTAGTTAAGTCAAGCCCAATTTTAACAATTTGGATATCACAATTATCCTATCGCACCATGCCAAGATAAATGGGGTACTTTGCTTTGGCAAACCTACATCCATCGATCAAGGCCTTGATGAGTGTTAATCATTGGAAGGCATCTGTTTTAGACTTAATAATTTTTTGAGGGATTTTATTAATTAAATTAGATCTCACCAACTTTAACTTTTTAAGCATGCACATTTATTCATTATATCATATATAAGCATAAATAAAGTGCAGAATTAAATGTGACACAGTTATGGCCAAATCCTATGCCAATCTTTCCAAGCTAATGAAAAGATTGATGGTCAGTTTAGTGTGGTAATTGATCTTCAAACTTGGTAGCTTTCTTGAAACTCCGTTTTCATGCATCCTTTTCATATCTACATCTTCTGCTGGTCATCTTTATAGATTACTTAATAAAGAAACCTATACTAAAATATTCTATGTTCTACATTACATTATAAAAAGAAACCTCGAGTTACATTCGAGGGGAGTAAGATAAGAAGAGAATATTACATCCAGATATAAGAGAAGGCACGACATGCAAGTCGTATTTCAAAACCAAAACCACTAACCTATGGGTCGTAAGGCCATAACTGTGCACCATGCATATCATTATAAGCACATAATAATATGATTTAAACAATTAAAATAATTAAATATATATATATATTTTAATTATTTTTTTAAATCATTAAACCATATTTGGGAACACGACAATCGTGCGCTACGGCGGGGGGTGAAGGGGGCACCCCCCCCTTGCCGGGGTCCTAGGGGTCGGGAGGCCACTAGCGAGGTCCAAGGGGCATGGCCCCTGGCGGTGGTCTCGCTGACCGATCAGCAAGCAGGGGTGTAAGGAGGCAGCGCCCTCTGGAAAATTTTTTACAAGTCACAATCTATATTGTGCAATTTTTCTCTATCGGAGACTAAGCTCGTCAGGGACTATGGGCATCAGGAGATAAATAGTCTATCGGAGAGTAAATATTAAGCCTGTCGGAGACTAATCATATTAGCTCATCGGAGACTAAATATTAAGCCTATCAGAGACTAATCCCATTAAGCCTATCGGAGACTAAATATTAAGCTTGTCGGAGACTAATCATATTAGCTCGTCAGAGACTAAATATTAAGCCTATAGGAGACTAATCCCATTAAGCCTGTCGGAGACTAACTATTAAGCCTATCAGAGACTAATCATATTAGCTCGTCGGAGACTAAATATTAAGCCTATCGGAGACTAATCCCATTAAGTCTGTCGGGGACTAATGCTAACGTCACCAGGGACTAACATTTACCCTGTCAGAGACTAATGCTGATGTCACCAGAGACTAACATTTAGCCTATCGGGGACTAATGCTGACGTCACCAGAGACTAACATTTAGCCTGTCG
>CM025788.1:15440835-15488255 GCA_014636745.2 Centella asiatica
CCGATGGGTTGATAATCCCCGATGAGTTATTAATCCCCGATGGGTTGCTAATCTCCGATGAATTAAAGCGTAGTAATTCCATGATGCGCAGTTTGTTTTAAAACTATAAAATGCTATTTTCTTAAATTATTTTAAGATGTTTGAATTGATTTCTTAACCTCAATAGTTTTATATCAGATTGAGACGTTAAAAGTTAAGGACATCACATGTGCATTTTTCCCTCATATTTTAACCCAGATAATAAATTCATTTTGTGATATGTATATTCTTACAGAACTTTCCACTCACGAGTAAATTAAATTTGGTCGTAAGCAAAGGACTGAGGCAAGTATATTCACAATCTCATGCCTATTTCAGTTTAACGCATTATCATTTGTTCCGATATGCGTAGAAGGTTGGATTTATACTTTCATTGTTCTGATGCATGAGCATGCTATGCTTTTGATTCTGCTAGCATGATATGAATGATGATGCATGGATATAAATGAGCTTTGAATTTCAGCTATGTTTTCAATCTTATATCTGTGCAACGAGAATGTGAATGATGCCCCTTATGGGGGGTTATGCCACATGGCTGGCAAGAGGAAAGGAAAGGTGCTGATGTGTTCTTCACCTGACCAAGAGGAAATGTTATTTGACTACGTAGTCACTCAGAGGGATCATGCGGTCCAGCCTGGCCAGCTGTGTACTGTATGGTTAGCAGATCCACGGGTGTAGCCCCCGTTGGATAATTGAAAAGTTATGATCAGGTGTATACCTGACTTTCTTCAAGGGAGGATCACAAGTTATATATCATCAGTGAATCCTCAAAGATTCTTGAAGGTTTCCGAGGTCTTGGTATTGCTTCACCAAGCCTCACAAACAGAATTTGAATTTCTCTCCTTTGATTCCAGATGAAATTCATTGAATTATTCATATTTTTCCTCAATGTGTATATACTTGTTGGGCGTAAAACGCTCACCCATGTTGAATGTTAATGATTTGCAGGACAGAAAGCTAAAGCTGAACCCTCTGACAAGGGGAAAGCAAAGATGATAAGCTACTAAGTGTTTACCCTTTTGATAGAACTGATGAAGGAAAGAAAGGAATGAAGGAAGGAAAGAAGGAAGACGTTTGAAGAGTTAATGAAATTTGTATTGTTATTAAGAAATGATGTAATAGCTTCCGCTGTAATTACTTAATTCTTGGGTTGTAATTACTCTTAAATGCTGTTTTATTCAGTATTTATTTATGAATGGATGAATGGTTATCTTTACCTTCTTATGATGATGCCCTAGTCCGGTATGGGATTATGGGGTCGTCACAATGATATCTAAGATTAAATTCAAGGCATGGATGTGTCATCCTCTTCATTATTTAATCTTAGTTTTTTTGATCAATGAGTAAACTATATGAAACAAATCTCTATTTGAGCATGGCCATGCATTTTATAGTTTCACTCAATCAAGAGGCCTATAGATATCACCCCTTATTTATAGGAGGGTTAAATTCCATCTACATCATTCCCATTTATCACATAACTCATTATGCATCCAACAATCACCTTTATCGTCCACCCGGTTAAAGGTGACTTTTGATAATGTCAAAATGCATAACTCCTTATGTAGAAATGTCATGACTTCAGGTCGAAGGACCATTACATCATTGTCACTATGAGAATTACTTATGACACATAGCATAACGCTCCATGTAGAATTCTCATGGTGGGTCTGTCCAGTACTATGTTCTCTAACATGTGCCTATGTATCAACTTAATATATCTCGTATATATTTATGACCAATGAGATATGGCCATCAATTAATCACATACTAGTCTCAATGTATTATTGTTGTCCCGCTTACAATGATACTCGACTAGGGACATCTAAGAATAATGATACATCACATACTTATATGATCTCATACTCAAGTCACATACTTGAATCCATATAATTAGTATCATTCTTCTAAGGACATTTATTATGTTAACATTTATATAACGCAGTAAATAAAACATAATAAATTATCATTAACCAAAACCATATCAAATATATAGTGTCACAATCATTACATAATTGGCCACTAGGGCATACACTCTAACAAATTTATCCACCGCTGGGTTAAATTAGTCATCGGAGGATAGATTATCCTCCGATGACTAAATTAACCAATCGGTGGATAATTATCCTCCGATGACTAAATCAACCCATCGATGGATAAGGATAAATTATCCACTAATGAGTAAAATATCTCTTGACTGGTAAGTTATCCCTTGACGGGTAATTTATCCCCTGATGGGTAAGTTATCCCTTAATGGGTAAGTTATCCCCTGACGGGTAAGTTATCCCCTGACAAGTAAAAAAAATTTATCCACCAATGAGTTTGACGCTGAACAATTTATCTACTGATGAGTTTGGTGCTAGCAAAGTGAGTATGGCGCTGAACAATTTATCCACCGATGAGTTTGGCGCTGAATAATTTATTCACCGATGAGTTTGACACTGGCTAAATAGTTTGGCAACAACAAAGTGAATTTGGCGATAGTCAAATGGATTACCGACGAGTTTGGCAATGAACAAAATTTATCCATTGATGACAAAACTTATCCCCTGATGGCTAATTTATCCCCTAACTGGTAATTTATCCCTTGACGGGTAATTATATCCACTGATGGCAGAGAGCTATCCCCTGTGTCGCGCGCGAAAAATTTTGGAAAATATGGGGGTTGAGTTGTGAGATTTCTTTAAAAGTTTCTTAAAACCCTTTTCCAAAAGTCCAAGTTTTTTATAAATGCGATAAGGTGATGGGAGTATTTTTCTAAACGAGTCGCCACCTAACAAAATCTGAGATAGTGTGTTAGGACACCTTTCTAGTCTTTATCTTATTTGAAAGATTGATTTTAAGATAACTCTTAAATTATGGCCCAGGCGAAACCAAGAAAACTAAGTTCGTTGCTAGGTTGAACAGGGGGGAGGTGTTAGGCACCCCCTATCCTCACTATAACTAGTGACTGCTTTTTTAAATTTTGTTTCCATGAAATCATCTCTTAAAACCCGAAGTTGTTCAAAAGTGGAACAAGTTCGTTAGCAGTGCAGGTGTGTGTCAGTGTATATGTGTGCTTCTACATTTCCATTATTCAGTTTTGGTTACATATTACAAGGAATAGACTGGAGATGAAGGACCAGTCCCAAAGTAAAACCAAACTATTCCTGCCCAAAACAAGCCAAACTTACAACATTGTCTAAAAAATAGCTATCTTAAAACTAAACAAGATGAATCTCAGTGAAGCTGTCCCCTTTATTACAGATTCTCCGCTGTTGTCCAAGAAGGGTTTGAACTCCATGAATCATTAGCTCAGATAAAACATAAAACAAAAGATTAGAAAAGAAATCATGACTGTGTAAATATTTACATGCGGATAACGAAATAAAAATCAGACCATTTAAGTTACTTTATATGAACTGAAATCAACCAAAAATCATGCCAAGACAAATGTATTTATGACAAAATGTGTGATTGGATGATACGTAGGTATATGAGACTAAGTATAACGGTGTTCCCAATAGAGGTAGCTATGGATAAAGCTATTCTCGACTGGAAACCACCCTATTATAGGAATATGAACTAACCTTGATCAAAGCAAAAGATAGGGGGACAGGGGCTCAAGATAAATAAACAATTCAGTAAGCCTTGGTTTTTTTGATTGATACAGAACAGAAAATTACAAGGAGGATGTTTGTGTAATCAAATAGGGTCTTTTCCTTAGCGAAATTCTAAGAAAAGAATTTAAAGCTCCCTCACAGTTCACAGAACCTCTTTCTCTCTCTCTCCTTGTGTGTCACTCTCTCTTTTCCTTCTATGTGTTCTTGTGTATGTGTTCTCTCTCTCTCTCCTCTCTCTTTACTCTTCTTCTGGGGTATCTATTTATAGGCCCAGCTCCTCTGTCCTCTAGGCTTCCTCCATAAGCTATCTCTTATGATATTTATGATATTACTCCGGTAATTGTAGCTCTGTCACATAACTTTCATTTTTTCCAGATGGCTTTCTTGCACGCCAAAACTGCTATGTTCAATCCATTGTGGCTGGTCTTTTCGTATTGGACCACCTTCTTTATTTTCCTATTTCTAACTTCTACTAATTCAGTGGATTGTTGGAGTCAGTCGTGTGTCATCCCACACGTCACTTTTACCTCTGATGCAGTGAGGAGTTCTCATATAATCCTAGCAACAACCTTTGATGGGATAAAATTAGTCTCTGATGGCTAATTTTAGTCTCTGGTGACCAAATACTTAGTCTCTAATGGGATAAAATTAGTTTTCGATGGCCAAATTTTTTTATCCTCTGATGCGGTAGTCTCCGACAGTGTACTTTATCCCCTGCCGTGCTAGTTTCCGATGACTTAATTTTATCCTCCGATGTGTTAGTCCCTGACAGTGTACTGCATCCCCTGACACACTAGTCTCCGATGGCTAATTTTATCCCCTAATGCACTAGTCTTCGACAGTGTGCTTTATCTCCTGACACTCTAGTCTCCGACGGCTAATTCATTCCCTGACGCTCTAGTCTCCGATGCTCAGAAACATCCCCTGACACCCAGAGAATATCCCCTAATGCTCAAACACTTCCCCTGATGCCAAGAAAAATGTTTTCCCTAACACTTAAACACTTTCGCTGATGACGAGAAAAATGTTTCCCCTGACTCCCAGAGTTTGGCGATGAATTGGATTGCCCGAAAAGTGTGGCGTTGAGTAATTGGCCCTGATGTCCAGACTTTGGCGTTAGTCACTTTTTATCCCCTGATGTCCTGACTTTGGTGCTAGTATGGATTACCCGACGACTTTGGCGATGGTTCGAGAATGACTTTTGTGCTAGTCATTTTCTTCCCCTGATGTCGCGAAAATATCCACTGATGCCGAGAATATGTCCCCTGATAACCTTATTGCAGTCTTGCCTTGCTCCACATTTCCTAGCACTTCATCCACTCTTAAAGTCACTTATAGCTCTTGTTGCACTTCGCAACCAATGCTTTGTATAAGCATTATCACAAGATAAGCATGAGGATACTTTCTTTTCACCAAGCTTAAATACCTCGGCAAGATCCTCGGATGTGTAGATTTTTGAGCATGTTATCTTGGCATTTTGTTCATCCATCTCTATTCCTGGTCCATCAGGGCTTCAGTCATGAACTCTATTCACTTCAAAGAAGAGAAATTGTCAATCCTGCACTTTACACAAATTTAAATCCAACAAGCCGCATTCCATATTTTATTACATCAAGGCAAAACATATATAAAATCAAACCAAAATTGAGGTGTCAACACCCTGATGGCTGTGAACTATCCCATAATGGCTGAGAGTTGTCCTCTGATTGCCGAGAGCTATCCCCTGATGGCCTAGAGTTATCCCCTGACAGCCAAAACCTTATCCCTTGATGGCCAAAACCTTATCCCCTGACGGTTAAGAAATGCATCCTCTAACACACAATAACTAGTACAACCATTTCATGATTATGCAGATACATTCGAGAAGTAATATATATAAACTCAACACAATTTGATAAACATTTCATAAAGAAACCCTGTTACTTAGATATAACTATAATTCTAACTTTTAGTCATTTATGTATCAAAAACAAATCTCGCAGGAACACTTAAACTAAACATACGTTGTCACCCTGATCAAGGTAAGTAATGTGTTTGTTATTCTTCCAACTTGTACTTTAGATGTTCCATTTTTAGTAGAGCTGTTTATACATGCATACATGTAGTATGATGCCTGTTGCAATTAAATGTTTGATCCATTGACTCGATTTGCGTTAAGACATGTTATGCAAATACTCGAATTTCTCCTTATGTATACATAATTGTTTCGTATACGTACTAATAGAGAATAAAAGTTACTTGCCCAACTTGAACTATGATCTTATTGTTAAATGCTTGACTACTTGTATCTAGTTTACAAGCATCTTATCTGTTCTATGTCAACACATGACATATTGAATTATTCAATTTAGTTTAACTCATCTAATGCTTTTTACAAGGTTAGTTGTGTGAATACCTTGTGACCTTCACTGAGGTGTCAAGATTCATCAACTATATAAGCTAAGAAGGGAATCACCGAGATTTGGGAATGGGTTACTCCATTTTGCCGGGCCCTAGAGATTGTATATGTAATTATATCTACTAAGTGTCATACGTATGTATATAGCAGACCATATTGAGATAGCCTTAGCCTGCTATTGTCATATTGTAAGAAGTATTCTCAGTAAACCCTAGTGGTGAACGGAGTTAAGGCGATCAAGTAAGTCAAAGAACTGAAAGACGTTAAGTGCTTATATGATTGTATTCTTTTTTTAGAAGCATTGTATTGCTAATTTTACCTCTATTTGAGAATGTGGATTCTCTCCATTTGCAATGAGAGTCCAATAGTTTGAACTCTTAATGTTGTTCATACACTTTGCCTTGAAAATTGTAATTCAGAACTAGCTGCAAAGTTCCCTTTTCTTGCAACTGTCCTATATCATACTACTTGCTGAGCTTCTATTACTCACACTTGCTTGAATTCTCTTTCAGTTAAAAACAAAAAAGTAAAAAATTCGAAGGGTAGGGGAAGGATGTATCAGTAGGACTGGTTGTTAAGGGCTCATGAATATAGATTTCGATTTTGGTTTTGCATTAGAGAGTTATGTTTTTCCGCTACACGAATCTTTTGAAACAATAATTGTAATAATTACTGAACGTATTCTGTTTTAATTAATGTTATGAAGGAAAGGTTATTGGTTATTAGTCCTTTTGTACCATTGAAGACCCGATGTCCCGTCGGAAGCCGAAGTCGCAACAGTTGATAATAAACTGACAAATCTAGTCTACGGATGGGTATCTGGGACTGTCACACTTCTGTTGTTAGACAATTATTTTGGATAATGTAGAGATTACTATTATATCTCTTATTTGATGATATGCATGCTTGGATGATGTTATTTTTCTTTTGTCAATTATTGACGGTGTCTGATGTCCGGTATGGGATTTTTAGGGCCTCCACAATTGGTATCAGAGACCAAGCACCGGTTTTGAGATGCGGTCTCTACCAAAGTGTAGAATGCGACGTTTAGAGTCTTAGTGAAGAAGGAAAATGACTGTAAGGATAAGAATAGTAAAATAGAAGATAAGGAAAGTTAAAGGGAAAATGAGCATCAAGTCGTTTCTCACAGTTTCTGGAGGCTATAAGATTTTATGGGATATAAGCTTTTAGGATAAAAGACCCACACAAAATCACATTTCACACCATGCCATGGATTACACTAGTATTCATCTCAAACTCTTATGATGAACCTTATGACGGTATTGATATGAGTTACGTTTACCTTGTAGATGACTTCGAAGTGTGATGTTAGGGGCAGGACACTCGTGATCATTAGCTCAGATAAGGAGTATGTTCCTGATGACACTACTATTCCACTCATGGGATGCTTTAGTGAGCAAGTCCTCACTACAGATGTTGATGCCATGAGGGAGGCATCCCTTGAGCAAGCTATTGCTATTGCACCTACTACAAGTAATGTCGTCTGTCTTTCAAATTGCCGTAGATGCCTCCATCCAGATGTCATTCGTGGACCCTTGCCACCGCTCGATGCACGATGGGGTGTGACCCCTCACAAAAGAGTGAATAGATCAACTCAAGTCTTTCATTTTGAGATACCTCAGATCTCAGATGACAATGTTGAGAATTCCACTGACCTAGAAGAAGATGCACAAGATCCTATAGACCCAGAAGAAGATGAACATGACCCAACTGACCCATCTGAGGGGTCAAACTTTTCAGTTCACATGAGGAGCCCTTCTCCTCCTCATTACCAATTGGGTTCTCTGCCCCAGGCTCTATCTCATCCAGAGTCTCCTTATGTCTCTGTGCACACAATATCTGTTGCACCAGCATCACCACTTATTGTTTCGCCACCAGATGATCTGCTAACCGCTATACTAGACGTCCCACCCGCCGCACCGCCACCAAATATTCTTATGCCTATGCCATTACCAGATGGATTCTATCTCTACCTCCAACGCAGAGTCCGCATTGTTCAAGCGGAGATAGCGACACGCAACACTGCCATGATGCATCACTCGATTGTACACCAAAGGACTAGTAGACTCTTGGACCTTCTGATCTCAGTTAACGATTACTTGAAGCTCACACAACCTACTATGACGGACCGAGGCCGTCTGATACACAACCTTGTAGAAAAGGTTGTGGAGGCATGCCATTTTACATGTAGGATAATGGATAAACTTGATTCAGAGCCCTTGTATTAGGCACCCACTGTAGTAAGTGTTGTTATGATGGGCCACATTTTTTTTTTTATGATAACTATGACAACCATAAAAAAATATATTTTGGCAGTACTCCCATAGTTTTCCTTCATGGCTCTGTTAACAAGAAAAGAAAAGCTTTTAACAATGATTCCTTGTTTCTTTCCAACTTGTAGAGAATGGTCCCAGTGGGAAGACCCCGACTCCACCGAAATAGGAACACCAACCATAACGCGAATGACCAAGGCAACCAAGGAAGCACCAACCCGAACGACAATCGGGGAGACAATAATAACAACGAAAATCAGGATAATCCTATCACCTTGTTGATGAACATGATTATGGAAGTTGCCTAACAAAACAACAACTCACTGCCCCCACCACAGGTACAACTTAGGAGGGTGACATTCAAGGACTTCACAAATAGTTGGCCACCTACTTTCAATGGTGACGGAGATCCTACTGTAGCTCAGACTTGGATCAAGGAAGTAGAAAAAAGCTTTCTGCATTTCTGAGGTAACTGATTACCTCAAAATGCAATATGCCACCTATCTAATCAAAGGAGAAGCCAACTTTTAGTGGGAAAATACTGAACGACTAGAAATGACTAGGAGGCTATCAGTTAGAGACGATCAAGCGACAATTGATATTGATCAAGCTTTCACCTGGCCCCAATTCAAGGAGTTTTTCAATAATCAACATTTTCCGATCAGTGCCATTGATGAACTAGAGAGGCAATTCCTAGAACTAAGGAAAGGAAATATGGCGGTGGAAGAATAGGAAGAAGGTTAATGAACACCAAAGGTACGGTCCACATATGGTGAATACCGAGAGGAGGAAGACAATAAGATTTGAGCACGATATAAACCCATAGCTTCATGACAAGATTGTTGTTTTATGCCTGGACACCTATGCTGAGGTCGTTTAGAAGACAAAAATAGCTGAGAAAAGTGGCAAAATGCTTTGGGAATACAATCGGGAAAATCGAAAGGAAGGAAAAAGGAGGGGAAACCACAACCCCAATAGCAATAACTACAACAATAAAGGAAATGGAGGACATGGAAGACCACAGACCAGTTCAGTTGTGGTAAAACAAGAGGAAGGAAGTACACTGAGTAATAATAACAAAACAAAGGGGAGCTTCGTTATCAATGCAAGTGATAATAAGAAGAAGAGTACTGTTTGTGACAAATATGGGAAGAACCATGGGACTTCCCCATGTCTAAAGGGCACTAACACGTGCTACAAATGTTATCAACCTGGGCACATCTTGCCAAACTGCCCAAATCAAGCACCAGCCACTATCCAACCCAATATCGTCCACAACAGCAACAACATCAACCTCAAGGCGCTAGTTGCACCCTGGCGACTGTGAAAACATGCTACACTTGCGGTGTAGAGGGCCACATTTACACCACTTGCCCTTAGAAAAAGAGTCAAGGCAAGCTGCCTTGACAGGAGCTAACACTGTACCAGTCCGCCCTTAAGCTAGGACTTACAATATGACCGTTCAGGACGCACTAATGTCCGATGGCGTAGTTACAGGTACGCTACTAGTCAACTCAGTTCAAGTGCATGCTTTAATTGATCCTAACGTGACCAAGTCCTTTATATCTGAATGTCTACTTAAAGACATGAACATCGCTCCTAAATGCTTAGAAACACCTTTAGAAGTCATGGAAGCTAACCAAGAGGTGCACATTATCAATAATGTACTACCTGATTGTAGTGTAAAGATAGGAAAACATGACTTTCTTGCAAATTTGATACCTTTCCCATTGGGAGAATTTTGACATGATATTAGGCATGGATTGGTTGCACAAGTACTAAGCTAACATAGATTGTAGAAGGAAGAAGGTTTCCTTAAGAACGCCTTCAAACAATAAAGTGTTATTCCATGGATGTAAGACTACCAAACCATCTCACTTCCTTACGATGGTGCAAGCCAAGAGGATAATACACAAAAGATGTGAGGCATTCTTGGCTTATGTACATGATATGGAAAAGCAGGAACTAAAAATGGAAGACATTCCCGTCGTGTAGGAATTCGGAGAAGTATTTTCGGAAGAACTACCGGGCATACCTCCAGACAGACAAGTTGAGTTTGAAATAGAACTAGTACCAAGGGCTACTCCGATTTCCAAGGCTCTTTGTAGAATGGCCCCTTCAGAATTGAAAGAGCTTATGGTACATCTACAAGAATTATTGGATCGAGGATTCATCAAACCGAGTGTCTCACCGTGGGGAGCACCTGTATTGTTCATAAAGAAGAAAGACAGATTAATGAGATTATGCATTGATTATAGAGAATTGAACAAGGTGACAGTAAAGAACCGTTATCTACTACCGAGGATCGATGACTTGTTTGATCAACTCAAGGATGCAAAATACTTTTTAGATTGACTTGAGGTTGGGATATCACCAACTGAAGATCAAAACTGAAGACATCTCTAAGTCGGCATTCAGGACCCGATATGGTCATTACGAATTTTTATTGATGTCGTTCAGACTCACTTATACCCCAGCTAGCAATCCCACTGACGAATTTGACAAAGAAGACAGTAAAGTACACATGGACTCTAGAATAAGAGAAGAGTTTCCAAGAATTGAAGAAAAGGTTAACAACTGCACTAGTGTTAAGCTTGCCAGATAACAAAGGAGACTTCACGATCTACAGTGATGCCTTGCTGAATGGACTAAGAGCTATTCTGATACAACATGGCAAAGTCATCGCCTATGCATCTCGACAACTCAAGGACTGTGAAAAACGATATCCAGCGCATGACTTGGAGTTAGCTGCTATCGTGTTTGCGTTAAAGATTTGAAGGCAATTTTTTTTACGAAGAGAAATGTGAGAACTATACTAACCACAAGAGCTTAAAATATATTTTCACACAAAAGGGGTTGAACATAAGGCAAAGACGATGGTTGGAACTAATCAAGGACTACGATTGCTCAATCAATTATCACCCTGGTAAGGCAAATGTAGTAGCTAATGCTCTGAGTAGACGTGAAAAGTTAAACGAGATAACAATTCAGGAGGAAGTAAGGATGGATTTGGAACGACTACAACTGAATGTTATCACAACTTGATAAAGAAGGGAGATATAACAGGAAGTCAGCGTAAGACTAAAATTATTGGACGTCATCAAAGAGGCCCAAGAGGAATTTGCAGAAGAAAGGGAGAAGCTACTAAGAGGAGAAAATGGAAAGTGTCGAATCCACGACGATGGACTGATGAGATTCAAGGATAGAGTCTGGATCCCGACAAAGTTGGAATTAAGGAGAAACTTATTACAGGAGGCCCATAGTTCCAAATCTTTGGTACATCAAGGAGGGACAAAGATGTATCAAGATCTGAAACAAAATTTTTGGTGGCCGAACATGAAGAGAGAAATAGCTAAATGGGTCAGCACGTGTCTCACTTGTCAATGAGTAAAAGCTGAACATCAGAAGCCAAGTGGACTACTATAATATTTAGATATCCTAGAATGGAAATGAGAATACTTCACGATAGACTTCATGGTTGGATTACCAACAACTTGGAAGAGAACGAATGCAATATGGGTAATCGTGGACAGATTGACCAAGTCTGCACACTTTATGCCCATCAAGGACACCTACCAAATGGACCAATTGGTCAGGTCGTATGTAAAATAGATTCTCAGCCAACATGGAGTACCAGTCTTGATAGTGTCAGATTGCGATCTGTGCTTCATATCTTGATTTTGGCATAGCTTTCAAGATTATTTGGGGACAAAATTAGACACGAGTACTACATTTCACCCGCAAATTGACGGACAATCTAAAAGAACAATTCAAACCCTGGATGATATGTTGAGGGCATGTTCTTTAAATTTTGGTGGACACTAGGATGAGCACCTACCACTCATCGAGTTCGCTTACAACAATAGCTTCCATGCAAGTAGAGGAATGGTCCCATTTGAAGTTTTATATGGTAGAAAGTGTAGAACACTGTTGTATTGGAATGAGGTTAGAGAGAGAAAACTAGAGGGACCAGAAATGGTTCAACAAACTGAGGATGCAATCCGAGTCATTCGAGAAATAATGAGGGAAACACAGGATCAACAAAAGCAATATGCAGATCAACATCGAAAAGATCAGACACTAGAAGTGGGAGGTTATGCATTACTTAAGATTTCACCATGGAAGGGCATCATGCATTTTGGGCAGAAGGGGAAACTAAGTCCATGCTATATCAGACCATTTGAAATACTCAGCCGCATTGGCGAAGTGGCTTATCAACTGGCACTACCCCTAACTTTAGGCTATGTTCATGACGTTTTCCATGTGTCAGTACTATGACCCTATAAGGGCGACCACATTGGCATAATTGATTATCAACCTATTGAATTTTAACCAAATTTGCATTATGAAGTGCTTCTAGTGCAAATTTTGGGTCGATAGGTGAAAGTTCTAAGAAATAAAGAGATTCCCTCTGTGAAAGTTATGTGGAGGAATCACAATGTTGAAGAAGCAACATGGGAACTGGAAGAAATGATGATGCAAAAGTACCCCCATCTTTTGGATTAGTTAAGTTTCGAGGACGAAACTTATTTTAAGGTGGGGGGGGGGGGGGGAGAGGATGTGAGAACCCAAAAATAAATATAGGAATTTGTTGTATGAATGATTAATTCATATTATATAGGAAGGATTAATTTATATTCTGTATGAATAATTAATTCATATCTTGAATGAAAGTTTCCATGACAATGTGATGTCCAAAGGAATATAAATATATTTTGAACTTAAATCTTTAAATGATTATTTTAACCAAGCACTAACAAGAAATAATAGTAAATATTACTTGAGGAAGACTCATTTCAAGGAAGAACTACAGTGTATATTATTGACCAAGGACTGATGTGTGCAACTGATATAATTATATTATATCAGGGTTGAATTACACATGATCCATGGCTAATAAATCACTCTGGCAGTACATTCTGATGTAATTACCTGACTGTGTTTTTTTAAATATATTTCTTTAAGGAAAGAGTCCTGCATAAGGCACCAACGGGAGAAGGATTTTCATCCAATAGATTGTCGGCTATGATAGGTGATTGACTGACTTTTAGCAGTCGTAACACCGGCCAATCTAGCCAATCACTTCATTCTAAGGCATCTTACTGCCTAATATAGCCAACGACTGATAACTGCTCACCAAAAATGATCCAATGGCCCTTGTTGTTTGGCAAGTGACATAAATATATCATTTGGAATTCAACCCTAGCCCCATTCTCATAAATTGCTATACAGCTGACCACCCACATAAATTTCAGGTTCATTTTCAAGAGCAACTGTCCTTCTCAAGAGCAGCCCAAGCTTTTAATTTCTTCTTTAAAGCCGAAGAGGTAAGAGCAGTATATTAAAAGTTCTACTCTTTTCTTGTACTAGTTTGTCCTTTTATTCATGCCATGTTTGTAAAATACTTTGTTTACTCACTTCTAAGAGTATTATTTAAATGTACTTTTAACATCAGGAGTTATTGGTTTTTGAATTATCCCTTGATAGGTGAATTATCCCCTGACAGGTGAGTTATCCCCTAACGGGCAATTTACCCCCTGACAAGAAATTTATCCCCTAATGGGTAAGACATCCCTTGACGAACAAATGCATCCCCTGATGACCATTTTTATGCTTTAGTAACTATTCACTGTTGCGCAGTCTAGCTTTAAAGTGTAAAATATTATTTTCTTTAATTACTTAAGATAATATTAATTATTTGATAAACCTTAACATTTCAGATGTCATTTTAAAGCATTAAAAATATAATGTCATCACATATGTGGATTCTCATATCTATATCCAAGGCATAAATTTCTCATGTTATGTTAATGTACATGTTTTACAGAGTCTTTCACTCACCAGTGATTTGATTTAGAATTAGCTAAGGACCAAGACAAGTATATACTAACTCTATCTTTTTTATTTAATACATAATATCATTCATTCGATATACGTAATTATCCAGTGTTATGTTATATCTTATTCAAGATTAATATCTTCAAAGATAAGTAATGTACGATCTATTGATCCTATGTAAGTGAAAAATATTGTACTAGAAACAAGCGTTGTTTGGGCGGATATTAGCTATTCAAATTCGCTTACACGCCAAGGTAAATCCTATATGGATATAAAAAGACTTAATTTTTCTCACCCCATACTTGTAAAGTATATCCGTGTGGGTAACAAAAAGCTAGTGGGATGCATCTGCCTGGCGCCTCGGGCTTAGGAATGATTAGGAAAGGAAACTGAGGCATCGGTAACCGAACCCTCGTAGATAAAAGATTTCTGCTTTGACTACGTATGTCATTATGATGAAGTCAGATGGTGGTCAAGCTGGCCAACTGATATATCGTTTGATATGGAGTTCCTAAGGGCACGTGCACCAAATGGACATGGTTACAAGGCGCATGTGAATTATTCAAGATTCTTTCAAGTAAAGGGTCAAATCCCTCGTTATCACTCGGGGACCCTGGAAGCTATATCTTTTCAATTTATTAAGAGGTGTCGGCATTGTCTCCGCCTAACCTCACAAACACATAAGCCCTATAAATTATCTATCTTTCAAGGCTCACCCAATGCGTGACCATATACTTGCGAGTGTAAATCGCTCACATGACTATTATTAAATGTTTTATAGGTTATGGCAAGAAGGCCAAGCCGTCTAATAAGGGAAAAACAAAAATGGCATGATGAACGCTTCCTAATCTCTTTCCTATGGATGGCATTTAGAGGAAGAGTGAAGCGTGAGGTTATTATAGAGATGTTTAGATTGTAAGGCCTGTATGGGCTCCCTCACAGACTTTTACTATTAGACAATTATTTTGGATAATGTAATACAGATTACTATTATTTCTCTTATTTAATGATATGCACACTTGTATGATATTATTTTTCTTTTGTCAATTATTGACGGTGTCCGAAGTCCGGTAGGGGATTTTTGGGGCTGCCACAAGCTCTCTTATGTTTTCCCCCATTGCCAAATAATTTTTGTCTGCTACTATTTCCTTCATCAGGAGATAATTATCTCATGTTGCTACTTCTTCATCAATAGATAATTATCTTATTCAACTTCTACATCTTCATCTATAGATAATCATGATCTCCTGTGTTTTTCTTTATCTGCATATAATTTCCCTATGCTACAATTTCCTTCATCAACAGATAATTATCTACTGCTGCTAATTATTCATCAGCAGATAATCAAGCTCTGCTGTGTTTTCCCTCATCGACAGATAATTACCTCAGTTGTTGGTTCTTCATCAGCTAAAAAATTCTCTCTGTTGTTATTTACTTCATCAACAAATAATTATACTCCTCTACTACTAGTTCTTCATCAACAGATAATCAAGCTTTGTTGTTTTTTCCCACATCGCCAGATCTCCTCAGCTACTATTTCCTTCATCAATAGATAATTATCTCTTGCAGCTATTTCTTCATCAATTGATAATTATCCAATTCTACTATTAGTTCTTCATCAGTAGATAATCAAGATCTGTTGTGTTTTCCCTCATTGGCATATAATTTCCTTCCACTACTATTTCCTTCATCAGTAGATAATTATTTTCTACCGCTATTTCTTCATCAGCAGATAATTATTCTTTTCTACTGCTAGTTCTTCATCAGTAGATAATCAAGCTCTCTTGTGTTTTCCCTCACTGCCAAATAATTTTTGTCTACTACTATTAACTTCATCAGCAGACAATTATCTCCTGTTACTACTTCTTCATTAGTAGATAATTATCTTATTCAACTTCTACTTCTTCATCTATAGATAATCAAAATCTACTGTGTTTTTCTTTAATGGCACATAATTTCCCTATGATATAATTTCCTTCATCAGCAGATAATTATCTCCTGTTGCTAGTTATTCATCAGCATATAATCAAGCTCTGTTGTGTTTTCTCTCATCAGCAGATAATTACCTCTGTTGTTAGTTTTTTATCAGGTAAAAAGTTCTCTCTGTTGTTATTTACTTAATGAGCAGATAATTATACTCCTCTACTGCTAGTTCTTCATTAGCTGATAATCAAACTTTGTTGTGTTTTCCCACATTGCCAGATAATTTCCGTCTGCTACTATTAGCTTCATCAGCAGACAATTATCTCCTGTTGCTACTTCTTCATCAGTAGATAATTATCTTATTCAACTTTTACTTCTTCATCAATAGATAATCAAGATCTGTTGTGTTTTTCTTTATCGGCATATAATTTCCCTACGCTACAATTTCCTTCACCAACAGATAATTATCTCCTGCTGCTAGTTATTCATCAGCAGATAATCAAGCTTTGATGTATTTTCCCTCATTGACAGATAATTACCTATGTTGTTAGTTCTTCATCAGCTAAAAAGTTCTCTCTGTTGTTATTTACTTCATTAGCAGATAATTATAATCCTCTACTGCTAGTTCTTCATCAACAGATAATCAAGCTTTGTTGTGTTTTCCCACATCGTCAGATAATTTCCCTTAGCTACTATTTCCTTAGTTAGCAGATAATTATCTCCTGTAGCTATTTCTTCATCAACAAATAATTATCCAAGTCTACTGTTAGTTCTTCATCAGTAGATAATCAAGATCTATTGTGTTTTCCTTCATTAGCATATAATTTCCATCTGTAACTATTTCCTTCATCAGCTGATAATTATTTTCTGGTGCTATTTTTACATCAACAGATAATTATCCTTTTCTACTACTAGTTCTTCATCAACAGATAATCAAGCTTTGCTGTGTTTTACCTTATCAGCATATAATTTCCCTCTACCACTCTTTCCTTAATTAGCTGATAATTATCTCTTGCTGCTATTTCTTCATCAACAGATAATTATCCTATTCCACTGCTAGTTCTTCATCAGTAGATAATCAAGATATGTTGTGTTTTCCCTCATTGGCATATAACTTCCCCAAACTACTATTTCATTCACTAGTTGATAATTATCTCCTGCTGTTATTTCTTCACCAACAGATAGTTATCCTATTCTACTTCTAATTCTTCATCAGGAGATAATCAAGATCTATTGTGTTCTCCCTCATCGACATATAATTTCCTTCGGCTACTATTTCCTTCATCAGCAGATAATTATTTTCTTCTATTATTTCTTCATTAGCAGATAATTATCCTTTCCTACTTCTAGTTCTTCATCAGCAGATAATCAAGCTCTCCTATGTTTTCCCTCATTGCTAGATAATTTTCATCTGCAACTATTTCTTTCATCAAGAGATAATTATCTCATGTTGCTACTTCTTCATCAGCAGATAATTTTCCTATTCTACTTCTATTTCTTCATTTATAATTAATCAAGATCTTGTGTGTTTTTCCTCATCGGCATCTAATTTCCCTATGCTACTATTTTCTTCATCAGCTAATAATTATCTCCTTCTAGTATTTCTTCATCAATAGATAATTATCCTATTCCACTGCTAGTTTTTCATCAGTAAATAATCACGATATGATGTGTTTTCAATAATCGACATATAATTTCGCTTCGCTACTATTTCATTCATCAGCTGATAATTATCTCCTGCTGCTATTTCTTCATCAGCAGATAATTGTCCTATTCAACTACTAGTTTTTCATCAGTAGATAATCAAGATATGATGTGTTTTCCCACAACGACATATAACTTCCCTCACCTTTTTCAATAGTTAAGTTTCTAGGACGAAACTTATTTTATGGGGGAAAGGATGAGAGGACCCATAATTTTAAATAGGAATAAAGTGTAAATAGAATTAATTTCCCATGATGTATGAATATTTAATGCATGATCTTTATGTCAATGTGATGTCCAAAATAATCGATTATTATAAGTTTGTAATATGAATATATCAATCCCAATCTTTAAATGAATATTTTAATCAAGTGTTAGCAAGAAAGAGGAGAGACCTTGGCAAACACACTGCAGAAAATAAAAACGGCAGTGTAAATTGTTGACCTAGAGACTATGGTGTGCAGATGATATAACCTCAATATTTTGGGAACTTGGTTGCATGCAATGTATCCACTGATGAACCAATTTAACTGTACAGTCTAACCATGGTTACCAACTTGGTTATGCATATACATGTATTTTAAAAATGATACTTGTTGTGCAAGGATACCTACAAGAGAAGGTTTTCTGTCCAATTGAATGTTGGCTATTATAAGCGATTGACTGATATTTTGGGAGCAGCTACACCGGCTAAGCTGGCCAATCACATCACCCTAAAGATATATTTCTATCCAATACAACCAATGACAGAGAATTATTTATCAAAATGATCCATCTGCTCTAGTTGATTTGCAAACATTATAAATACATCACCTGAGGTGTAATCCTAACTTCACTTCCAAAAATTCTCTCGATTCGACACCCACATAAATTTAATTCTTCCTTTTCAAGAGCAGTTGTCCTTTTCATGAACAAAACGAGAATCCCAATTCCTTCTTTAAAGCTTAAAGAGGTAAGAGCTTTATACCAATTGTATGCTCTGTTCTGTTTTGATTTCTATCCTTATTTATTCATATCATATTGTAAAACACTTTGTTCAAAAAGCATGTATTAAAAACATATGCATAACATTAGGAGTTATTAGTTTTGCAAGCTAAAAGAAAAGAATTAAAGGAAATATTTGAATGAACATACCAACTATATTAACTTCCAAACAATTTTTATATCATAAGGTAAAACACCATGCTTGTGTCATAGGCAATCAGAGCTCCTGGAGTTTAGCAGTGTCTATAAGAATAAGAAAATAATAAGGAATACTAACGTTTTCTCTCTCAACCTCTCTAAAGATAAAATAAGAACTACATGACCCTGCAACTATAAAAAAAAATCTACAGTAGACTGTAATAGTATATATGTTTTCAATCGTGTGTGTGTGCCTTGTAAGAAGAATGATACACACCGCGAAAAAGATGATGAGGGAATAACCTGTTAGAGATAAATGATGATGATGATGATTATGTAATAAATTGTGCAACTGTAAATACTTGAGGTATTTTATAAACCTTAAGATCAGCACAAGTTTTGCATCCACTGATGATAAACTTATTCATCAGTGGATGGTCAATAACTTCACAAGACAAGTCAGAAAACAGGAACATTCAAAGGACTTGACAAAGTGAAGAAGGATGTCTGATGCTATTTGTAAACAGTCAAAGTATTCCGCACATCAGAAATTCTAAACAAACTTACGTTGACTAAGTCCCATCAGGGGGAACCCATCAGGGGAACCCATCAGGGGAACCCATCAGGGGAATCCATTAAGGGAACCCATCAGGGGGAACCCATCAGGGGAACCCATCAGGGGAACCCATCAGGAGAACCCATCAGGGGAACCCATCAGGGTATGATGAAGGCAGACCAACTCATCAGGGAAACACTTCAGGATATGTCATTGTCAGGCAAACCAATCAGGGTAACCCGTCAGGGGAATGACCAACATGACATCAGTGGAAGCCATCAGTGTATGCCGTCAGTCATAACCATCAGGATCAAGAAGCACTGAGTATAACTGAAGTGAAGGTTGAAGCCCTGATCCAGTCAATAAGCATCAGGGGATCCAGAAGCACTGATCAAAGTCTGTCAGGGCTGGCAGTCAGTGGATCATTGTGACAGCATGCACCCATCATCAGTTCTTACACAGAAATCAACGTAACGTGTTACAGAAGCAAGAAATATCAACTGGAAAGATATTTCTTGAAGTTTGTTTTTGATCCAATGAGAACTCTTTCGCATTAAATGCACACAGATCAGGGGAAGAAAAAGAAGCAATAAAGCATGCAGCAGTCTGACACATAAAGTTTCAATATGACATACTTGCGGCTAAGTTGAGAAAAGCAGCACGTCTCAAGCACGTGATTTCATCCCATTGATTTAACATATAAGCAACGGAGTTCTCATAATAGAAGGAGGATTATTGATTGAATCTATCCAACAGATCAAACAAACACCGAAGCACACAAACATTAGAAAGAAGCTTTGTAATAGATCTTGCGAGAAATATTTCAAAGAAAGTTAGAAGCTAGTGAGTGTGAGAAGCTGTGTATTTAAACACAGAATTTGTAGCTGTAAATCACATTTGTGATTATACAGATTTCCAGAAAAACCCAAGTTTTAATATAACTATTTTAACTTGAATCTGTGTGTTCATTTCTTAAAGTTTTTCTGTTTGTTACAACTATTTTCCAGTAAGCACTTCTAAATTCAAAAGAGCCAAAAGTTTCAGGTGTTTGTATTCATCCCCCCCATCCTTCTACAAACACTTGTGCTTATATTGCACTAACATAACCTAAGTAAGGTTATTATCTATTGATAACACCATTCATTAAAGAATGAAAAAGTCACCACTATAATCGAGACAAGTTCTAAACTTAGTCTCTTACAGTTCAGAATTTGTCTCTGATAGAGTATAAAAATTAGTCTCTGATAGTATAAATTAGTCTCCGAGAGATTAGAAGTTAATCTCTGACAGTATATAAAAATTAGTCTACGATGAATAGTTTTTGGTTAGTCCCCGATGAACAAAAAAATGCTAGTATCTGATAGGAAAAATTACTTAGTCTCCGAAGAACAAAGATACTAGTCTCCGACGAGTTTGGCGCTGACTTGTTAAATTTTGGCGACGAGTTTGGCGCTGACTTGATAAATTTTGTCAATGAGTTTGGTGACAGCCAAGTGACTTTGGCGACGGTCAAATAGATTACCGACAAGTTTGGCAATGAACAATTTATCCACTGATGAGTAAATTATCCTTTGACGGGTAATTTATCCCTTGGTGACCAATTTATCCACTGATGGCCAAATTATCCCGTGACGGGTAAATTATCGGGTAATTTGTCCCTTGATGGCTATCCCTTGATGGACCAAAATTTATTTCCTGATAGGTAATGTATCCCCTAATGAATTATATGGATATTTTTCAGTCTGAAAAAAATCCCTCAGGCTTGTTTAAATTAAAAATCTCAATTCCTAACACAACAAATGATTTAATCAAAACATCAAAGAGATAAGAAATGCACGGACATCACATATATTCATACTCATATTTATATTCAAAGCATAGATTCTCATGTTATGTCAACATATATGTTTATAGAGGTATTTCACCTAGCTAGTGAATTAAATTAGCTCAGCTAAGGACAAAGGTGTTGGGTTTTGACAAATAAAATGCAGCGGAATAATAAATAAAAAAAAACAATTTAAAATAGAATGAAACCCTAACCCAAGGATCCATGCGAAACAATTTAATACAGATGATTTAAGATTTTACCGATTAAGCCTGCCGGATCTGAAGCTTTGATGAGGGTGTTGAACGTCTTCGAATCTTTAATGCAATCCAACTATTTGTCTCACCCACGTATCCACACGAACACCCCACGAATTGTCTCACTATCCGAAGCAAGGAGAATTGCAGTACTAGCTGCCGAATCTATTTTTCTCTCTCTCTCTCTTAACTCTAGTCTCTCTCTGATGAGCGGCTAGCGTTTTAGAAAACGTATATCTTTTTTTTTTTAGAACAACTGATATATCCTATATATAGCTGTGTATAGAGTAATTCCAAAGCCTAATCTGATTAGGCAAATAAAATCCGAATTTTATATTTATTATATATTTTAATCAAGTCTTACTTAA
This sequence comes from Centella asiatica, assembly GCA_014636745.2. Classification (NCBI taxonomy): domain Eukaryota; kingdom Viridiplantae; phylum Streptophyta; class Magnoliopsida; order Apiales; family Apiaceae; genus Centella; species Centella asiatica. The sequence continues at coordinate 15,462,762 of CM025788.1, forward strand.
TTAATATATATGTCAAATAAATATATATTCGTATTTTCTTCCAAGGGTCTCTAATATATTTATACAGATTACAAACATATAATTTAAAGCCATGATTTAAATAAAATCAATCTTATTAATATATTAAAATCACTGACATTTAAATTATATCTCCTTAATGAATGTTCTTAGTGTGCAACCCTGTAGGTTATTATTACGTTGGCAATAATTTTAAATCATATTATAAAATTATAAACAGTGAGTAGCATCTAGTAATACATCAATGGTACCCAACTAATAATAAAATCGTTGATTCAACGCAATCTTTTCGTGACAAATGTTTCAATGTAATTTAATCCTTTTAACTTTGATGTCTAAGATTAAATTCAAGGCATGGATGTGTCATCCTCTTCACAATTTAATCTCAGTTTTCTTTATCAATGAGTAGACTATATGAAACAAATCTCTATTTGAGCACGGCCATGCATTTCATAATCTCACTCAATCAAGAGGCCTATAGATATCACCCCTAATTTATAGGAGGGTTAAATTTCATCTACATCATTGTCATTTCTCACATAACTCATGATGTATCGAACAATCACCTTTATCGTCCACCCGGTTAAAGGTGACTTTTGGCAATGTCAAAACACATAACTCCTTATGTAGAAATATCATGAGTTCAGGTCGAAGGACCATTATATCATTGTCACTATGAGAATTACTTATGACACATAACATAATGCTCCATGTAGAATTCTCATGGTGGGTCTGTCCAGTACACTGTTCTCTAACATGGTACTTATGCATCAACTTAATATATCTCGTATATATTTATGACCAATGAGATGTCTCCATCAGTCAATCCACATACTAGTCTCAATGTATTATTGTTGTCCCACTAATAATAATACTCGACTAGGGATATTTAAGAATAATGATATGTATATATAACATACTTATACGATCTCATATTCAAGTCACATACTTAATCCATATAATTAATATCATTTTTCTAAGGACATTTATTATGTTAACATTTATATTACGCAGTAAATAAAACATAATAAAAGAAATTATCATTTAACCAAAACATAACATAAATATAGTGTCACAATCATTACATAATTGGCTTCTAGGGCATACACTCCAACAAAAGGCAAGTATATTCTCACTCTTATGCTTATTTCAGTTAAGCGCATGATCAATTGATTCGACATGCGTGCAAGGTTATAACTTTTATGTTTAGATTTTCTTGTAAATCAAATTGTTATGCTTTAATATCCGCTAACATGATATGAATGAAAGTGCATAGATATAATTGAGCTTTGATTTATCAGTTATTTTTTAATATTATATATGTGGAAAATGAATGAAACTGTTATGTTTCAAGCGAGGAAATTGTTATGTTCCTTAAAAAGTGGAACATGCCATGTAGTTAGCAAGCAGCAAGAGAAGGTGTTGATGTGTTCTGTCACCTGAGCTAGAGGATTTAATGTGACTACGTAGTTCACTAGAGGACCATATTGTACAGTCTGGTTCACTGATTATGGTATTTTTAGCAGATCCAACAGGTTTAGCCCCCGATTGATAAGTGGTCGTTTTATTCAAGAAGGATCATATGATTGTGTTATCATCTAAGATCCTTAGAAATTTTATGAAAACTCCGAGGTGATGGTATTGCTTCACCCAAACCTTAGAATGAGTGATTTACACTCAACAAGTATATAAACACAGAAGAAAATAAAATAAAATCTCTGTAGTGCTTAACAATAGTACAATTCTGTTTGGGGTAGAGGAATAGAAGATATTAACAAATTAGTCGTAGGATCTGAGTAGTGAAGGATTGAGGATGCTAACGGGTAATAGAAATTTGCTACATACTAGAAACCTTAAGGAATGAACTGGTGAGTAAGAAATTCGGCCCTATAAGGCTACGAGGAATAATTTCTAACATTTGTTAATTATACAGACTATGCCGGGAGGGAGACCTGGTAGACCAAGAAAGAATGTCCCACCCAAAGAAGTAACGAGGATCGAGAGAGGGACTCGGGAGGAAGGGAACATATACCTAAATCAGAATCTTGGGAATAACAACGCGGGGTTTTTCAATGACACCGTGTTAGTCGAGGATTATGTCTCAGGAAATACTGAAGAGGGAGGTAATAATAATGCAAGGAATAATGATGTAAGGAAGGATAACGAGGAAGCAAAAAACAACAACGCTCAACCTCACAACAATGCTGCAAACTAGAACAATGAGAATGATGCCACGAATTCCCTAGGGAACCAAATGGCACAATTCTTTCAGATGTTCCAAGCAGCCATGTCGACTACACAAGTCAACTAAGCACCACCCCAACCGTTACATCCTATTGAAGACAGGTCTGCATTTAGAGATTTTATAAATGCAAAACCTCTAAGCTTCGATGGAAAAAGAGGACCTATTGTAGCCTTGAATTGGCTGATTGAGCTGGAAAAGGTCTTTTAAATTGTGGATGTACCAGCCACATGCCAGATTAAGTTTGCCTCTTACATGTTAAAAGATGAGGCAAGACACTGGTGGGTAGGCACCAAGTGAATGGAGCTGTCCAAGAGAGAAGTAGCAAGGAACACAAGCACCGAGTTTACTTGGTAGTGGTTTTTAGAGAAGTTTAACGAGAAGTATTACTCTTTGAGCATCTCCAATGCTATGGAACTCAAATTCCTAAATTTGAAGCAAGGCTAGATGTCAGTGGACGAGTACGAGGCTAATTTTACAGAATTAATAAGGTTTGCACCTCACCAAGTCAATGAGGAAAAGAGGAAGGCCTATAGATTTGAGCAAGGATTGAACCCTTGGATTCTGAGACAAGTACCAATGTTTCAATTAGAAACCTTTGTTGCAGTACTTGAGAAAGCAAGAATTGCAGAATGAAGCAACAAGACTATTCAAGAGTTCAACCAAGAAAACAATAAGAGAGATCACCGGAGTGGCAACAGAAATAATGCCAACATGACGATTGAGGGAAGAAGCAACCCCAACTACAACCACAACAACAGTAACAAAAGAAAGTGGATTGATAACTCCATAACAGGTAACATTAAGAAAGTAACTGCTTGCATTAAATGTGGAAGGAACCAAAACACAATTTCATGCCTGTTGGGAAAGGATGTATGTTATAAGTGTCGTCAACCTGGGCACTTTTCTATTAATTCTCCTACCTTAAGCACCAATGTTGTTCCACTCCAGAAAAAACCTCCACCAAAACAGCTACCCTACGGAAGAACTTGTTTCACCTGTGGAGTGGAAGGGCATATGTCACCCAACTGCCCACAAAAGAAAGGAGGAGGTAATCCAACTCTAACTGGAGCTAACACGATACCAGTTCATCCACAAGCTAGGACTTACAACATGACGATTCAAGATGCAATGGCTTCGGACGACATAGTAATAGGTACAATACTTGTTAATTCTCTACCTGCTCATGTTCTATTTGATTATGGCGCTACTCAAAGTTTTATTTCTCAACGGTTAGCTAAGACTATGTTAGTCTTACCTGAATGTTTAACAAATCCACTAGAGATGGTTGTCGCGAATCACGAAAGTGTGAATATCAACCATGTATACTCCAACTACAGTATCAAGATAGACCACCATAAATTCTTTGCCGACTTAATTCCTTTTCCATTGGGAGAGTTCGAAGTTATCTTGGGAATGGATTGGTTATGTAAATAACAAGCTAACATCGATTGTAGGAGAAAGCGAGTTGTTCTGCGTACTCCAGAGAAAGCAAAGGTTTGGTTTCATGGCACCAAAATGGTTAAGTCATCGCCATTCTTAACCATGGTCCAAATAAAAAGAATGATTCAGAAAGGTTGTAAAGTATTCTTGGCATATGTCCATGACACCGAGAAGGAGGAAGTGAAAATTGAGGAAATACTTGTTATAAATGAATTTTCTATTGTATTTTCTAAAGAATTACCAGAACTACCACTTGATCGTGAAGTAAACTTTGGAATTGACCTAGTGTCTGACACTGCCCCAATTTCCAAAGCTCTGTACAGGATGGCACCATCCAAACTGAAAGAGCTTATGGCACAACTGCAGGAGTTATTAGATCGAGGTCTAATCAGGCCAAATGTATCTCCTTGGGGAGCCCCCATTTTATTTGTATGCAAGAAGGTTGGTTCGATGCGACTTTGCATAGACTATCAAGAACTTAACAAATTCACCATCAAGAATAAGTACCCCTTACCAAGGATCGATAACTTATTCGACCAACTTAAAGAAGCAAAATAGTTCTCAAAGATTGATATCCGATCTGGTTATCATCAGTTAAAGATTAAGGCGGAGGATGTCTTTAAGACTGCATTCTAAACTAGATATGGCCACTATGAATTTTGGTTTGACAAATGCACCAGCCGCGTTTATGGATTTAATGAATTGAGTATTCAAACCTTTTCTTGACAAGTTTGTCATTGCATTCATCGATGACATTCTGATCTACTCAAAGACTACAGAAGAGCACGAGGAACATCTAAGGACTTTCCTTGAAATTCTTAGGAAGAAACAACTATATGCCAAATTCTCTAAATGTGAATTTTGGCTGAGTGAAGTAAAATTTCTTGGTCATGTGATCAATGAAAATGGAGTCGCTGTGGACCCTAGCAAGATAGAAGCAATCACAAAATGGCCCAGCCGACAACCCTGACTGAACATAGAAGCTTTCTTGGCTTAGCTGGATATTATCGAAGGTTTGTCAAAGATTTCTCTAAACTAGTTGTACCTCTGACAAATCTAACCAAGAAGATTGTAAAGTTTACTTGGACTCCTGATTGCGAAAAGAGCTTTCAAGAACTGAAGGAGAGGCTAACAACCACACCAATTCTGTCATTACCCGATGACAAGGCTGAGTTTATAACCTATAGTGACGCTTCTAAGCAAAGACTTAAAGTTGTGTTAATGCAACATGGAAAATTAATTGCCTATGCTTCGAGGCAACTAAAGGATTGCGAGAAACAATACCCAACTCACGATTTAGAGCTAGTAGCTATTTTTTTTTTTTGCATTAAAAGTCTGGAGGGATTACTTGTATGGCGAGAAATGTGAAATATATACTAACCACAAGAGCATGAAGTACATATTCACACAAAAGGAACTCAATATGCGACAAAGGAGATGGTTGGAATTAATAAAAGATTATGATTGTTCTATCAATTATCATCCCGAAAAAGCCAACGTAGTTGTAGACGCGTGGAGTCATCGTGAAAGGCTCAATATGATGACAATTCAAGAAGGAGTTAGGAAGGACTTATAATGCTTACAGCTTAATGTCATCATCACGAATGAAAGAACGGGAGTAGAAGAGGAAGTTCAGGTTAAACCTCAATTGCATGACATCATCAAAAGTTCTTAGGAGGAACACCATGAAGCAAGAGACAAATTAACTCAAGGGGAGAAAGACAAATGCATATCCATAATGATGGTTTATTGCACTATGAAAATCATATATGGATTCCCCCTAGTACAAAATTAAAACAAGAACTTCTACACGAAGTTCATAATTCCAAGTTTTCCATCCATCCCGGAGGCACCAAAACGTATCAAGATCTAAATCAAATTTTTTGGTGGCCTAACATGAAGAGAGAAATCGCTGAATGGGTAAGTAGATACTTGACATGTCAACGTGTAAAAGCTGAGCATCAAAAACCAAGTGGACTACTTCAACCATTAGAAATTCCCATATGGATGTGAGAATTGATTACAATGGATTTTATAGTAGGATTTCCTAACACCATGGGAGGATTGAATTCCATCTGGGTCATAATTGATTGACTCACGAAATCGACAATTTTTGTAGCAATTAAGGATACTTACAAGATGGAGCAATTGGTAAAGCATTATGTCAAGGAGATTGTCAGTCAACACAGAGTACCTGTCTCTATTGTTTCTGGCCATGACCTAAGATTTACATCTAGATTTTGGAAAAGTTTTCAAGACTACTTAGGGACAAGATTAGATATGAGCACAGTTTATCACGTTTAGACAGACAGCTAATCGGAACGCACAATCCAAACACTGGAAGACATGCTACGAGCTTGTGTGCTTGATTTCAAAGGGCATTGGGACAACCATTTACCTTTGATAGAATTTTCCTACAATAACAGTTACCATTACCAATATTGGTATGGCACCATTCGAAGTGATGTACAGTAGGAAGTGTCGCACTCCACTTTACTGTAATGAAGTTGGAGAAAGAAAGCTTGAAGGACCTGAACTAATTCAGGAAACGAAGAATGCAATCACCATAATTAGAAAGAGAATGAAAGCCACGCAAGACAAATATAAGCAATATGCTGACCAACATAGGAAGGACAAGACTTTTGAGGAGGAAGGTTATGCATTGTTAAAAGTTTCACCCTAGAAGGGGGTGGCACGTTTTGGAAAGAAGGGAAAGTTGAGCCCCAGATATGTGGGACCATTTGAAGTCTTAAGGAAAATAGGCAAAGTAGCATATCAACTGGCACTACAACCAGCCTTGGGACACATTCACGATGTATTCCACAAATCTATTTTATGTCCATACAAAACTAATCATAAAGGGATTATAAATTATCAACCAATAGAGTTACAACCCAACTCAAATTATGAGGAGCTCCCTATTCAAATTTTAGATCGACAGGTTAAGATCCTTAGGAACAAAGAGATTCCTTCTGTTAAAGTGCTATGGAGAAGTCACAATGTAGAGGAAACAACATGGAAACTAGAAGAGATGATGATGCATAAGTACCCTCACCTTTTTCAATAGTTAAGTTTTGAGGACGAAACTTATTTTAAGGGGGAAATGACGTGAGGACCCATAATTTTAAATAGGAATAAAGTGTAAATAGGATTAATTTCCTATGATGTATGAATATTTAATGCATGAATTTTATGTCAATGTGATGTCCAATTTTGTTTGTGAGATTTGGGTGAAGTAATACCCTCACCTCGAAGTTCTCATAAAATTTCTAAGGATCTCAAAAAATAACACAATCATAAGATCCTTCTTGAATAAAACGACCTTTTATTCATTGGGGGCTAAACCCGTTAGATTTGCTAACCATACCGTAATCAGTGGGCCAGACTATACAACATGATCCTTTAGTGAACTACGTAGTCACAATAAATCATCTAGGGTAGGTGACAGAACACATCAGCACCTTCCTTTTCCTCTTGCCAACTACGTGGCATGTTCCACATTTTAAGGAACATAAATGTGGCGACCCCAAAAATCTCATACCAGGCTTCGGGCACCGTCTATAATTGACAAAAGAAAATTAATATCATCCAAGCATGCATATCAATAAATGAGAGAAATAATAGTAATCTCTATTACATCATCCAAAATAATTGTCTAACAACAAAAGTCTATGAGGGACCCATACAGGCCTTACAATTTAAACATTTCTATAATAACCTTACGCTTCACTCTTCCTCTAAATGTCATCCACAGGAGAGTGATCAGGAAGTGTTCATCATGCCATTTTTTCATTTCCTTTGTAAGACGGCTCGGACTTTTCACCATAACCTGTAAAACATTTAATAATAGCCACGTGAGTGATTTACGCTCGGAAGTATATAGTCATGCATTAGGTGAACCTTGAAAGATAGATAATTTATAGGACATAAGTATTTGTGAGGTTGGGCAGAGATAATGCCGACACCTCTTGATAAATTAAAAAGATATAGCTTCTAGGTTCCCCGAGTGATAATGAGGGATTTGACCCTTTACTTGAAAAAATATCTTGAATAGTTCACATGCGCCTTTTAACCATGTTCGTTTGGCGCATGTGCTCTTAGGAACTCTATATCAAATAGTATATCAGTATGCTAGCCTAACCACCACCTGACTTCATCATAATGACATACGTAGTCAAAGCAAAAATCTTTTATCTGTGGGGGTTCGATTACCGATGCCTAGATTTTTGTTCCCTATTATTTCTAGGCCACGAGTGTCAGGTAGATGCACCCCACTAGCCTTTAGTTACCCACACATAAATACTTACAAGTATGGGGTGAGAAAAATTAATTCTTTTTATATCCGTATAGGATTTACCTTGGCTTGTTAGCAAATTTGAATAGGTAACATCCGCCCAAAGAATGCTTGATTCTAGTACAATATTTTTCATGTACATCGGATGAATAGATCGTACGTTACTTAAATTTGAAGATATTGATCTTGAATAAGATATAACATAACACTGGATATTTACGTATATTGATCTTGAATGGATATTTACTCTTGAATAAGAGTAAGTATATACTTATCTTTGTCCTTAGCTATTTCTAAATCAAATCACTGGTGAGTGAAATGTGAAGCCCCAAACTTTTGTAACTATTGTTATAATATTATAGCATTTAGTAAATAAACTTTAGTCAAAATTTTATTGGTGGTTATGATAAATATTCCTTATAAATACCGAAGGAAACAAATTTTAGTTCTAGATATTATATTGAACAGTAACCGTTTATGTGTTATTATGGATTACCGTTGTGGTTATAGCCAAAGTGAATTAAATAATAATTCTTCATAATGAATAAGCACTTCAGATGCTGAATCATTAGTAGTAAGGAGTACTACCTTTTGACACTTATGAGAAATTCACACTTACGTGTGGACATAATGATCAAGTAATTGCTTATCTTATCTTAGTAGTTTAGTTAATTTCACTCTGATACTAATCTAGAGTGGGAAATACCCCACATCAGATATATTTATTTTTTCTGGTTCTCCTATATAAAAAGGACCCTCGTCTTACTACTCCACCTCTCTAAACACTCTCAAACTCAAAATAATATCCTACAGCGTATGCTGCAAAATTAAAAGCTTGCAAGGTAATCTTGAAAACTTTAATTAAGTTATTTATTTTAACTACTTGGTCATTTAACTTAAAGAAGAAGTTGCATGAAACCTGGGTCAACCTAAACATAATCCTTTCTCTATAATGTTCTCATAGAGATCAACCACATGGATAATCTCTATTCGAGAAAGAATTCTTTACATATATTTAAACCTTGCCATTCTTTATACCTTGAAAACTATGTTGAATCGAAACGTCCTATGTACCCTTAAATCAAGACTTTTCGTTATATTAGAAAGAATAGTTTTGTATTAATGTGGCGGCCCCAAAAATCGCTTACCGGACTTTGGGCACCGTTAATAATTGACAAAAGAAAAATAACAACATCCAAGCATGCATATCATTAAATAAGAGAAACAAATAGTAATCTATGTTACATTTTTCCAAAAATAAATATCTAACAGCGGAAGTCAATGCGGGGCCAACACAGGCCTTACAATCTAAACATTTTAATAATCGCCTCACGCTTCACTCTTCCCCTGAATGCCATCCATAAGAGGGAGATCAAGAAACGTTCATCGTGCCACTCTCACCTTGCCTTTATCAGACGGCTTGGCCTTCTCGCCATATCCTATAAAACATTTGATAATATCAAAATTAGCGATTTACGCTCGCAAATATATAATCAAGTATTGGGTGAGCTTTGAAAGATGGATAATTTATTGGGCTTAAGTGTTTATGAGGTTGGATGAAAACAATTGTAGACACCTCAGTTTTGGTTTTTATTTTCTTTATGTTTTGCCTTGATGTAATAAAGTATGGAATGAGGCTTGTTGGATTTAATTTTGTGTAAAGTGCAGGATTGACAGTTTCTCCTCTTTGAAGTGAATGGAGTTCATGACCGAAGCCCTGATGGACCAGGAATAGAGATGGACGAACGAAATGCCAAGATAGCGTACTCAAAAAATCTACACATCCGAGGGTCTTGTCGAGGTATTTAGGCTTGATGGAAAAGAAAGTGTCCTCGTGATAATGCTCATACAAAGCATTGGTTGGGAAGTGCAACAAGGGCTATAGTCATTTTAAGAGTGGACAAAATGCTATGAAACATGGAGCAAGGCAAGACTGCATTAGGGGCATCAGGGGACATATTCTCGGCATCAGGGGATATTTTCGCGACATCAGGGGAAGAAAATGACTAGCGCAAAAGTCATTCATTCTCGAACCATTGCCAAAGTCGTTAGGTAATCCATACTAGCGCCAAATTCGGGCCATCGGGGGATAAAAAATGACTAACGCCAAAGTCTGGACATCAGGGCCAATTACTCAGCGCCAAACTCTTCGGGTAATCCAATTCATCACCAAACTCTGGGCGTCAGGGGAAACATTTTCTCGGCATCAAGGAAAGTGTTTGAGCATTAGGGGATATTCTCTAGGCGTCAAGGGATGTTTCTGAGCATTTGAGACTAGAGCGTCAGGGGATAAAGCATACTATCAGAGACTAGCGCATCAGGGGATAAAATTAGCCATCGGAGACTAGCATATCAGGGGATGCAGTACACTGTCGGGGATAACACATCGGAGGATAAAATTAAGTCATCGGAGACTAGTGCGTCAGGGGATAAAGTATATTGTCGGAGACTACCACATTAGAGGATAAAAAATTTGGCCATCGGAGACTAATTTTATCCCATCAGAGACTAAGTATTTGGTCACCAGAGACTAAAATTAGCCATCAGAGACTAATTTAATCCCATCAAAGGCTGTTGCTCGGATTATACGAGAACTCCTCACTGCATCAGAGATAAAAGTGACGTGTGGAATGACACACGACTGACTCCAACAATCCATTGAATCAGTAGAAGTTAAGAAATAGGAAAATAAATAAGGTGGTGCAATAGGAAAAGACCACCCACAATGGATGTCACATAGTAGTTTTGACGTGCAAGAAAGCCATTTGGAAAAAATAGAAGTTATTTGATAGAGCTACAATTATCGGAGTAATATCAGAAATATCTGAAGAGATAGCTTGTGGAGGAAGCCTGGAGGATAGAGGAGCTGGGCCTATAAATAGATACCCCAGAGGAGAAGTAAAGAAGAAGGGGTGAGAAAACACATACACAAGAACACATAAAAGGAAAAGAGAGAGTGACACACAAGGAGAGATAGAGAGAGAGGGAGAAGTGAACTGTGAGGGAGCTTCAAATTCTTTTCTTAAAATTTCGCTAAGGAAAAGACCCTATTTGCTTACACAAACATCCTCCTTATAATTTTCCGTTCTGTATCAATCAGAAAAACCAAGGCTTACTGAATTGTTTATTTATCTTGAGCCCCTGTCCCCTTATCTTTTGCTTCGATCAAGGTTAGTTCATATTCCTATAATAGGGTGGTTTCTAGTCGAGAATAGCTTTGTCCATAGCTACCTCTACTGGGAACACCCTTATACTTAGACTCATATACCTATGTATCATCCAATCTCACATTTTGTCATAAATACATTTGTCTTGGCATGATTTTTGGTTGATTTCAGTTTATATAAAGTAACTTAAATGGTCTAATTTTTATTCCATTATCCGCATGTAAATATTTACACAGTTATGATTTCTTTTCTAATCTTTTTTTTTGTGTTTTATTTGAGCTAATGATTCATGGAGTTCAAACCCTTCTTGGACAATAGCGGAGAGTCTGTAATAAAGGGCCAGCATTCACTGAGACTCATCTTGTTTAGTTTTAAGTGTGACGACCCCAACTATCCCTTAATGGATCAGGGCTTCGTCAAAAGAAGGAAAAGATAACCATACATCCATTCAAAGCATAAATACTGGGTAAGGGCAGTATTAGAGAGTTATTACAACCCAAAAATGATACAATTACAGCGGAAGCTAATACATCATATTTAAATACAAACCAACATCAACCCTACTTCTAACATTTTCCTTTCTCCCTTCATGTCTTCCTTCCTTCCTCAGTCTTATCAAAAGGATAAATAACTTAGTAGTTTATCATCTTTGCTTTCCCCTTATCAGAGGGTTCAGCCTTAGCGTTCTGTCCTGCAAGACATTAAAATTCAACATAGGTAAGCGATTTATGCCCAGCAAGTATATACACATTGAAGAAGTATATAAGCAATTTAAAAGAATGTATCTGGAACATCGAAGGGAGTTCAAGTCTGTTTATGAGGCTTGGTGAAACAATGCCAAGGCCTCGGAAACCTTCAAAGATCATTGAGGATTCACTGATGAAACACAACGTGTGATCCTCCTTGAAGAAAGACAGGTATATACCTAAGCATAACTTTCTCAAAATATCCATCGGGGGCTAAACCCGTGGATCTGCTAACCATACAGTACACAGTTGGCCAAACTGGACTGCATGATCCCTCTTGTGTGGACTACGTAGTAACTTATCATTCCTCTAGGTCAGGTGAAGAACACATCAACACCTTTCCTTTCCTCTTGCCAACCATGTGGCATAACCCATTTAAGGGACATCATTCTCATTCCTTTGCACAGATATAAGATTGTAACATAGCTGATATTCAAAGCTCATTTATATCCATGCATCATCATTCATATCATGCTAGCAGAATTTAAAACATAGCATGCTCATTCATAAAAGAAAACAATTGAAACATAATTCAAGCCTTGCACGCATATCGGATCAAATGATAATGCGTTAAACTGAAATAAACATCAGATTGAATGTATATATTTGCATCAACTTGTATTTAAACATAAGATGGTGAATATACTTGCCTCAGTCCTTTGCACTCAACCAAATTTAATTTACTCGAGAGTGGAAAAATTCTGTATGAATATACATATCACAAGATGAATTTAATATCTTGGTTAAAGCATGAGAGAAAAATGCACGTGTGATGTCCTTAACTTTTAACGTTTCAATTTGGTATAAAAGTTGTTGAGGTTAAGAAATCAATTAAAACATCTTAAAAAGGATTTAAGAAAACAATATTTTATAGTTTTGAAAACAAACTGTGCATCAGGGAATTACTTCACTTTAACTCATCGAAGACTACGGATGACGTCATCAGAGACTAAACTTAGCCTGTTGGAGACTAAGGCTGACGTCATCAGAGACTAAACTACTCCTCAGGGACTGATGACGTCATCTTAACTCATCGGGGACTAATGATGACATCATTAGAGACTAACTCATCTTCATTAGAGACTAACTTCTCATCAGAGACTAATGACGTCATCTTAACTCATCGGGGACTAATGATGACATCATTAGAGACTAACTCATCTCATCAGAGACTAACTTCTCATCAGAGACTAATGATGTCATCTTAACTCATCGGGGACTAATGATGACATCATCAGAGACTCTTAGAGTCTCTCAGAGACAAGTTTACAAGGGCAGAGACTAACTCAAACCCGTCGGAGACTAGGTTAAGGCCTGTCTCAGATACAGGGTCGTCTTCCTCACTCCTCCATGGGTGGTGCTCTCAACCATAACCACACTTAGGTCAAAACTCATCATTCTCTCAGTGATACGTAACATTTCCTATGGTCTGCATGCCATCCTAGACACGGTTTAGGGTTCAAACTCAGGTTGAAGAATACTCAAGCATGGGGTTGTAACTACTGACAAAAAAAATGTTTGGTAGTTAAAGGTTTGTCTACCAGGTGGTTGTCAACAATATTACACCCATCTTATACAACTTTTGAAATAAATGGCATTTACTCCGGGCATTAAAATATGCATTAAGACATACTTTTGGTAATAATTGAACAAGGTATTAAATGTGGTACGTATGACCGAACAAAAGTGTAAGAAATAGAGCAGGACTTTAATGAAATGCTCTTACCTCCTTGATGGCAAGAAAGAGTTAAAAGCTCTAGTTGTTCTTCCAAAAAAAAGAATGTTGTTTAGAGAGTAATTTTGGATTTGGTGGTACACCGTATAGAAGTTTATGAAAGTGGGGCAAGGGTTGTACCAACGTGATATATATATGTCACCTGTTTAGCAACAAGGGCCGTCGGATTTAGTTGTTCTAAGCCGTTGGCTGTTTTCCCAGTGAGATGACCTAGAACTTGTAGAAGGGGGGTTGAATACAAGTTCTCACAACTTTTTTGATTTCTTGTTCTTTTAGAAATTAAACTCTTCAGCGGAATATAAAGAACAAGATCAAAACTTTATAAACAATTGCTTTTATTGATTTAACAATTGATTACAAGTTTTCTAACAATCAAAACAAGCTTTGATCGTCAGCTTCTATTCTGTGTATATATAAAATACAACACTTTCAATTCTCTTTCTCTATACACATACACAGCTTCGTATTCCTTTTCTGTAATTTATAATTACAGCTTCTAAAACTAAGTTATCAAAAACCTAGCTTCCTAATTCAAATCAAATACAATCTTTCCAATTGAAAGATTTCTAACAAGTTTCCTTATCAGCTACGTCTTCAATAAAGTCTACGTGTGTATGGAAGACTTTCCTTCTTTGATTTGAACTCTAACTCCATCAGTGATTAAGTCTTCGACTAATCTCCGATAGCTTCTTTAATTAGTCCCTGATCACTTCGAGTAATCTCCGATGCTTTACAACGTGTAATCTCTGATGCTTTACTTCGTGTAATCTCCGATGCTTTGGCTTTAGTCTCTGGTGATGTCAGCTTTTAATCTCCGAGGTATTGTTTTAATCTCTGATGACGTCAGCATTAATCTCTGACTCTTTAGTTACAATCCCCGATGACGTAAGCTTTAATCTCCGATGACCAATCCTTCAATCTCCGATGAACAAAACATTTTAATCTCCGATGAAGGATTCTTCAATCTCCGATGGGCAAAGTCCAATCTCTGATGAACAAAACTTTAATCTCTGGTGGACTTTTCCCTTAATCTCTGACAAGCCAAAATCAATCTCCGAAGGACTAATTAATTTAACAACTTGTTGAACAAACTCAACAAGTATTCCAGCAGTACATACAAAAGAAATGAACCTATCTCTTTATTATAATGACTAATTTACAAACAAGAGATACTACTGCTAGCTACAAAACTAAAGTGTTACAAACCAACACTTTTCTGTACATTTGTATTCCTAAGTATTCTAAAGACAATCATCATCAAATGTTCATAAAACCTAACAATCTCCCCCTAATTATGAATATCAGAATGATAAGCATAATTTCAAGGTTGATGATGATGTCAAAACTCAACTATCAAAATTTACTTAGAAAAAGAATAAAGAATAATAAAATTACAAATGTACCTGAATTCAAGATCTTTGATCTATCATTCAGCTTCTCTCCCCCTGGATAATTTACCCAGCTTCTCCAAGAATAATTCTGGCTACCCTAGACTATGTCTGGCTTCAACTTCAACACACAACTCCAACACAACATTTTTACCTTATCTTTTCTTCAACTGTTCCATTCTTTCCTTTCTATTCCTTCTCAGAAACTCCAGCCTATTTTTCAACAGGTTCTTCAATACAAGCTCAGTTTCTTCAACAACATCTTTGAGTAATGCAAGAAATCCTTCAATATGCCTCTCGCTGACACTATTGATGTCCTTGTTGTAGTTGAAGAAAATTCTCTCCCCATGAAAAGTTTCATACCATAATCCCAAAGGTTTAGATTTAGCTTCTGGTTCTGAATTCACCTTATGCTCCATCTTCATCACCTTCTGAATCTGGCTTCAAAATTTTATGTTTAAATCAGAAGTCTCAAGCACTACAGTCAGCAACCATTCCAAATCTTCTTTCTTTTGTCCCTCCAAGGCTGGCTTCTCAAACTTCAAAGACTCTCCATCTGTCAAAAAGACATGAAGTAGCTCTTTGTTGTTCTTACCCTTTATCAGTTCAATCCTTCTTGTACTTTTCTTCAGGGCCGTTATTATTTCTTCAGTGCTAGCCATTTCAACCTTGTAAGACTTCTTTGATGAAACTGTTTGTGGCTTTGTTGGTCCACTCACAGCCACCAAGGCAGTCTCGGTTGACCTTGGAGAGTCTTGAGAGATAGGCTTCTTGGTTGGTACTTTGATCTCAGGTTTCTTAGTAGATTCCTGAACCAAAGTTCTTCTCTTTGATCTTCTTTCAGCCTCTTGCATCTCTTTATTTTTCTTCTTGGTTGCAGCTGCTTTCTGTGCACTTGATCTTCTTGTGGAGATCTTCTTCTTTGCCTCCTCCTCCTCCCTTGCTACTGCCATGTCCTCCTCCTCTTGAAGTTTCTGAGCTAATAATGCATCAGAATCTATTAATCTTTGATCACGAGGATTGACTAACTCAACTTTCCCTTCCACTTCAATTTCAATAGGAGTAGGAAAGTGAGCAGTCTTCATGGCATCCCCCAGTAGCTTAGGTTGTCCTAATTGAGTGGAGATTTGCTTCTTTGGTTGCTCAACCATGACTCCCTTGCCTTTGTCTTTTGGTTTGGGGGCTTGTGCAGAGGAAAAAGGAAAAGTTGCTGTTGTTGCTGTTGTTGTTGGAAGTTGTGTTATTGTTGCTTTTGTTGTTGCTTCTAGATCCGAATGTTTCTTTAGGATCCTGTCCAACATTGCTTGCAATTCTGCATCAAGGACAGGACCTGACTTTTGCTTTTGTACAGGAACATTAGATGGACCACTCTCCCCCTTTTTGACATCAGCATCTTTGGGTTGAGAAGAGGTGGCCAAATTTGGAATTGCCTGCATTAATAGCTGTTCCATTCGGTCTTGTTTTTGGAGAAGGAGATTGACATTTGATTCTAGGGCTTGAAGTCTACTGTCAGTTTTGGACTTTTCTTTGATAAGAGAATCTATTGCAGTGATTGTCCTCCTTGGCAAGTGTCCTTCATAACTCCGTCGAATTTTATCTGTCTCAATCTCCATCTTTTGCTTGATTTCCTTGACTGCTGCATTTATTCCAATAACCAAAAAGTGGTGAAACTTGGTATGTTTCTTGTCCACTGTGGTTATCTCTTCTAGTATGGTCTTGGAAGTTGGTGCAGCTGCTGTTGACCCAATGTTGGTCACATAATCCTTCCTTAGTTGAGCAGCTGCATCCTCCAGAGAATTGATGAACTGTGCATCAAGCCACTCGTCCACATTCTCGGCTTCAGTTTCTTCAGGAACAGGTTCATTTGCCATGGATGTCTTTAATGCAGATATGTGATCTTGAGATTGTTGAAGACCATAAAGGATCTCAAAATCTGCATTTGGCATGTCAGAGATAACTTGTAATGTGGCATCCCCTGTCCTGGAGCTTCCCCCAATTTCCTCTGTTGGAGTTGACTGTTGAGCAGAGGAAGTTTGGGCTGCTGGTGTGGTGGATGTCTCAACAGGTTTTAAAAAATCATCTGCTGAGAATTTCTCTCTTTTATTTTCTTCAAGGATCTCATCCTTGCTCACACCCTCTCCTTTTGCCTGGGGTTGGGCACCCAGCTTCTCATGCTCTCCTTTTTCCAAGCTTTCTAAAGCTTGACTCTCTTTTATTTGTATGTGCTCTCCTTTTTCCAGGTCAGGAACCTGACTCTCACTATTTATTCTCACAACCTCACTCATTTTGATGGTGTCACTCTTTCCTACAGAAGTGGGGGTTTGAGAAGTGCTTGTGACAGCATGGATAGGGGGTTCCCTTTGTTTATCTTGGGCTAGGGATCTATCCATGGAAAATGTGTGAGAGCTTGTCTCGATTATTGGCTCCTCTTCGGAAAAATCAAGAGAATCAATTATTTGTGTGTCAAAAGAATCAAGAATGGGAGAAAAAGGAGAAGAATGTACAGTGGGGAGTGTTGGCTGTTCCTCAGAAATTAAGAATTGAGGAACATCAATTGGAGACTCTGTGTGTGCACTCCTTGTGTCACTCTTTTCTTTTGTATTCTCTCTATTTGGTTCCTCTTGGCTGTGACCAAGAGTTTGTGCAGACTCTGTAACAGGTGTCCCTGGTTGAGGACTATCTTCAATGTCAATATCCTTTTGGGAGGACAATGACAGTTTACGGTCTTTCCTTATTACCTCCATGACCTTTTGAGAGGCCATGGATTGTCTTTGTCTAAGGGTGACAAGTCTCTTCTTTCTCTGAGGTGCCACCTCAGCTTCTTGTTCTCCCTCAGCCTCACTTACTCCCTCAATTATTTTTCTTTTTATTGGGAGCGTTGTGGCATTTCTGGTATATGCAACCACAGTCTTTTGGGAGACTGTGGAGGGGGTTTTGGATTGTGATTGAGAAGTTGTTGGGGGATTGGATGGTGTTTGTGTTGTATCCCTAAAGAATTGCAAAGAATATGTGGTTAGAAGAGCGTCAATGAGAAAGTTTCTCATGACAGTAGGATAGTAAAGAGGTACATTTACCTTTGCTTCATTCTTCTTTAAATCACTTACTACTCTTTTAGTCTGCAAAATTGTAGGAACAACTTGCATACTAGCAATATTAAGGTTAGGTAATAAATGATTTGCAATCATCATTAAAAACCTAGCATAATAAATTTTAGTTTTGTTGCCAGTTTTAAGTTTGTTCATCAAGTTTTGCAAAATCAAAAGCCCTAAGTTAATATGCCTATCATATAACACACTATATGCAATTTGTTGTGAAATAGTGGTGATGGCATCATATCCACTGCATTTTGAAGTAAAAGCTTTTGTAATAATGTCAAAGAACAATGACCACTCTGACCTAAGATGGGGACGTGTGATGGTCCCAACAGAACTTATTTCAGTATTATAGTTTAATTCCTTAAACATACATATAAGTTCTTCATCAGAGGCAAGGGGGTCATAGTTTTCCCTGATGGGTAAATGAAGTGCATTATTAACAATGGTATGAGTAATAGTATATTCTGTGTTTTCATACCTGAAACTTACCTGTGGAGATTCATCACTTTTGTTAGTGATTGTTGCAGTGCTCCACATGGTTGATATTACTTCTGCAGCTTGGATGGAAGCTTCATAAATGGCGTATTGTAGTGGAGAGTTCTTTAGAAAATCCACAAAGGGGTAGTATTTTGCTTCGAAATCATATTTATCAGCCACCCCTGCATGGTTAGTTTTGATAAAATCGAACTCACCAAACTTGAAGCACACTGTTTTTGCCGCCATTGAAGAGATCTGTAAACTTTGTGAAGAAAGCTCAAAGAGAGATTAAATTTCAGAGAATTTGAGAGAGAAATCAAATTGCAGATTTTGATACTTGTGATTACAAACGTTTTTTGAAATTACTTTTATTAAAGTATGAGAAACGTTTGCTATTCAAAGATCATGGGTAACTACCAATTTACCCTTTTTCAGAGATTGCCCTAATCTCTGATTAACCCGTGTGATAAGAGATTGACCCGATTAGTCTCCGATGTAGTAATTACTCATCGGGGACTAAGATAATCTCTGATGTTATAAATGAACGCATCGGGGATTAGTCGAGTCTCCGATGAAATAACTCATCAGGGACTAAGATAGTCTCCGATGTTATAAATGTACGCATCGGGGATTAGGACATTCTCCGATGTTGTAATTTTGATCTATCGGGGATTAATTAAAATACACATCGGGGAATAATCGAGTCTCCGATGAAGTAATTTTAACAAACCGGGGATTAGTTAAACTACTCATCGGGGATTAATCGAGTCTCCGATGAAGTAATTTTAACCGATCGGGGATTAGTTAAACTACACATCGGGGAATAAGTCCTTTAATCTCTTATCACTCTTTTTCTCAGGGAATTAATCCCTGCTTCAGTTTTATCTTTGAAAAACTTTTCCAACAATCATATTAATGATTATTAGCTACATTTTTCTGTTTTATCAAATTTAAAACAGCTTCTTTTTTTTTCAGAATTAATTATTCTAGCTGCATCAAAAATCTGTTTAATTAAAAACAGCTACAACCCAGAAATTTAATTCTAGCTTCTAAAATCTGTTTAGTTAAAACAGCTTCTTTTTCCAGAATTAATTATTCTAGCTTCATGCAACTGTTAAACAACTTGAAAGTTAAAACTTTAATTTTTAGAACCATAATTCAACATTCCTAGTTCAGAAACTAGTCTGTTAAATGTAGATTCATCCAAAGGTTTTGTAAAAATATCTGCAAGTTGTTTATCAGTTGTAACCCAGTGCAATTCAATATTTCCTTCACTAACATGTTCCCTAATGAAGTGATATCTTATATCTATGTGTTTAGTTCTTGAGTGTTGCACTGGATTTTCAGTTATGGCTATGGCACTAGTGTTATCACAATGAATTGGGATTTTGGATAGTGTCATACCATAATCTAGGAGTTGATTCTTAATCCATAAGATTTGAGCACAGCAACTCCCAGCTGCGATATATTCAGCCTCTGCTGTTGATGTAGAGACTGAATTTTGTTTCTTGCTAAACCAAGAAACAAGTCTGCCACCTAGGAACTGGCAGCTTCCACTTGTGCTTTTTCTATCAAGCTTACAACCTGCATAGTCAGCATCTGAATAACCAATTAGTTTAAAATCAGATTCTTTAGGATACCATAATCCAAGGTTTGGGGTACCCTTTAGATATCTGAGTATTCTTTTTACAGCAATCAAATGTGACTCTCTAGGATCAGCTTGAAATCTAGCACACAAGCATGTAGCAAACATTATATCAGGTCTACTTGCAGTTAGATATAAAAGAGAGCCTATAATTCCTCTATAATTAGTAATATCAATTTTCTTTCCTTTTAAGTCCTTACCTAGTTTAGTAGAAGTAGGCATGGGTGTTTTTGCAGATGCACAATTAACTAAGTCATATTTTCTCAATAAGTCCTTGACATACTTGGACTGACTGATAAATATTCCATCAGTTGATTGTTTTATTTGCAAACCTAAGAAAAATGTTAATTCTCCCATCATACTCATTTCATATCTAGACTGCATAAGTTTTGAGAATTTTTCACAAAGCTTCTCATTTGTAGACCCAAATATAATATCATCTACATATATTTGCACCAAAATAATATCAGAGCCTTGCTTTCTATAAAATAAAGTTTTATCTATGATACCTCTAATAAATTTATTTTCAAGTAAAAACTGAGATAGAGTATCATACCAGGCTCTTGGTGCTTGTTTCAAGCCATAAAGTGCTTTGTCTAATTTATAGACATGATTTGGAAATTTGGAGTCTATGAAACCTGGGGGTTGGCAAACATAGACTTCCTCTTCCAATTTTCCATTTAAGAAAGCACTTTTGACATCCATCTGGTACACCTTGAAGTTCTTGTAGGCTGCATATGCCAGGAATATTCTGATTGTTTCAAGTCTTGCTACTGGTGCAAAAGTTTCATCATAATCTATTCCTTCTTCTTGAGAATATCCTTTTGCAACCAGTCTTGCTTTGTTCCTTGTTATTGTACCAGCTTCATCTAATTTGTTTCTGAAGACCCACTTGGCACGAACGATTGATCTATTCCTTGGTTTGGGTACCAGTCTCCAGACTTTGTTTCAAGTGAATTGGTTTAATTCTTCTTGCATGGCAATTATCCAATCAGGATCTTGAAGTGCTTCCTCAATTTTCTTTGGTTCAATCTTTGATAGAAAACTGAGGTACAAACATTCATTTTGTGTTGCACTTCTAGTCCTAACTCCATCCTCAATATTTCCAATGATCAAATCTGTTGTGTGGTCTCTCAACCATGGTCTAGGTTTTGGTAGATTTGATCTTGAACTAGAGGCTTCATTTTCTAGATTGATAAGATTCAATCCAGCTTCATGAGCAGAGTTTGCTCCCCCTAAACTATTGATCTCTTCTTCATTAACTCCCCCTGAGTTAGATATCTCAATAGTCTCTGTGTGTGCATCAGGGATACTAGTCTCTGATGTATCATTAGTCTCCGATGGAGAATTAATGTCATCAGTGACTTGTGCTTCATTTTGTTCCAGTACTCTAGTCTCTGATAATACATCAGTCCTTGGTACTTCATGCACAACAGTCAACTCTCCCTCAATTAACGAGGAATCATTGTTGTTTTGGGGATTTTCAGCATTCTCTGTTGGATATTCCCATGCATCCAATTCATTCTCAAAACTGAGAGGTTCATGCAATCCTTGACCAAGCATTCCTGGAATCTTTCCATCATCAAATGCAACTTGAATGGATTCCACAATGACCTTGGTTTTTAAGTTATAAACTCTGTATGCTTTGCTTGACAGAGAATAACCTAAGAAGATTGCTTCATCAGATTTATTGTCAAATTTTCCTCTTGTTTCTGATGAATCTCTCAGTACAAAGCACTTACAACCAAACACATGTAAAAACTTGAGAGTTGGTTTTCTCCCAGTCATTAACTCATATGGTGTTTTGTTGTAGGCTTTGTTTATCAAAGACCTGTTTTGTGTAAAACATGCAGTGCTTATAGCTTCCTCCCAAAAATAAGTTGGAAGCTTAGCCTCTTGCAACATGGTCCTTGCTGCTTCAATGAGGGTTCTATTTTTCCTCTCAACAACTCCATTTTGTTGAGGAGTTCTAGGTGCAGAGAATTGATGAGTAATTCCTTTCTCAGAGCAGAATTCAATTACTTGGGAATTTTTGAATTCTGTTCCTCTGTCACTTCTTATTACCCTCACTGTTTTTCCTGACTCAGCTTCTATTTTCTTGACATGATCAATAATTAACTGAGCAGCTTCATTCTTTGCAAAGAGGTATTTTACCCAAGTATACCTTGTGTGATCATCAACAATTACCAATGCATATCTATTCCTTAATATAGACATCACATTCACTTGACCAAATAAATCCATATGGAGAAGTTGTAAAGGATCAGTGATTGATGTTGCTGGTTTGTTTTTAAATGATACACTTCTTTGCTTTCCTTTCTGGCATGCATCACACAATCCATCTTGTGTAAATTCCAATTGTGGAATGCCAGCTACCAATCCTTTCCTCACAAGACTATTGATATTCTTGAAGTTCAAGTGGGAAAGCTTCTTATGCCAAAGCCAACTCTCATCAGTTGAAGCTTTGCTATATAGGCATGTGATTTGATCAGTTAAAGAAATGAGATTTGCAATGTACAAATTCCCTTTTCTTTTTCCTGTCAAAATCACAATCCCTGATTCTTTGTCACTCACTAAGCATTGATCTTCTTTAAAAGTGACATTGAATCCTTTATCACATAGTTGACTCACACTTAGTAGATTGTGCTTTAAGCCGTCAACCAGTGCTACTTCTGTGAAGATGACATCTCCATGTTCAACAGATCCATATCCTCTTGTATGGCCTTTGCTGTCATCTCCAAAAGTGACTCTTGGGCCACTTCTCTCTTCATACTGTTTTAGCAAGGACTTATCTCCAGTCATGTGCCTTGAACAACCACTGTCCAAGTACCATGATTTCTTCTTTTTGCCCTGCACAGTAGAGAGAACTAGTTTGAGATTTTTGGGACCCAAATCTTCTTGAGTCCTTTCTCACTAGCTGCAGTTTCAAGACTTGACTCAGAATAAGTCGATTGCCTCTTTCCATGTTTGATTTTAATTGGGCAATTTACAGTCTTGCTACTGGTGTTTGTGAGACTACTTGACTTTGATTTATTATTTTCTATGCAAAGATTACTTGACCTTTTTACAGGTGATTTATCTTTTATTGTCTTTGAGTTAGCAGTCTCAACCATAGGAATTTTATTTCTGCTCCTACAGTGCATAGCTATGTGGTTTGGATTACCACATACATGACATGTTTTTCTAGGAGCATCAGGCATTGAAGCATAGTTGGTATATTTGTTAATGCCTAACTTGCCATTCCTATTTTTCTTGCTTCTGTTTGATTCCACAACTTTTTCAGCCTTTTGTATTTGAACAGTTTCCAATTTCTTTATTAACTGTTTCTTTGTCATAAACCCAATATTTAAATGTTTGATTTCATTCTTCTCAACAATATTCACTGTCTTTTGATTAAAACTTGTTTTTTCAGTGTTTTGTTGATCTTGAATGTTAATAAATCTGGGTTCATGAACAGGAGATACAAAGTTAATTTTTCTAGAAGCTTTAGACTTTTCAGTTGTGGACTCAACAGCTTCAATATGATCAATTAAATCTGAACTACTATCAAGATTTTCATCATAACCTAGTCCAGATTTTTGACCTATAGTTTGATACTCTACCAAGTCTTTTAACTTTTTAGAGGAAGTATTCCACAATTTAATCTTAGCTTGAGCAATTTCAAGTTGCTCTACTAAGTAATATTCCCTCTTTTTCAAAGCATCAATCATGTGATGTGATTTGTTTAAATCAGACTTGATAGTATCAAACTGTGCCAATCTCTCTTCAAGAAAATTGTTTCTTTTTAAGAGATTGTCACGTGATTCTTTTACATTGGTATGCTCTATAGTTAAAGACCTAAAACTGACATGCAAATCAGATATATCTTTTTGCATGCTTTCAATGCTAGATGTATCAAGTAAATTAAGCACGTTAAAATTCTGATTTGCATTACATACCTTTGCAGAATCACTTGACTCGTCACTACGAGCCATTAGGGCAAGGTTGACAACTTCTTCATCAGAGTCGCTGTCAATCCAATCCTTTCCCTCAGTAATCAAGGCTTTGCTTTTGGATTTAGCTTTCTTGTCAGCAAAGTCCTTCCTTGATTTTTCATCCTTAGATCTATCATTAGATCTAGGCTTCTTGCACTCATTGGCAAAGTGCCCTAACCCATCGCAATTGTAGCATCTTATTTTCTTTAAGTCGAAGGTGACTTTTTGACCTTCTCGCTTAGGGTTAGGTTTTCTTGATGACTTCCTTCCTTTTCTGCTAGCCCTAAATTTCTTAAACTGTTTAACCATGAATGCCATGAATTCCTCCATGTCATCATCGGTATCCAGTTCATCCTCATTATCAGTCGAGCTAGCATCAGAGGATTCATCATCAAGCTTCTCTTGAGACTTGTTTGTCTCAACCATCAACGCAGCTCCTTTATCTCTTCCATGCATGCGTTGTCTTTGCTCTACTTCAAGTTCATATGTCTTTAAGTTTCCGTAGAGCCTATCCAGTGTGAGGGTTTCCATATCATGAGCCTCCCTAACTACACTAGTCTTTGGATCCCAGCTAGGAGGGAGGGCTCTCATGAACTTGGTATTAATATCTTCATTATCATATGTCTTACCAAGTATGGTCAAGTCATTAAGCAAAGAATTGAACCTGTCATAGATTGACGTGATTGGTTCATTAGGCTTTGCTTGAAAGAACTCATATTGTTGAGTCAGCAGTGAACGCCTGTTCTTCCTGACTTGATCAGTCCCCTCACATAGGACCTTGATGGTGTCCCAGACTTGTTTAGATGTTGTGCAATTGATGATGCTATTGAACATATGTTTATCTATTCCATTATAAAGTATGTTCATAACTTTAGCATCTTTCAACACTTGTAACTTGTCCTCGTTGGTATAATCACTTTCTGGTGCAAGTACAAAGTGTTCTGCCACAATAGATCCTTCTACGGTTTTTGCAGGAATAAATTTCCTGGGTAGATAAGGACCCTTCTCAATCCTACCTATGTAATCTGGATCTGTTGCTCTCAAGTGCATATACATCTTTTGTTTCCACATTAGATATTCATCCCTCTTCAGAATAGGGATCCTGGTTCCACCATCATGTCCTCCATTATACGCAATCATGTTAGAGCTGCTTGCTTCGTCGTTGTTGGCCATCTCAGAATCTTGTTAATTGAGTATTTTCAATTAAAGGCTCTGATACCAATTGTTTTCCCAGTGAGATGACCTAGAACTTGTAGAAGGGGGGTTGAAT
>CM025788.1:15488355-15506809 GCA_014636745.2 Centella asiatica
TTTCCAATTTCTTTATTAACTGTTTCTTTGTCATAAACCCAATATTTAAATGTTTGATTTCATTCTTCTCAACAATATTCACTGTCTTTTGATTAAAACTTGTTTTTTCAGTGTTTTGTTGATCTTGAATGTTAATAAATCTGGGTTCATGAACAGGAGATACAAAGTTAATTTTTCTAGAAGCTTTAGACTTTTCAGTTGTGGACTCAACAGCTTCAATATGATCAATTAAATCTGAACTACTATCAAGATTTTCATCATAACCTAGTCCAGATTTTTGACCTATAGTTTGATACTCTACCAAGTCTTTTAACTTTTTAGAGGAAGTATTCCACAATTTAATCTTAGCTTGAGCAATTTCAAGTTGCTCTACTAAGTAATATTCCCTCTTTTTCAAAGCATCAATCATGTGATGTGATTTGTTTAAATCAGACTTGATAGTATCAAACTGTGCCAATCTCTCTTCAAGAAAATTGTTTCTTTTTAAGAGATTGTCACGTGATTCTTTTACATTGGTATGCTCTATAGTTAAAGACCTAAAACTGACATGCAAATCAGATATATCTTTTTGCATGCTTTCAATGCTAGATGTATCAAGTAAATTAAGCACGTTAAAATTCTGATTTGCATCACATACCTTTGTAGAATCACTTGACTCGTCACTACGAGCCATTAGGGCAAGGTTGACAACTTCTTCATCAGAGTCGCTGTCAATCCAATCCTTTCCCTCAGTAATCAAGGCTTTGCTTTTGGATTTAGCTTTCTTGTCAGCAAAGTCCTTCCTTGATTTTTCATCCTTAGATCTATCATTAGATCTAGGCTTCTTGCACTCATTGGCAAAGTGCCCTAACCCATCGCAATTGTAGCATCTTATTTTCTTTAAGTCGAAGGTGACTTTTTGACCTTCTCGCTTAGGGTTAGGTTTTCTTGATGACTTCCTTCCTTTTCTGCTAGCCCTAAATTTCTTAAACTGTTTAACCATGAATGCCATGAATTCCTCCATGTCATCATCGGTATCCAGTTCATCCTCATTATCAGTCGAGCTAGCATCAGAGGATTCATCATCAAGCTTCTCTTGAGACTTGTTTGTCTCAACCATCAACGCAGCTCCTTTATCTCTTCCATGCATGCGTTGTCTTTGCTCTACTTCAAGTTCATATGTCTTTAAGTTTCCGTAGAGCCTATCCAGTGTGAGGGTTTCCATATCATGAGCCTCCCTAACTACACTAGTCTTTGGATCCCAGCTAGGAGGGAGGGCTCTCATGAACTTGGTATTAATATCTTCATTATCATATGTCTTACCAAGTATGGTCAAGTCATTAAGCAAAGAATTGAACCTGTCATAGATTGACGTGATTGGTTCATTAGGCTTTGCTTGAAAGAACTCATATTGTTGAGTCAGCAGTGAACGCCTGTTCTTCCTGACTTGATCAGTCCCCTCACATAGGACCTTGATGGTGTCCCAGACTTGTTTAGATGTTGTGCAATTGATGATGCTATTGAACATATGTTTATCTATTCCATTATAAAGTATGTTCATAACTTTAGCATCTTTCAACACTTGTAACTTGTCCTCGTTGGTATAATCACTTTCTGGTGCAAGTACAAAGTGTTCTGCCACAATAGATCCTTCTACGGTTTTTGCAGGAATAAATTTCCTGGGTAGATAAGGACCCTTCTCAATCCTACCTATGTAATCTGGATCTGTTGCTCTCAAGTGCATATACATCTTTTGTTTCCACATTAGATATTCATCCCTCTTCAGAATAGGGATCCTGGTTCCACCATCATGTCCTCCATTATACGCAATCATGTTAGAGCTGCTTGCTTCGTCGTTGTTGGCCATCTCAGAATCTTGTTAATTGAGTATTTTCAATTAAAGGCTCTGATACCAATTGTTTTCCCAGTGAGATGACCTAGAACTTGTAGAAGGGGGGTTGAATACAAGTTCTCACAACTTTTTTGATTTCTTGTTCTTTTAGAAATTAAACTCTTCTGCGGAATATAAAGAACAAGATCAAAACTTTATAAACAATTGCTTTTATTGATTTAACAATTGATTACAAGTTTTCTAACAATCAAAACAAGCTTTGATCGTCAGCTTCTATTCTGTGTATATATAAAATACAACACTTTCAATTCTCTTTCTCTATACACATACACAACTTCGTATTCCTTTTCTGTAATTTATAATTACAGCTTCTAAAACTAAGTTATCAAAAACCTAGCTTCCTAATTCAAATCAAATACAATCTTTCCAATTGAAAGATTTCTAACAAGTTTCCTTATCAGCTACGTCTTCAATAAAGTCTACGTGTGTATGGAAGACTTTCCTTCTTTGATTTGAACTCTAACTCCATCAGTGATTAAGTCTTCGACTAATCTCCGATAGCTTCTTTAATTAGTCCCTGATCACTTCGAGTAATCTCCGATGCTTTACAACGTGTAATCTCTGATGCTTTACTTCGTGTAATCTCCGATGCTTTGGCTTTAGTCTCTGGTGATGTCAGCTTTTAATCTCCGAGGTATTGTTTTAATCTCTGATGACGTCAGCATTAATCTCTGACTCTTTAGTTACAATCCCCGATGACGTAAGCTTTAATCTCCGATGACCAATCCTTCAATCTCCGATGAACAAAACATTTTAATCTCCGATGGGCAAAGTCCAATCTCTGATGAACAAAACTTTAATCTCTGGTGGACTTTTCCCTTAATCTCCGACAAGCCAAAATCAATCTCCGAAGGACTAATTAATTTAACAACTTGTTGAACAAACTCAACAAGTATTCCAGCAGTACATACAAAAGAAATGAGCCTATCTCTTTATTATAATGACTAATTTACAAACAAGAGATACTACTGCTAGCTACAAAACTAAAGTGTTACAAACCAACACTTTTCTGTACATTTGTATTCCTAAGTATTCTAAAGACAATCATCATCAAATGTTCATAAAACCTAACATTGGCTATGAAAAGAAAAGAAGTGACTGATGAGAAAAAGGTTGGTTACAACGGCTGCTAGTACCCATCGGTTGTTTATCATAGCCCACTCTATGGTACTGACGGAGGTGATGCACATTAAATGCTACTTTCTCCCCGCAGTAGGTTTTAAAATAAAAATGGGTACTGTAGCTAATCTTGTTCACACTTGGTGAGCCCTTTTCCCGCGTGAACACTCCCTCTCACAAGACAATTCTTGAATGCAACTCCCTTTTAAATACTTGAGTTTCAAAAAAAAAATACATTTAAAATCTTTTGGACATCACATTGTCATTGAATTTTTATAAGAAAGTATAATTTCATTATTTATAACCAATAAGGAAATAAACCTTCATGCAGAAAATAAAATAAATCTCATAATCGAAATTTCATTGAGATTTTTGGGTTCTCACATTAAGATAGCTATTTTTTAGACAATGTTATAAGTTTGGCTTGTTTCGGGCAGGAATAGTTTGGTTTTACTTTGGGACTGGGCCTTCATCTCTAGTCTATTCCTTGTAATATGTAACCAAAACTGAATAATGGAAATGTAGAAGCACACACATACACTGACACACACCTGCACTGCTAACGGACTTGTTCCACTTTTGAACAATTTCGGGTTTTAAGAGATGATTTCATGGAAACAAAATTTAAAAAAGCAGTCACTACTTATAGTGATGATAGGGGGTGCCTAACACATTCCCCCTGTTCATCCTAGCAACGAACTCAGTTTTCTTGGTTTCGCCTGGGTCATAATTTAAGAGTCATCTTAAAATCAATCTTTCAAATAAGATAAAGACTAGAAAGGTGTCCTAACACACTATCTCATATTTTGTTAGGTGGCGACTCATTTTGAAAAATACTCTCATCACCTCGTCACATTTATGAAAACTCTGCTGGGTACCCGCTTAAGCTTTTAAAATTTTGTTTTTTCAAAATCATCTCTTAAAAGTAAAAGGAAACTTAAGAGGAAACTACGTGCTACTTTTGTTTGCATTTTCATTTGAGTTATATTTTGTGATCCTATATTTTGCAAACGCACCCTTTAGAAAGGTGTGTTGATTACCATACCCCCAAAGGCCGCTCCTTCGGTAAGGTGATGGGAAATAGCATCGCTTGGATTTGCTCCAAGGATGATCCAGGAACCTCCATGAGATTATAGGAAGCCCAAAATAGCTACACACACACGCTATAGGAGTCACTTGATAAATAAACTATTAACGTGTGTTTCTTTTGCAGGGTTTATAAAACTGCAGGTTATTGTATCTTCTTTGATGTATCTATAAAATTTATCACCCACCATAAATTCATGAATTTCTGCATTTTTTTGCTAGCATGTTGCATTTCCTTTTGTCAACTTATTGCATAACTGAAGTTGCTTAACCATATGCATATAATCTTATGATTGCATTTTTTCATCCATTGAAACCTTTTGGGAAACCAAGAAGAATACAAAAAATTCTAAAAAAGAAAAAAACAAAAAGGGTACTGAATGGATGAATGTATCAGGTATGGTTCTTCCAATTGAGCCATATGACAAGCTGCCCAAAGGTTTGGGATTCGACATGGCATTAATGGACCTTATGAAGCAGTGGCACGAATCATTGTTGAAAGAAGAGCAGGACAACATCAACCAAATGGTCGGTTTTACAAGGGAGCTTTTGGGATTTCTAATCCCCATGGGATTCCTCCAAGCATTTTTGAAATTTTGGGATCATCAAAGATCAATTTGCCGTATTGGAGGACTAAAGATGATGCCATCCATTAAAGAATATGCAAAGCTATCTGGTTTAAGATGGGAAGCATAGTGTGCTCACACTTTTCTTGGGAGAACGTTGGATGTCTTCATAACTGTGTTAAGGTTGAGGAAGAAAGTTGTGACACCACATCTCAAGCAAAAGACCACATTACCAATCAAATATCTAATTCAGCAATTTGCAACGCCACAAGGTTTTAGAAAAAACAAAGGGAATTTCCAGGGAGACATGTACGCTGAACAATGGATGGCAGCAAGAAAAGATGCTTACCTAATGGCATTGATCACCTTGGTGTATTTCTCAAGAGGGATGGATCGGTTTGACATATCCATGGCCAATGTCGTTGAAGAAATGAAGAGGGGACGGGCAATAGTACCTATGATGATAACGGAGACCCTTAGTTCATTGTCACACTGCCGACAAAACTCCAATGCACAATTTTTAGGTAGCTCGACTTTGCTGTACATATGGACTATGGGACACCTCACACCTCTAAATGGAAGAACGAAGGAATGGTGGTTCAAGAAGGATATCAAACAAATATCAAAAACAACCCCGATATTGCACAAATTAAGGGAAATGGGAATCTTTCTTCAGCATGGTAACAAAAGAAGATATAATCAGTTGCACTTATTGGAGCTGTCCGGGAGAGGCTTTATGGAAAGTACCATACTTAGAGTTCATTCCATTGGTAGGGTTGAAAATAATGGTGCCATACTTTGGATCATCAATAAAGACTAAATTTGGAATGGTACAAACAATCCCAAAGTTGGAAATAAATAAGGATTACAAAGGGGAGATCAACATGGGAAAAATGGCTTTCTTGCACAAAGCTTACAAATTATGGGATGTCAAAATTCAAGCCATTGAAGAGATCAACCCGTAGCACTATAAAGCCTCTCTAGAATATCAAGAGTGGGTCCACCAACAGTTCAATACATGGAAAGAATACGGAAATCCAAGAGGAGAACCAAGGTCGGAGGAAGAGCCTGGCGAAGAAGATAGTCTAGAAGAAAGAGTCAAAGATTTAAAGGCACAACTAGAAAGAATGACTCAAGAAAGGGACGAAGTTGTCCTCATCATTCAGAAACTAGGAGATAACCTCAGAATGTTCGAGAGTACCATGGCCAACGATTACCCAGAACCCTTTAAGAATTTTGGGATAAAAATTTTAAATTGGGTCATGGAGACCATCAAATGTATAAACCCTGACAAATGATTTGCAAAAAAGACTTTTGAAATGTTTTGGAAATTTTGATTCTATGTTTCCCAAAAATTTTCACTCCTACATACATATAGGACATGCATCTGATTACATAATAAATTTTTGCTAAAAGCCTTTTGCTTCGATCAAGGTAAACAAAAGAAATCAAGATTGCGCCAACCACTCGATCACAAGTCGGAAAACTGGGAGAAATGGAGAAACCATCCACCTCTAAGGAGGTAACTAGGGAAGAGTTCAACAAATTAGAGGACCAACTAGAAGAGATCAAAATGATGATGGCATAGATGACAACATTCATTCGCGATTCAGGGGATAGGATAGAAGAAGGAGAGGCCTCCGGAGAAAAGAAAAATGAAAGAACAGAGTCAACTGATGACAAGGAAGAGAAGCGGAGGGAAAACAGTAAAAAGAAGATAATCAAGGAAGCCACCATCAACAAAAAGATTCAGACCTTGGAGGAAAGCGTAAGACATATGAAAGAAGTGAAAGGGTCCAGAGGAATAGATCAAGCAGAGCTGTACCTATTCCCAGAAACCGATTTTCCTGAAAACTTCAAGATGCTAGAATTTACAAAATATTCTGGATCAGGTCTTCCATTACAACACCTAATTATGTATAGGACACAGTTGGGGCCATGTGGAAATGATGAAAGAATGAAGATGAACTTGTTCTCCATGAGCCATACAGGACCTGCTCTACATTGGTGCACTCAATTAGACAAATTCAAGGTGAAGACTTGGGAAGATCTAGCTGATATGTTCTTGGAACAATATAGCTTCTAGGAGGAACTTGTGTTGGACCGATGGGAATTGGGACAATTGAAGAAAAAACCTAATGAGTCTTTCAGGGAGTTTAGGCAGCGTTACAGAGAAATGGCAGCAATGATAAACCCCCTCATCGACAGGAAAGAAATGGTGAAAATTTTCATCGAAGGACAAGAGCCTCCTTTCTATGAAAAACTACTAGAAAAGAAGAATTCTAGCTTTCCGGAAGTAATAGCACATGCCATGGACGTAGAAAAGGCTTTGAAGTCAGGGAAAATGGTAGATCTTGCAGCTTTAAGAGCTGTGGTAGAGCAAATTCAAACTGGTTCATACCACAAAAAGGGAGGCGAGAAGGCTGAGAACGAGATAACATTTGTGGTACCAGGTCAGGGCCCCCCAAAGAAGCCTTTTCAGACGCCAACTAGTTCAAAACCCAACTTCAATGACCAATAACAAGGTGCACGATACTAATCAAGGAGGCCTGAACCGAGGAAATTTACCCCTTTAGGAGAGCCGTTGGCCAATGTTCTTTAAGCCTTGTTAAACCAAGGAATGATAAAAAAAATCAACAAGGGTGCTAGATTGAAATAGCAGAGGATACAATCTAGACAAAAAATGTTCCTACCATTGCGAATAACCAGGGCCTGATACTGAGAAATGTTGGGGGTTGAAGCATCAGATACAAGACCTAATTGATTGAGGAGATATCGTGATTGAGGGAATGCCAAATGTGGACAACAATCCATTACCAAAGCACGGTGGTGATGTAAACATGATAGGAGTTGAAGAAGAGGTGGATGAAAAGGTCAAATACGTATACCCGACAGCAGAAAGAAAAGACGTGGTGGGAACAGTCAGTCGAAATCCGCCGAGGATAGTTATCAAAAGGCCAGAAGAACCAAACAAGAAGGTTATAACCATCAGAGGACAATCCATGAGAAATGACCCAAAACAATGAGCTCATGTCCTAAAGCCAGCCAAAACAATGATAAACCAAATTCTGAAGCAAGATCCAATAAAAGATCTGAAGGCAGTACCGTGGAGATACGGGATAAAATACTCCAATGCAGAAGGAGTTGAGATAGCGTGGAATACACAACAAGAGAAGGTGGTAAGCCATGTAAAAAGAAACTAGAGAAAAATCAAACAATTAATCGAAATATCTGATGAAGCAGCAAAGGAATTTCTAGGGAAAATTAGCCACTCGAAATATAAAGTCATCAAGGACTTGGAGCACGAACCAGAAAAAGTGTCAATGCTTGATGTAATCATGGAGTTAGAAGGACACCGAAGAGTGTTGGTGGAAGCTTTGGCGGGGACCTATGTCCAGAAGAGCCTGACTAAAGAGCAGTTCAAGAACATAGTGGGATATGTCATGGCAAACGACGTGATCATGTTTTCTGAAAATGACATTCCTACCGAAGGCCGAGGACATAGAAAGGTTTTGCATATAGCCGTTCAATGTTGTGGCTTCATTGTTGGAGGGGCACAGGTAGACGGAGGTTTTGCTTTGAATATCTGTCATTTCAAGACCCTAGGAAGGTTAGGAATTGACAAGGAAAGGTTGTGTAGTAGTGGAATTATTGTTAGAGCTTTTGATGGATCAAGAAGGGAAGTGATAGGTCAAATTGAGTTGCCAATAGATATCGGACCACATACGTTCATGACAAATTTTTAAGTCTTAGAAATCAATTCGGGATACAACTTCTTATTGGGTCGTTCGTGGATCCATACAGTGGGGGTAGTTCCATCAACCCTCCACCAACAAATCAAGTACATCATAGACAAAGAGCTCATTACTATCATCGCTGAAAATGGGATGAAAAAAGGGGACATGTCATGCATCGAACTAGATTCGGGAATAACTCCTGCATCTTATAATGCCTTGGAGGTGATCCCAGTAAATCACCATCAGGTTAACCCCCCAATCAGATTCTCCAGAGAAGTCATGAACATGGCGAAAGAAATGATATCTCATGGTTTTAAATATGGCAGGGGCCTCGGTCGGAATCTGCAAGGGACAACACAACTGATCCATCCTCCCACCTAAAGGAGCAAGGCAGGTTTAGGGTACAAAGGAAAAACAAAGAAAGGAGAAAAAACAGGAATCATGGAAATTCCACCCATTAATCAAACCTTCATCAGTAATGGATTCGTTCAGGAAGAAGGAAATTTATTGCATTCAGATAAGGCAAGAGCAGAGGAAGATAGTTAGGAGGTATTAAGCATACACCTTTCAAATATCGACTGGGACTCTATCGATACCTCCCAGTCGTTTAAAGAACCAGAAGTAGAAGAAGTAGTTGTCCTTATAGAGGGAAATGAAGATGAAGTAAACGTGGAGATAGCCCCATGTCAGCCAGAAGGATTAAATAATTGGACCACTGCCAAGTGTTGAGGCATCCCGGTACCTGGGATGTTAAAGGGTTATGGAAAATTTCTATTTTGCTTTTGACGTGTTATGTACTTCGTATTTTGCTTAGAAAATGGAGATCCACATTCTAGAATGGAGTTAGTAATCAAGAAAATGCTTTTGGATCGCCAAATTTTTAGATGCCTTTTATTTAAATGATACGTTTGAATTATGATTGATTTCTCTTAACTCATTGTTGTGTTTTGACTTTATAGGGGAATCCTTCGTTGTGCTAAAAAGGTCACCTCTTCGCCAAATATTGAAATCAATGATTATGATCAAAGCAACGGATTGAATTCCGAACTCATGGGAATCAAGTCTAAAGAGCCTTTCGATAATGAGGAGATTCCAAAAGAAATCAAAAGAATGTCCGAGGAAGCCCCCAAACCAAATCTAGACCAAACCATCAAAGTGAATCTAGGAACGGAGACCGACCCTAAAAAGGTACAAATCGGAGCAGGACTGACAAAGGAACAACAAGAAGAATTGACAGGATTCCTCAGATCCAATATTGAAGTGTTTACATGGTCCCATAGAGATATGGTGGGATTATCCAGCAATATCGTAACTCATAAACTACCGATCAAAGCAGGTTATGCACCGATAAAGTAGAGGCTCAGAAAGATAAAACCAGAATGGAGCCTAAAAGTGGAGGAGGAGGTCGTCAAACAGTTTGAAGCAGGGATTATAATGGTGGCTACATACCTTGAATGGCTTGCCAATATAGTACACGTACCAAAGCCCGAAGGAAAGGTAAGGGTATGTGTGAATTACCGAGACTTAAACAGAGCAAGTCAGAAGGATAATTTTCCCATACCTTTCATACATGTCCTGATCGACAATACCGCCAGACATGAGATGTATGATTTTGTCGATTTCTTTGCGGGATACCACCAAATTTTATTAGCCGAGGAAGACAGGGAAAAGACTGCATTCATTACACCTTGGGGAACTTTCTGTTATCACAGACTACTTTTTGGACTAATCAACGCTGGGGCCACCTAAAACCGAGCAACGATTGCAATACTACATGACTTAATGCACAAAGAGATAGAAGTATATGTAGACGACATCATAGTAAAGTCCAGGAAGAAAGAAGACCATTTGTGCAATTTGGAGAAGCTGTTCAGTCGATTGAGGAAATACAACTTGAAGCTCAATCCAACGAAATGTGCATTCGAAGTTACTGCTGGGAAATTGTTAGGCTTCCTGGTAAGAAGCAAAGGTATTGAGATTGACCCTGCCAAGGCAAATCAATTATTGAGATGCTAGCTCCTAAGACAAAAAAGGAGATCAGGGGATTTTTGGGGCGCATTAATTTCATTGGATGATTTATCTCACATTTAACAAGCACTCTGGAACCTGTGTTGAAGTTATTAAGGAAGAATGCTTCAAAAAGGTGGAATGAAGATTGTCAAAAGGCGTTTGAAGCTTTAAAACAATAATTACTGGAAGCACCAGTGCTGGTGCCTCCCACACCGGGAATGCCTTTATTTCTATACCTGACAGTAAATGGAGATGCCACAGGAGCCATCTACTATTTGAGCAAAAGATTCGCCCAAAGTGAGTAGAAATATTCACCAATCGGAAAGGCCTGTTGTGCCTTGGCGTGGGTAGCTAACCGTCTCCAACATTACCTTCACAACCATACGACTTATCTAATATCCAGGATGGATCCATTGCGATACATACTGGATAAACCCACTTTAAATTGCCGACTCTCAAAATGGCAATTGATACTTCAACAGTGCAATATCATCTACGTATCTTAGACAACGGTCAAGGGACAAGCCATAGCTGATCAGTTAGCTGAGGTACCATCAACCAAAGCAGAACCTTTTGAGGCAAAATTTCTCAACGAAAGCTCAATGTTGATACATGTCACAGAATACCCAATCCCCTTTTGGAGTTTATATTTTGATGGAGCTATGAACACCACTGGTGTTGGGGCAGGAGCGGTTTTGGTATCTATAACAGGGAAGCAGTACCCAACGGCAGCCAAACTCCAATTCTGCAATTCCAACAATACGACAGAGTACGAAGCATGTATCATGGGATTGCAAATGGTTGTGGAAATGGGCATCAAAAGTTTGACCGCATTTGGAGATTTGGAGTTGGTAATCCGACAATCGAAGAAAGTCTACATCACGAAGGAATTTCGACTTCTCCCATATCATCAACATGTCCTGCAGTTAATTAAACATTTCAAAGAAGTGAAATTTGAACACATACCACGGGATAGGAATGACTTTGCTGATGCTCTTGCAACCATCACTTCTCTAATCCATGCTTCAAGCCGAAAAATTCTGCCGCCTGTGGGAATTGAATTAAAGGACAAACCAGCATATTGTTGTCAAATTGAAGAAGGAATTCCTATGATAGAAAGAACATGGATTTAGGATATGAAGAACTTTCTGGAGAGTCGATCCTTGTTAGAACCCGAAAAATAAGAAGAATTTCGTTGTATGATTTATTTCACTTTATGATTTATTTTATGTATAAAGGTTTAAATTATTTTCTTTTATTATTTTATATTTGTTATTATTTTGGGTATGAATAATAAATTAATATCATAAAGGAAATCTTATAGCAATGTGATGTCCAAAGTTTTTAAATATATTTTTAAACTCAAACCCTTTAATGATTTTTTTAATGATTATCAGATTTCTCTTTACTTATATTCAAACACTTATCTAAAGTAAGTGTATTTCTCACTTGGGGGAAGGTTTTCACGCTACAGTACCCATTTTGAACCAAAGACGGCAATGAGACAAGAGCATTAATTACACTATGTCAGGATTGAGAGCACGTGACCATCAAACTAGCTAATTTACTCCAACAGTACATTGGATTGTTGGCTGTGATTGATGATTGACTGACTTTAGCAACCCTTGCATCCACCCTTTCTCACCAATCACTTACTTCTGAAGCTTGTTACTTCCTTTCACAGCCAACGGCTAAAATTTATTTCTAAACAATCCAACCGCTCTCATTGCTTTGCAAGTGAGATATATATTTATCTCCTGGTTACAATCCTAGCCCCACTTTCATAAATCTTCTATATGGCAAACCACCCTCAAAATATAGGTTCACTCTCAAAGAACAACTGTCTTTCTTAGGAAACAAACCAAGTTTTTAACTTCTTCTTTGCAGCCAAAAAGGTATGAACACTATACTGAAGCTCTGTTATGTTCCTGCACCTTTTGTTCTGTTTTGCATGCCATGTTTGTGAGCATACTAGGTTCATTCACTTTCAAAAGTATGACTTAATGCATGCTTTTAACATTTGATATTAATGTCTTTTATTTCAAAAGATATCCTCTTTAACCACCTAGTAGACAACTTTTAACTACCAAACATTTCTTTTTTATCAGTAATGAAAACACCATGCTTGAGTTTTCTTCAACTTGAGTCCTTGAGGTTTAGTAGTGTCTATGAGCTGTGGTAGACGATAAGAATGGTACTTACTGCAGATAAGATGTTGAGAGTTGCCCTACTCGTGGTCTTGGTCACCTGGTGAGAACACCACCCATGGAGGAGTGAGGAAGACACCACTGTACCTGAGACAAGTTCTAAACTTACTCTCTGACCCTATAAAATAGTCCCTGGGAGATTCCAAGTTAGTCTCTGACAGCGTAGATGTTAGTCTTTGATGAGATACGTTAGTCTCTAACGAGATAACATTAGTCTCTGATGAGTTAATGCTATCTCTGACGAGATAACGTTAGTCTGTGATGAGTTAATGTTAGTCTCTGATGACGTCAACCTTAGTCTCTGACAGGCTAAGCTTATTCCCTGATGAGAATATTTCTTAGTCTCCGATGAGTAAATGTTTCCCGAAGAGTTTGGCGCTAACTTGTCGAGTTTGGCGCTGAACAACTTTTCTCCGAGGAGTTTGGCGATGATCAGGATCATCCCCTGACGGCCGAAGACTGTCCCCTGTAGGGCAGTCATCCCCTGATGGATAAGACTGAAACCCCTAATGATCACTTTTCATGCTTCAATGTTTTTCCACTGATGTGCAGTTTGCCTTGAGAGAATAAAATATTATTTTTCTTCAATTATTTTATGATGTTATTAATTATTTCTTAAACCTCAAAGGTTCAGAATGTTAACTTAGACGTTTAAAAGTTCACGGACATCACATGTGCATCTTTTATCATATTTTGTTTTATCAAAACTATAGATTTCTCATGTTATATGCATGTTTTATAGAATGTTCCACTCACAAGTGATTTGAGTTTGATATTTTTTTAGCTAAGGACCGAGACAAGTATATACTCACTTTACTTTCTTTCAATAAATACGCATGATCATTCTTTCGATATGCGTAATGTATCCAATATATTTATGTCAATACTCATGATTAAATTTCTTCAAAGTTAAGTAATGTACGATCTTTTGATCTGATGTACGCGAAAATGTTGTACTAGAATCAAGCATTTTTGGACGAATGTTAGCTATTCAAATCCGCTAACGGGCCAAGGTAAATCCTATACGAATATAACAGAACTTAATTTCTTCTTACCTCATACTTGTAAAGTATATCTCTGTGGGTAACTAAAGGCTAATGGGTTGCGATTGCGTGGCACCCTAGGCCTAAGGATAATAGGGAACGAAAATTGAGGCATCGGTAACCGAACCCTCGCAGACTAAAGATTCTGCTTCGACTACGTATGTCATTATGATGAAGTCAAACGATTAGGCTGGTCGGCTGATATGTCGTTTGATAAAGAGATGAAGTCAGATAGTGGTCAAGCCGGCCAGGTGACGCACTATTTGATGAAGAGAGGGCAGATGAACGATTCAAGATTTCTTTCAAGTAAAGGGTCAAATCCCTCGCTATCATTCGGGACCCTGGAAGCTATATATGTATTTTCTTTGAAGTTATTTAGAGATGTGGATATTGTTTCCGTCCAATCCTCATAAACACCTAAGCTAAGAAAATTTCTCTCATTTCAAAGCCACCAATACTTGATTATATACTTGCGAGTGTAAATCGCTCATATTGTTATTATATAATGTTTTATAGGTTATGACGAGAAGGCTGAGCCATCTTCTAAAGGCAAAGAAAGGATGGCATAGTGAACGCTTTCTCATTACCCTCTTATGGATGGCATTTCGAGGAAGATTGAAGCGCGAGATGATTGTCGAATTGTTTAGATTGTAAGGCTTGTGTGGGCCCTCATGGACGTTCGCTGTTAGAATTATTTTTTTTTTGATGAATGTAATAAAGAATACAATTTACTTCTCTTATTTAATGATATGTATGCTTGGATGTTATATCTGTTCTCTTGTTAATTTTTGACGGTGACCGAAGTCCGGTAAGGGATTTTTGGGGCCGTCACAGTTGGTATTAGAGCCCAAGCACTGGTTATGAGATCATGGTCTCTATCGGAGAGTAGGATGCGATTTTAGAATTTTAAGGAGGAGCCATAAGATTTGAGGTTAGAATGAGATGTCAGGACCTAAGTAGGACTTACTGTAAGCCATGCATTACATTAGTATTCATGTCAAACTCTGTGTTAAGTTAAACCTGTTCCCAAACTGACATAGGCTATGTTCACTTGTAGATGACATCAATACGTAATGGTAAGGACGAAGACCCCGTGATCACTAGTCTTGACGAGGAGCATGCTTCTGACCACCCGCAACATGCAAGCATCTCTCTTGCCCCCATTACAGACGATGCTGAGACACAGGAGGAGGCATCCCCCGAGCAGCCTCTTGTTGTCATGCCTATGCCACATGTGGATGCTGGCCCTTCGAACCGCCGCAAGCGCCTACACCCTGATGTTATCCGTGGATCACCACCACTCCCTAGTGCCCGATGGCGTGTGACTCCTCAAAAGAGGGTAACCAGGGTAGTAGAAGTGATACATTTTGAGATTCCTCAGATCTCTAACTAGGATTTGGAGAATGCTGAAGACCCTACAGATCTAGAAGATGACGAGGACCCCACCGAGCCAGAGGATGTTGATGACCCTGCTAACCCAGAAGATGCCAATGCCCTCACTGACCCATCTGAGAGGACAGATTCCTCAGTTCCCGCGAGGAGCCATTCTCTTCCCCTTTACTAGTTGTGCACTCCTCCGCAGTCATTAGCACGATCAGGATCTCAATTTGTTTAGGTACATACTGTACCTATTGCTCTAGCTTCACCATCAACAGAGCAGCCAACTTCACCACTAGCAGCACTGCATGATGCATCGCTTGTCGTCCCACCCGCTGCACCGCCTCCAGAAGTACCAGTGCCCATGCCATTTCCAGACAATTTATGCCTTTATCTTCAACTTAGAGTTCGCATGATATAGGCAGAGATGGAGACTCGCAACGACGAACTGATGCGTCGCTTCGTCGCACACCAGAGGACCAGTCGACTCCTTGACATTTGGAGGGTCTCATACCAGGACGTGTCTCTCACCCTTACCGAGGCACGAACTAAGACTTTGATCTCGGTGAGCAACTACTTCAGGCTCTCGCACCCCACTACAGCCAACCGGGATCGTTTGATGTACGACCTTGTGGAGAAGGTCAAGGAAGCATGCCACTATGTGCGCAGAATGATGGAAGAACTAGATCGTGAGGCCTTGTATTAAAATATTTTATGATTTAGGCCTCATGTTTTGTACTTAGGCTTCAGAGCTGATTTTCTTTTGTTATGATAGTTACGGTAGCCATAAGTATATTTTGGCATGGCTCTCATAGTTATCAATCAAAGTTCTGCTAGTGTTGAAGTGAAATTGTAATTCCCACTTTTGTACCCCTTTTGATATTATTAATACTATGGGAATTTCATCCTTTAAACTCCTGCGAGTTGTGCACGAATTATTTACAAATGCATCTAATTGCCATGCTATGAGTTTATATGTGTTGCATGATTTTCTCTTTCGATGGAAGAATGAAAGAAGGAAGAAGGGCTATGGACATTAATTGTTTCTTTTCTCGCTTGTAGAAAATGCCTCCAGTGCAAAGACCACGAACTACCCGAGCCAGGAACACTAGCTCCAATCGCAATGCGGATGGCCAAGACGATCAAGGAAGTATCAACCCAAATGACAATCGAAACGATGGAAACCAGGAAAATCCCATCACCATGTTGATGAACATGACTAGAGAAACAACTCAACAAAATAACAACCCACCGCAAGTACAACCTAGGAGGGTAACATTCAAGGACTTTACAAATTGCTGCCCGCCTACTTTCAACGGCGAAAGAGGTCCCACTATTGCTTAAATATGGATCAAGAAATTTGAGAAGGCCTTTCCAATTTCTGGGGTAAATGAAGATCTCAAGACTGAGTATACCACATACTTACTAAAAGGAGAAGCAAATTACTGGTGGGAAGCCACAGAATGGTTAGAATTGGCCAAGAAGCTAGTTGATAGAGGAGAGGAAATAGCTAATCAAGGCTTCACCTAGGAAGAATTCAAGGAGATCTTCAACAACCAGTGCTTTCAAATCAGTGCTGCTGACGATCTTGAAAAGCAGTTCCTTGAACTAAAACAGGGATGTATGAATATGAGAGGAAATTCAATGAGCTCCAGAGGTACGCTCCACACCTAGTGGATACCGAGAGGAAGAAAACAAGGAGGTTTGAATACAGTTGGAACCCATGGCTTCAGGACAAGATTGTTGTTTTGTGCCTGGACACTTATCTCCATATTTTACTTTATCAGTGTTCACACCTGCAGTGTATAACTTATCTCCTTGAAGCTTCTTCGGTAGCCAATATCTCCTTATTGGACAACCATTATTATCTTCTTTCCACAACCTTAATTTTATTAGCCATGTGTCATCCCTTATGTCATCTTTAGTCTCTGATCATCTATCCCTTGACGACTTATGTTGCTTATTAGTGGATATTTATCCCCAGATGGACAATTTTGTTCATCAGTGGATATTTATCCCCTAATACCCGAGCACTTTGGCGCTAGTGTAAATTATCCGATGACTTTGGCGATGAGTAATTTTGGGCTTCTCTTAACTTCAGTGATAGAGAATTTTCTGATGACTTTGGCGATAGTCTTTTTGAGTTTAGCACTATTCTTGATTTGCCCTGTGACGACCCCAAAATCCCTTACTGGACCAGGGCTTCGTCAAAAGAAAGAAAGATAACTTGACATCCATTCATAGCATAAATACTAATAAAAGGAATTAGTAAAGAGTTATTACAACCCAAAATATTACATTCTCAGCGGAAGCTATTCTATCTCTATATTATAATACAAAACATCACTCTTCAAAACATCTTCCTTTCTTCCTTCCTTATCAACACTAAAAAGGGTTAGCCACTCAATAGCCGATCATCTTTGCCTTCCCCTTGTCAGAGGGTTCAGCCTTCGGACCATTCCCTGCAAGACATTAAGTTCAACAAGAATGAGCGATTTACGCCCAACAAGTATATAAACAAATCAGAGAAACAAATCTTGAATATTGATGGAACTTCAATTCTGTTTATAAGGCTCAGTGACACAATACTAATGCCTCGGAAATCTTTGAAGAATCTTTAGGATCACTGATGATAAACAACATGTAATCCTTCTTGAAGAAAGGCAGGTATTCACCTATGTACAACTTTCTCAAACTATCCATCGGAGGCTAAACCCGTTGGATCTGCTAACCATACGGTACACAACTGGCCTAACTGTGACCGCATGATCCCTCCTTGTGTGAACATGTTAGAGTGTATGCCCTAGTGGCCAATTATGTAATGATTGTGACACCATGTTTATGTTATGTTTTTTGGTTAAATGATAATTACTTTTATTATGTTTTATTTACTGCGTAATATAAATGTTAACATAATAAATGTCCTTAGAAGAATGATACTAATTATATGGATTCAAGTATGTGACTTGAATATGAGATCATATAAATATGTAAAGTATCATTATTCTTAAATGTCCCTAGTCGAGTATCATTGTCAGTGGGACAACAATAATACATTGAGACTAGTATGTGGATTAACTGATGGCTATATCTCATTGGTCATAAATATATACGAGATATATTAAGTTGATTCATAGGTACATGTTAGAGAACATAGTACTGGATAGACCCACCATGAGAATTCTACATGAAGCGTTATGCTATGTGTCATAAGTAATTCTCATAGTGACAATGATGTAATGGTCCTTCGACCTGAAGTCATGACATTTCTACATAAGGAGTTATGCGTTTTGACATTATCAAAAGTCACCTTTAACCGGGTGGACGATAAAGGTGATTGTTGGATGCATAATGAGTTATGTGAGAAATGGGAATGATGTAGATGGAATTTAACCCTCCTATAAATTAGGGGTGATAT
>CM025788.1:15506909-15526429 GCA_014636745.2 Centella asiatica
ATATCACCCCTAATTTATAGGAGGGTTAAAT
This sequence comes from Centella asiatica, assembly GCA_014636745.2. NCBI lineage: Eukaryota > Viridiplantae > Streptophyta > Magnoliopsida > Apiales > Apiaceae > Centella > Centella asiatica. The sequence goes on from CM025788.1 coordinate 15,506,941, forward strand.
TCCATCTACATCATTCTCATTTCTCACATAATTCATTATGCATCCAACAATCACCTTTATCGTCCACCTAGTTAAAGGTGACTTTTGATAATGTCAAAATGCATAACTCCTTATGTAGAAATGTCATAACTTCAGGTCGAAGGACCATTACATCATTGTCACTATGAGAATTACTTATGACACATAGCATAACGCTCCATGTAGAATTCTCATGGTGGGTCTATCCAGTACAATGTTCTTTAACATGTACCTATGTATCAACTTAATATATCTCGTATATATTTATGACCAATGAGATATGGCCATCAGTTAATCCACATACTAGTCTCAATGTATTATTGTTGTCCCACTGACAATGATACTCGACTAGGGACATTTAAGAATAATGATACATTACATACTTATATGATCTCATATTCAAGTCACATACTTGAATCCATATAATTAGTATCATTCTTCTAAGGACATTTATTATGTTAACATTTATATAACGCAGTAAATAAAACATAATAAAAGAAATTATCATTTAACCAAAATATAACATAAATATAGTGTCACAATCATTACATAATTGGCCATAGGGCATACACTCTAACATATACTTGCCTCGGTCCTTTGCACACAAGCAAATTCAATTTACTTGTGAGTGAAAAACTCTGTAAAACATGCATATAACATGATAAATTAAATACCTTGGTCAAAATATGAGAGAAAATGCATATGTGATGTCCTTAAACTTTTAATGTTTCAAATCTAACATAAGAACCGTTGAGGTTAAATAAATAATTAAACATCATAAAATAATTTAAGAAAATAATGTTTTAAAGTTTTGAAGACAAAGTGCACATTAGGAATAAACGTTGAACCATAACAGTGGTCGTCACGGTTTAAAAATGAACACCGGAATATAATCTAACCGTCAGTGGATACTTAGTCATTAGGGGATAATAAATCATCAGGGGATAATTTATCATCAGGGGATAATTTCCTATCAGGGGATGACTGGACATCAATGGGTAAACTACCCTTCAGGGGATAGTCTTGTTCGTCGCCAAACTCGTCGGGTGACAACTTGTTCAGTGCCAAACTCAACAAGTCAGCGCTAAACTCAGTTGGCTATCGCCAAACTCTCTCGGCTGTCAGGGGATGATTTGTTCATCGCCAAACTCGATAAGTCGTCAATGAACTCCTTGGGGACTAAGAACTTTACTCATCAGAGACTAGCATAATTTGCCCATCAGAGACTACGGATGCCGTCATTAGGGACTAACCTTAGCCTGTCGGAGACTAAGGATGACGTCATCAGAGACTAATTTAAACTTCCTTCATCAGAGCCTAAGGAATTTCCTTCATCGGAGACTAACAGTTTTAGCCTATCAGAGACTAACTATTTTAACCTGTCGGAGACTAACTTGGAATCTTCCAGGGACTATTTTATAGGGTCAGAGACTAACTCCAACCCGTCGGAGACTAAGTTAAGACTTGTCTCAGATACAGTGGTGTCTTCCTCACTCCTCCATGGGTGGTATTCTTCAACCATGACCATACCTAGGTCGACATTCATCATCCTTTCAGTAATATAACATCTCTTGCGGTCTACTAGATCTTGCAGACACTGATTAAACTTCCACACTCAAGTTGACAAAGGCTCAAGCATGGTGTTTCCAACTACTGATAAAAGGAAATGTTTGGTAGTTAAAGTTTTGTTTATCAAGTGGTTGTCAAGATTCTTACACTCATCTTGGGTTAGCTTCTTGAAGTAAACATGCATTAACTCCAGCTGTTAAAGCATGCATTAAATCGTACTTTTGGAAATGAATGAACAAAGTATTAAATGCTGCATGCATAACAGAACAAAAGTGTAAGAAACAGAGTAGGACTTTAATGTAATGCCCTTACTTCCTTGGCTGCAAAGAAGAAGTTAAAAGCTTGAGTTGGTCTTCCAAAAAGATAGTTTCTTTGAAAGTGAACCTGGATTTGGTGGTATACTGTACAGAAATTTATGAAGGTGGGGCTAGGGTTGTACCAACACGATATATATATCACTTGTTGAACAACAAGAGCCATTGGATTATTTGATTTCAGCCGTTGGCTGTGAAAGAAATATCAAGCTTTAGAAAAAAGTGATTGGTTTGAAAAGGCGGTGTTACTACTATTAATAGACAGTCGGTCATCTATGATAGCCCGCTCTAGTGCACTGTTGGAGATGATGTGCATTAATTGCCTCATGTCTCACAGCAGTCTTTGATTCAAAAACAGGTACTGTAGCTTAAACCCGTTCACACCCGGTGCTTCTACCCACGTGAACATATACACAAACACAAGATAAACTTCAATAAAAAATCTTTTAAATACTTGTGCTCAAATACATTTAAAACCTTTTTTTGTTTTTTTGGACATCACATTGCCATTGATCTTTCATTATTCATACCGAATAAAAGAAATTAAACCTCCATGCATAAAATAGATAAATCACAAAATGAATTAATCATCTAACGAAACTCATTTAAAGTTTTTGGGTTCTCACATCCTCCTCCCCTTAAAAGAAGTTTTGTCCTCGAAACTTAACTAACAAACAAATGGGGGTACTTGTCAACCATAGCGCTTTCAAGCTCCCAAGTAGCTTCCTCTACACTGTGATCCCTCCATAACACTTTTACATAAGGAATTTCTTTATTCGTATGAATTTTAACTTGTCGATCTAAAATCTGGATAGGGACCTCTTCATAATTTAAATCTAGTTACAACTTTATCGGTTGATAGTCTATTATCCCTCTGTGGTTGGCTTTGTAAGGGCATAACACTGATACGTGAAATACATCATGAATGTGGCCTAAAGCTGGTGATAGTGCCAATTGATAGGCCACTTCACCAATCATCCTCAATACCTCAAATGGTCCCACGTAGAGGGGACTCAGCTTTCATTTCTTGCCAAAATGCATTACGCCTTTCCAGGGTGATACTTTCAATAATGCATAACTCCCAATTTCCAGGGTTTGATCCTTCCTGTGTTGATCAGCATATTGCTTCTGTCGATCTTGAGCTGCCTTCATTCTCATTTTGATCACCTTGATTGCTTCCTCAGTCTCTTGGACTATTTCCGGTCTAATTAGCATCCTATCTCCCACTTCATTCCAGTAAAGTGGAGTTCTAGACCTCCGACCATACAACGCCTCAAATGGTGCCATGCCGATGCTGGCATGATAGCTATTATTGTAAGCGAATTCGATCAGTGGCAGATGGTTGTCCCAATGGCCTTTAAAATCAAGAACTCAAACTCGTAGCATATCTTCAAATGTTTGAATCGTGCGTTCAAATTGACCATCTGTCTGTGGGTGATAAGTTGTGCTCATATCTTGTCTTGTTCCCAGATATTCTTGGAAGCTCTTCCAAAATCTTGAGGTAAACCTCGGGTCTCTATCAGAGACAATGGAGACTGGCACTCCATGTCGACTCACAATTTCCTTAACATATAACTTCACCATTTGATCCATCTTGTAGGTGTACTTGATGGCCAAAAAGTGTGCTGATTTGGTCAATCTATCGACTATGACCCAAATGGCATTCAACCCTCCTAGCGTGGTTGGTAGTCCAACTACGAAGTCCATTGTGATGAACTCCCACTTCCACTCAGGAATTTCCAATGGTTGAAGCAGTCCGCTTGGTTTTTGATGTTCTGCTTTAACCCTTTGACATGTTAAGCATCTACTCACCCAATCATCTATTTCTCTCTTCATGTTGGACCACCAAAAGCTTTGTTTTAAGTCTTGGTACATCTTTGTGCTTCCTAGATGAATGGAGAACTTTGAGTTGTGGCTTCATGTACAAGTTCTTGCTTTAATTCAGCCTTCGCAGGAATCCACACTCGACCTTCATATCGCAGCAATCCATCGTTGTGCATGCAACAATTGCCTTTCTCTCCCTTAATTAGCCTGTCTGTTTCCTTACAATGCTTTTCTTGTGTGACTTTAATGAGGTCATGCAATTGAGGCCGAGCTCGAATTTCTTCTTCCACATCTATCCTTTAGGCGGTGGTAAGTGTATGTAGCTGTAGGCTTTCGAATTCCTTTCGGACATCTTCTTGGATGGTCATCACATTTAGTTTTTCACGACGTCTGAGTGCGTCTGCAACTACATTCGCCTTTCCAGGGTGGTAGTTGATAGAACAGTCATAGTCCTGAATCAACTCCAACCATTGCCTTCGTCGCATGTTGAGTTCTTTTTGCGTGAATATATACTTCAAACTTTTGTGGTCAGTATATATCTCACACTTCTCACCGTAAAGGTAGTGCCTCCAAATCTTCAACGCAAAAACGATAGCTACCAATTCTTTGTCATGCATAGGGTATCGTTTCTCGCAATCTTTTAGCTGTCTTGAGGCATAAGCAATGACCTTGCCATGCTGCATCAAAACTGCTTCAAGTCCTTGTTTTGACGCATCACTGTAAAAAAACAAATTCGCCCTTATCATTCGGTAGCGTCAGAATAGGGGCTGTAGTCAACCTTGTCTTCAATTCCTGGAAACTTTTCTCACAATCAGGGGTCTAGACGAATTTCACAGTCTTTCTCGTCAAGTTCGTCAAAGGCACAGCTAGTTTCGAGAAATCCTTAGCAAACCTTTGGTAATAGCCTGCCAAGCCTAAGAAACTCCTTACTTCAGTTGGGTTTGTTGGTTGAGGCCACCTCATGATTGCTTCTATCTTATTAGGGTCCACTGCAACACCAGCTTCGTTGATCACATGACCAAGAGACTTCACTTCCTTAGCCAGAATTCACACTTGGAAAATTTGGCAAATAATTGTTCTTTTCTTAGAATTTCCAACGTCGTCCTCAGGTGTTCCTCATGCTCTTTTGCCGCCTTCTAATAGATGAGAATATCATCAATGAAAACAATGATAAACTCGTCCAAAAATGGTTTGAGGACATGATTCATTAAATCCATGAAATGTGACAACCTGAAAATTTGTTTGTCTATAAATTTTTGTATTAGGAATTAATTTCCTATTTACAGGTAGAGTTAATATTATGATTTTGGATGTCTGAAATGGGGCAATAATTTTTGTATTAGTAGTGTTCGTAAGTTGCTTAAAGGAATACAAGTGTGAAGGTTAACAAGTTTCATTCAAAATAACTTGAATTGCTTACGTAAGGGAAATGGTCTCATAGGTACGTTTGTTGTTTGATTAATAAGCAGCTTGTGTGTCATTAGTTGATGAAGTTTATGTGCATGAATGACAGCAGCTGCTTAATATGTTATTAGCTGTTGAAGTGTTATAATGAGCAACCGTTTTACCGACCAGATTAACTAATCATTTTATCTCAAGGCTTAATCTCAGCCTGGTATAAATACCTCATCTAAGATAAAATTCTAATCTCTTTTCTAAAACCTTTCTTTTAAAACGTCTCTTTAAACCCACTATATTCATAAATTTCAAGTTCTTTCTTTCAAGCAACTATCTTTTCTAGAGCAAACAAGCTTTCAATTTTCTTCCTTAAAGACGAAGAGGTAAGAACCTTGTACTCTCCTTTATTTTCTTACATTCGGAAATATTAGTTGCGTGTGCTAAGTTTTCAAGAAAGAATAAAGCTTTAAAAGAAAGGCTGCGTCCATTTGCATATTCATGTTCATAAGGCATCCTAAGTTGAGTTTATTCCATCAAAATGGAGACAAGCTCTAACGTTAGTCTCTAACGAGTTAATCTTAGTCTCTGATGAGATAACATTAGTCTCTGACGAGTTACTGTTAGTCTCTGATGAAATAACATTAGTCTCTAATGAGTTAACATTAGTCTCTGATGAAATAACATTAGTCTCTGATGAGATAAAGTTAGTCTCCGATAGGCTAAGTTTAGTCTCTGATGACGTCAATAGTCTTCGATGGGTAAAACTTAGTCTCTGATGACTAATGATGTTAGTCTCTGATGAGCATCTATGTTTTGTCTCTGACAGGTTTGGCGCTGAACAAGTGAGTTTGGCACTGAACATTTATCCACCGAGGAGTTTGGCGCTAGACAAATCATCCACTGATGAGTTCAGCGATGACTTGGGGAGTTCGGCGCTGAACAAGTTGTCACCCGAAGAGTTTGGCGATGAACAAGATTATCCCCTGATGGGTAAGTCATCCCCTGATGACTATTCCCATACGGGTGAATTATCCGCTGATGGTCAAAAGCTATCCCCTGACGGATGATTAATCCCCTGATGATTAATTCAGTCCCTAATGATCATCCCCTGTTTATGCATAGTTTTATATTATCTTTCAAAAGATGGATTTCTCACGTTATACCAACAATCATATTGTTACAGAACCTCTCACGCACCAGTATTTTGAAATTATAAACTAGCTAAGGACCAAGGCAAGTATATACTCATTCCACTTCCTTTCTTACTGATTATGTAGAATCATTATTTTGATTTACGTAAATGAACAATGTTAATGCCTATGCAAGATAATGATTTCTTTCTATGATTAAGTAACGTATGACCATTGATCTGATGTACGTGAAAAGATGATGATGGTTGAGCTATGTATTATTGGGTGATTGCTAGCTGTTTAAAATTTCGCTAACTCACCAAAAGATGATGCAAGGGTGTTGCAGGTCGTGATCTTGTATGCACACCTAAGCATGATCCATATGGATATATATAGCAAAGTTATTGGCAGTCGTCGCTTTTATTGGCTGAGCACACCAAAGTTTTATAGCAAGAAAATGTTTTCAAGATATATATCTATATGGGTAGTAAAGGGGCAGTTGAATGATTTCGCCTGGTATTCTGTCCAATGATGATATGGAATGAGAAACCGAGGCATTGGTAATCAGACTCTCGTAGACCAATGTTTTCTGCAAGTGACTATGTATGTCAAATGATGTAATCAAATGACCAGGTTGACCAGCTAGGATGAAATTTGATTGTTAAAGGAAGCCAGATAGTGATCATGCTGGTCAGATGATGCATTATCTGGTGAACAGAGGGCGAATCAAGATTTATTTAAAAGAGGGTTAACCCTTTGATATCACTCGGGAACCCTAAATGATACATATTTATTGATTTATCAGGAGGTGTTGGCATTGCTTCGCCCAACCTCAATGAATATTAAAGCTTTTGAATTATCTGTTCTTCTTGCTTATGAATATATATTTGCTGAGCGTAAACGCTCATGTGGAATGTTATGAAATATTTTACAGGTTATGTCAAGAAGGTCGAGTCGCCTAATAAAGGAAAAGAGGAAATAGCGTAGTGAGAGTTTCTTAATCTCTCTCCTATGGATGGCCTTTAGAGGAAAAGTGAAACGAGAGGTCATCATAGAGATGTTTAGATTGTAAGGCCAGATGGGTCATCTAAAGTTTTGTTTCCGGTGCAGACTGTCTACTTGAATTTGAGGTTTTGTAAAAGGTTGTAAACTTCTAAGTTATGAACATGATGTATTTGAGAATATATTCTCATATGATTATTGAATGCTTGGCTATGATGTATCTGTCGCTTTTGAGTTGTTGTTTTGTGTTTCCTGGCGGAGCTCGGGGTTCCAGCTTGGGGACCTTGGGGGTCTGTCACTCATATTGCTGTCAGTGCCCGAGGCCCGGCTTTGGGGGATTTCTGGGGCTGCCACATGAAAGCTGTTGGTGCATTTGTCAAACCAAATGGCATTACCAAGAATTCGTAGTGGCCATAACGAGTTCGAAATGTCGTCTTTGGTATGTCCTCCTCTTTGATCTTCAATTGGTGGTACCCTGAGTGAAGATCAATTTTCAAAAAGTATCTCCTTCCCTTAAGTTGATCAAAAAGATCGTCTATCCTCGGCAGGGGGTACCTGTTATTGATCATGACCTTGTTCAGTTCTCGATAATCAATGCAAAGTCCCATCGATTCATCTTTCTTTCAAATAAGTAACACTAGTGCTCCCCAGGGTGACACACTTGGCCTAATCAATCCTCGATCCAAGAGTTCTTATAACTACATCATCAGTTCCTTCAGTTCAGATGGTGCGATGCGATACAGGACCTTTGAAATTGGCGCGGTACCAGGGATCAAGTTGATTTCAAAATTCACTTCTCTATCTAGGGGTAGTCTAGGCAACTCTTCTGGAAATACGTTTGCAAACTCCCTTACCACTAGGACATCCTCGATCTTAATTTCATCCTTGTCGGTATCGTGCATATAAGCCAAGAAGGCTTCACAACCCTTGCAAATCATCTTCCTTGTCTGGATCATGGTCAAGAATGGCGATACTTTCACCATCTTGGTGCCATGGAACCAAACCTTCATCCTCTGGGGAGATCGCAGGACTACTCGTTTCTTCTTACAATCGATATTAGCCTGGTATTTGAATAACCAGTCCATTCCCAATATTACGTCGAATTCTCCCAAAGGAAAAAGAATAAGATCAACAAGAAACTCATGTTGATCTATCTTCAAGGTGCAGTCAGGGGAAACGTGAGAAATGCTTAGCACCTCACGATTGGTAACTACTACTTCTAAGGGCTTAGGTAGAAGTTCAGGCCGAACTAGCATATTCCTAGCTAACCGTTCATATATAAAACTTCAAGTAGCACCCGAATCAAACAACACATGAGCAGGTAAGGAGTTTACTAGTAGTGTACCTGTCACAACATCATCAGAAGCCACAGCGTCTTGTATTGTCATGTTGTAAGTCCTCGCTTGTGATTGCATTGGCACGATGTTGGCTCCTGTCAGCATCGGTCTGCCACTTTTCTTTTGGGGGCAATTTGGAGAGATGTGCCCTTCCATTCCACATGTATAACATGTCCTCACTGTGGCTAGTGGCCTGCTATGTTGTTGAGGTTGTGGTTGTGGTCTTCCTTGGGGCGGGGTAGCGGTGGGGTTCAATGTTGGACAATTTAAGGAGAAGTGCCCTGGTTGGAGGCACTTGAGGCAAACATCCTTCCCTCTCAAGCACGGGGTTGTGCCATGGTTCTTCCTGCAATTTGCACACACGGTAGTCTCCTTGCAATGCCATCAGATGATTGCTCCCTCCACTTCCTCTTTCCACTGTTGCTTAGACTATTATTATTGTTGCTCCCCTCTTCCTTCTTTATAGTCATACCACCAAGGCTCTGATGGTTTCCTCTATCATTTCCCTTCCTCCTATCTCCTCTCTTGTTCTCCCGATTGAACTCATGTACTATCTTGTTGCTCCATTCTGCGATTCTTGCTTTTTCCACAACTGCATCAAAGGTTTCCAGTTGGAAAATTGCTACCTACCTCAGAATCTAAGGGTTCAACCCTTGTTCAAATCTTTGGGCCTTCCTTCCTTCATCGCTCACTTGATGAGGAGCATACCTCATCAGCTCATTAAACTTTGTCTCGTATTCGCCCACTGTCATGGACCCTTGTTTTAGATTCAGGAACCTCAATTCCATTGCATTAGAGACAGTAAGGGGGTAGAACTTTTCCTTAAACTTCTGGATGAACTGCTCCCAGGTTATCACAGTGTTGGTGTTCCTCACAGCTTCCCTTTTTGTTAGTTCCATCCTCTTGGCACCTTTCCACCAGTGATTGGCTTCCTCTTTCAGCATGAAAATCGCATACTTAGCCTTGCAATCCTCTGGCACGTCCACTAAGTCGAAGGCTTTTTCAATCTCCTCCAACCAATATTGTGCCACAGTGGATCCTCCCTTCCTGTCAAAAGTCAGCGGGTTGATGCCAGTGAACTCTCGGATACATAGCCCACAGGCAGTAAGCCTTGGTGGTTGAGGTGGTGGTGGAGCTGGTTGGTTCACGGTCACAGCCTCGTGAATAATCTACAAGAATTGAGCTAGTGGGTTGTCGACTGCATTCCGAGAAGCATTGTTGTTGGCGGAGTTATCGTCATTGACAGGGGGTGGTGGTGGAACATGTGGGGGATTTCGGTTCATCCCCTCTACCTCCTCCAAGCTATTGTCCCCTACGACAACTTCGTCAGCATTGTCAGCTTGATTTTTTCCCTCTAAACATGCCGAATTTTCAAGCCTTAGCACATTGTTATGGGGATTTCTTCTCTCGGGTCTTCCTTGTCTCCTGCATCCGGCCATAATCTAATATAATACACATACAGAGTTAAGCATCCTTCACTCTCCACCTCCTGTTCCCAATGTCGAGACTGCATACGTGTCTCCTCAATGCGGCGCGCGCAGTGGTTGCTCATCTGGTCCAAACTTTTCGTCATTAGATTAGTTGTTGCTGCTGCGACCATTTGCGTGTGCATCTCTAACGCCAATGGATGATACAAGCTCTGAGTCAACTAAAAGGAGGATCGCCATGCTGATGTTGTTGTGCGAAACCTGGAAATAGTAGCAGTCTGTCGTCGTACAGTCATGGTGTGAGCTGCTAGGCGATGGTGGACTTTTGCATTGTACTCACATACTATTCTGTTATGGGATAGCACTAGTACCCGTGGTGAGGCCAAGGCGAGTCTCAGAGTATCCTTTTCTGTTGTAGGGGCATTCTGCGCCATACCATGGTTACTACTGAAACGATGACGTATTATAGTCTTCCGTGCTGTGTGGTGAATACGGGGCCCGCGACAAACAATAGAGGGTCCGGCTTCCTGTGTCGACTTTGTAGCAAGGTTGGGGCCCTCGTGTACCGACGATGGTGGGGTGAACAATGGAGACTCCACGTTAGGCTCTTCTTCCTCTTCGGATGAAAATTCGTAGACTGGGAGGTCTACTCTAAGAAGACACGCGAGGGATCTAGAGCGATCTCTGGCCATCTACATAAAACATTCTAAGTTAGTAAATTTGAACTTCTCAATAAACAATGCATGCAGCGATATGTCTATGATGTGGTGCCTTCGTTTTAGTTTTATCCTTCCTTAGCAGTTTCTATCCTTAAGGTGTTCAACAGCCTTTGTTTCAAACATAAGCCTTAATCCTTAGCCCATTAACCTATCCTAGTACTTCAATTCTAGCGTCAAATCATTAAATTCCTCTACTTGAGTAATTCTGGGACATACCGTAGTATTCCCTACTCCTGGATGTAGTTTACGGGCAGTGTTTCTTTCGAATCACCTCCGGCAGTAACTAGATGATCTGATACCAACTGTGACGACCCCAAAATCCCTTACTGGACCAGGGCTTCATCAAAAGAAAGAAAGATAGCTTCACATCCATTCATAGCATAAATACTAATAAAAGGAATTAGTAAGAGTTATTACAACCCAAAATATACATTCTCAGCGGAAGTTATTCTATCTTTATATAATAATACAAAACATCACTCTTCAAGACATCTTCCTTTCTTCCTTCCTTATCAACACTAAAAAGGGTTAGCCACTCAGTAGCCGATCATCTTTGCCTTCCCCTTGTCAGAGGGTTCAGCCTTCGGACCATTCCCTGCAAGACATTAAGTTCAACAAGAATGAGCGATTTACGCCCAACAAGTATATAAACAAATCAGAGAAACAAATCTGGAATATTGATGGAACTTCAATTCTGTTTATAAGGCTCAGTGACACAATACTAATGCCTCGGAAATCTTTGAAGAATCTTTAGGATCACTGATGATAAACAACATGTAATCCTTTTTGAAGAATGGCAGGTATTCACCTATGTACAACTTTCTCAAACTATCCATCGGAGGCTAAACCCGTTGGATCTGCTAACCATACGATACACAGCTGGCCTAACTGTCACCGCATGATCCCTCCTTATGTGAATGTACGTAGTCACTTATAATTCCTCTAGGTCAGGTGAAAAACAAATCAACACATTTCCTTTCCTCTAGCCAACCATGTGGCATAACCCATTTAAGGGACATATCATTCTCATTCTTTAGCACAGATATAAAATTGAAAAAAAATAACTGATAATCAAAGCTCAGTTATATCCATGCACTATCATTTATATCATGCTAGCGGAATTTAAAGCATAACATTCTCATTCATAAAAGCAATTGAAACATATAATCAAAGCCTGGCACGTATATCGAATCAAATGATACTGCGTTAAATCGAAATAAGCATCAGATTGAATGTATATACTTGCCTCGGTCCTTTGCACACAAGCAAATTCAATTTACTTGTGAGTGAAAAACTCTGTAAAACATGCATATAACATGATAAATTTAATACCTTGGTCAAAATATGAGAGAAAATGCATATGTGATGTCCTTAAACTTTTAATGTTTCAAGTCTAACATAAGAACCGTTGAGGTTAAATAAATAATTAAACATCATAAAATACTTTAAGAAAATAATGTTTTCTAGTTTTGAAGACAAACTGCACATCAGCAAATAAACATTGAACCATAACTGTGGTCGTCACAGTTTAAAAATGAACACTGGAATATAATATAACCGTCAGTGGATACCTAGTCATCAGGGGATAATAAATCATCAGGGGATAATTTTTCATTAGGGGATAATTTCCTATCAGGGGATGACTGGACATCAGTGGGTAAACTACCCTTCAGGGGATAGTCTTGTTTGTCACCAAACTCGTCGGGTGACAATTTGTTCAGCGCCGAACTTAACAAGTCAGCGCCAAACTCAGTTGGCTATCGCCAAACTCTCTCGGCTGTCAAGGGATGATTTGTTCATCGCCAAACTCGATAAGTCATCAATGAACTCCTCGGGGACTAAGAACTTTAGTCATTAAAGACTAGCATAATTTGCCCATCAGAGACTATGGATGACGTCATCAGGGACTAAACTTAGCCTATCGGATACTAAGGATGACGTCATCAGAGACTAATTTAAACTTCCTTCATTAGAGCCTAAGGAATTTCCTTCATCGGAGACTAACAGTTTTAGCCAATCAGAGACTAACTATTTTAGCCTGTCGGAGACTAACTTGGAATCTCCTGGGGACTATTTTATACGGTCAGAGACTAACTCCAACCCGTCGGAGACTAAGTTAAGACTTGTCTCAGATACAGTGGTGTCTTCCTCACTCCTCCATGGGTGGTGTTCTTCAACCATGACCATACCTAGGTTGACTCTCATCATCTTTTCAGTAATATAACATCTCTTGCGGTCTACTAGATCTTGCAGACACTGATTAAACTTCCACACTCAAGTTGACAAAGGCTCAAGCATGGTGTTTCCAACTACTGATAAAAGGAAATGTTTGGTAGTTAAAGGTTTGTCTATTAGGGTGTTGTCAAGATTCTTACCCTCATCTTAGGTTAGCTTCTTGAAATAGACAGGCATTAACTCCAGGTGTTAAAGCATGCATTAAATCGTACTTTTGGAAATGAATGAACAAAGCATTAAACGAGGCATGCATAACAGAATAAAAGTGTAAGAAACAGAGTAGGACTTTAATGTAATGCCTTTACCTCTTTCATTGCAACAAAGAAGTTAGAAGCTTGAGTTGTTCTTCCAAAAAGACAGTTGTTTTGAAAGAGAACCTGGATTTGGTAGTATACTGTATAGAAATTTATGAAGGTGGGGCTAGGGTTATACCAACACGATATATATATATATATATATATATATATATATATATATATCATTTGCTGAACAACAAGAGACGTTGGATTATTTGATTTCAGCCGTTGGCTGTGAAAGAAATAACAAGCTTTAGAAAGAAGTGATTGGTTTGAAAAGGCGGTGTTACGGCTGTTAATAGACAGTCGGTCATCTATCATAGCCCGCTCTAGTGCACTATTGGAGATGATGTGCATTAATTGCCTCATGTCTCACAGCAGTCTTTGATTCAAAAACAGGTACTGTAGCTTAAACCCGTTCACACCCGGTGCTTCTACCCACGTGAACATATGCACAAACACAAAATAAACTTGAATAAAAAATCTTTTAAATACTTGTGCTCAAAATACATTTAAAACCTTTTTTTGTTTTTTTGGACATCACATTGCCATTGATCTTTCTGTATTCATACCGAATAAAAGAAATTAAACCTCCATGCATAAAATAGATAAATCACAAAATGAATTAATCATATAACAAAACTCATTTAAAATTTTCGGGTTCTCACATGCCCGACTACTTTGGCGATAGTCATTTTGAGTTTGGCGCTATTGTTACTTTGCCTGATGACTTTGTCGATAGGCAAATGGCTTTGGCGACAATTAAAATGACTTTGGCAATGAGTAATGTTGAGTTTGGCGTTAGCCAAATAACTTTGGCGATAGTCAAATCTTCTGAAGGCTACTTTAATACATTGGAGTGTCTTTGACTTAGTCTCTGGTAGCTTCATCATTAGTCTCCGATGAACAAACACTTAGTCTCTGAAAGACTTAGTCTCCGATGAACAAAAATTTAGTCTCTCATGAACAAAAACTTAGTCTCCGATGAACAAAAACATAGTCTCTGATGGACAAAAACATAGTCTCCAATGAACAAAAACTTAGTCTCCGATAGGCTAATTTTGTTTGACCAATTTTGACTTTTGTTGAACTCTCCAAATGCATTCCTTGTAGTCTCTGATGCTCTTCTGTAGTTTCTAATGATAGTGCTTGATACAACACTACTGTAGGTATTTATACAATTACAAATCTAACAATTCTAAGTTTGTACATATCATCAAATGTTATAATTCCTAACAGTGGATAAACTACCTATCAGGGGATAAACTACCTGTCAGGGGATAAATTACTCATCAGGGGATAATTTACCCATTAGGGGATAAGTTACCCATCAGGGGATAAATTACTTATCAAGGGATAATTCACCCCATCAGTGGATAAGTTGGCCATCAGTGGATAAATTTGTTCATCTCCGAACTTGTTGGTAATCCATTTGATTATCGCCAAAGTCACTTGGTTGTCGCCAAACTCGTCGCCAAACTTTATAAGCCAATGACAAACTTGTCGCTAAAATTTATAAGCCAGCGCCAAACTCGTCACCAAACTATACCCCCGTCAGGGGATAAAATTACTTATCAGTGGATAATTTTATCCGTCAGGGGATAATTTGTTCATCGCCAAACTCTTCGGTAATGTATAGTTTTCCCATTGGAGAACAAAAATTGCTCATTGGAGACTAATTTCATGCTGTCGGAGACTATGTTAGAACTTGTCTCTGTTATAGTGGTGATCTTTTCATTCTTTAATGATTGGTGTTATCAATAGATAACCTTACTTAGGTTATTCCCTCATCATCTTTTCCGCGGTGTGTATCATTCTTCTTACAAGGCACACACACACAGAGACAAAGTTGAAAACATATACTATTACAGTCCACTGTAGTTTTTATAGTTGTAGGGTCATGTAGTTCTTATTTTAATGTGAGTATTCCTTATTATTTTTTTATTCTCATGAATACTGCTGGACTCCAAGACTTTGATTTCCATGGACACAAGCATGGTGTTTTAACTACTGATATGAAAATTGTTTGGAGGTTAATATAGTTTGTATAGTTGGTATGTTTCAATATTTTCTTTATTCTTTTCTTTTAGCATGCAAAACTAATAACTCCTGATGTTATGGGTATGTTTTTAAAACATGCTCTTTGAACAAAGTGTTTTCCAATATGATATGAATGAATAAGGACATAAATCAAAACGAAACAGTGCATACGATTGGTATAAAGCTTTTACCTCTTTAAGGTTTAAAGAAGGAATTAGAATATGTGTGCTACATTTGAAAAGGAAGAAGGAAATTTATATGGGTATCGAGTATAAAGAAGTTTTGGAAGTGACGCTAGGATTACACCTGGGGTGATGTATTTATAGTGCTTGCAAATCAACTAGAGCAATTGGATCATTTTGATGAATAATTCTCAGTCATTGGCTGGATTGGCGAGAAATATGTCTTTGGGGTGATGTGATTGGCTAACTTGGTCGGTGTAGTTGCTACCAAAATATCAGCCAATTGCTTATGATAGCCAACATTCAAATGGATAGAAAATCTTCTCTTGTTGGTATCCTTGCCCAACAAGTATCCTTTTTAAAATACATGTATATGTATAACCAAGTTGGTAACCATGGTTAGATTGTATAGTTAAGTTGGTTCAACAGTGGATACATTGCATGCAACCAACTTCTTGAATATTGTGGTTATATTATCAGCACATAATAGTCCTTGGTCAGAAATTCACACTACCATTTTTTTTCTCTTCTACAGTGTGTTTCCCAAGGTCTCTCCTCTGTCTTGTTCACACTTGATTAAAATAATCATTTACAAATTGGGATTGATATATTCATATTACCAACTTATAATAATCGATTATTTTGGATATCACATTAACGTAAAACTCATGCATTAAATATTTAGACAACAAAGGAAATTAGTCCTATTTACACTTTATTCTTATTTAAAATTCTGGGTCCTCACATCCTTTCCCCCTTAAAATAAGTTTTGTCCTCGAAACTTAGTAGTTGAAAAGATGAGGGTACTTTCGAATTATCATCTCTTCCAGTTCCCATGTTGCTTCCTCTACATTGTGATTTCTCCATAACACTTTAATAGAAGGAATCTCTTTGTTCCTAAGGATTTTAACCTGTCAATCTAAAATCTGGATAGGGAGCTCCTCATAATTTAAATTGGGTTGTCTCTCTATCGGTTGATAATCTATAACCCCTTTATGATCAACCCTGTAAGGGCGTAAAACAGATATGTGGAATACAATGTGAATGTGTCCCAAGGTTGGTGGTAGTGCCAGCTGATATGCTACTTTGCCTATTTTTCTCAAGACTTCAAATGGTCCCACATATCGGGGGCTCAACTTTTCCTTCTTTCCAAATCGTGTCACCCCCTTCCAGGGTGAAACCTTTAACAATGAATAACCTCTCTCCTTAAGAGTCTTGTTCTTCCTATGTTAGTCAGCATATTGCTTTTGTCTGTCTTGCACGGTTTTCATTCTCTTTGTATTTATGGTGATTACATTCTTTATTTGCTAGATTAATTCAGGTCCTTCAAGTTTCCTTTCTCCAACTTCATTCCAGTAAAGTAGAATGCGACACTTCCTACCATACAACGCATCGAATGGTGTCATACCAATGTTGGTGTGGTAACTGTTATTGTAGGAAAATTCTATTAAAGGTAGATGGTTGTCCAAATTCCCTTTGAAATCAAGGACACAAGTTCGTAACATGTCTTCCAGCATTTGGATTGTGCATTCTGACGGGTTGACTGTTTGAAGGTGATAAGCTGTGCTCATATCTAATCTTGTCCCCAAGTAGGTTTGAAAACTTTTCCAATATCTAGATGTAAATCTTGGGTCACGGTCAGAAACAATGGAGGCAGGTACTCCATGTCGACTGACAATCTCCTTGACATAAAGCTTTACCAATTGCTCCATCTTGTAAGTATTCTTAATTGCTAAAAAATGTGTCGATTTGGTGAGTTAATCAATTATGACCCAAATGGCATTTAATCCTCATATGGTGCTAGGCAATCCTTCTACAGAATCCATTGTAATCAATTTCCACTTCCATACGAGAATTTCTAATAGTTGAAGTAGTCCACTTGGTTTCTGATGCTCAGCTTTTACACGTTGACATGTCAAGCATCTACTTACCATTCAGCAATTTCTCTCTTCATGTTAGGCCACCAAAAATTTTATTTTAGATCTTGATACATTCTGGTGCCTCTGGGATGGATGGAAAACTTGGAATTATAAGCTTTATGTAGGAGTTCTTGTTTCAATGATGTACTAGGGGGAATCCATATACGATTTCCATAATGTAATAATCCATCAATATGGATATGACATTTGTCTTTCTCCCCTTGAACTAACTTGTTCCTTGCTTCATGGTATTCCTCCTGAGAACTTTTAATAATATTATGCAATTGAGGCTTATCCTGAACTTCTTCTTCTACTCCCTTCCTTTCAGCTTTGGTGATGACATTAAGTTGCAGACATTCTATGTCCTTCCTAACTCCTTATTGAATGGTTATCATATTAAGCATTTCATAATGACTCAACACGTCTGCAACTACATTGGCTTTCCCAGATGATAATTGATAGAACAATCATAATCTTTGATTAATTCCAACCATCGCCTCTGTCGCATGTTGAGTTCCTTCTATGTGAATATATACTTCAAGCTATTATGGTCGATATATGTTTCACATTTCTCGCCATACATGTAAGGCCTCCAGATCTATAATGCAAAACAATAGCTGCCAACTCTAAATCGTGAGTTGGGTACTGTTTCTCACAATCCCTTAGTTATCTCAAAGCATAGGCAATTACTTTTCCATGTTGCATTAACATAGCTCCAAGTCCTTGCTTAGAAGCGTCACTGTAAATTATAAACTCTGCCTTATCATTGGGTAATGACATAATTGGTGTGGTTGTTAGCCTCTCCTTTAGTTCTTGAAAGCTCTTTTCACAATCAAGAGTCCAAGTAAATTTTACGATCTTCTTGGTTAGATTTGTCAGAGGTACAACCAGTTTAGAGAAATCTTTGACAAATCTTCGATAATATCCAACTAAGCCAAGAAAACTTCTAACTTCAATCGAGGTTGTCGGCTGGGGCCATTTTGTGATTACTTCTATCTTGTTAGGGTCCACAGCGACTCCATTTTCATTGATCACATGACCAAGAAATTTTACTTCGCTCAGCCAGAATTCACATTTAGAGAATTTGGCACACAGTTGCCTCTTAGGTGTTTCTCATGTTCTTCTATGGTCTTTGAGTAGATCAGAATGTCATCGATGAATGTAATGAAAAACTTGTCAAATACGGAGCTCCTCATAATTTAAATTGGGTTGTATCTCTATTGGTTGATAATATGTAACCCTTTTATGATCAGCTCTATAAGGGTGTAAAACAGATAAGTAGAATACATTGTGAATGTGTCCCAAGGCTGGTGGTAATTTCATTTAAAAATATATGTACATGCATAACCAAATTGGTAACGATTGTTAGATTGTACAATTAAGTTGGTTTATCAGTGGATACATTGTGCCTAGCCAACTTCTTCAAATATCATGGTTACATTATCGGTACACAGTAGTCCTTAGTCAGCAATTCACACCGCTGTTTTTCTTTTGCAGTGTGTTTCCCAAGGTTTCTATTTCCTTTTCGTTCACACTTGTTTAAAATATTCATCTAAAGATTGAGAATAATATATTCACCTTTGATGGGTTACTTACTTATACACAAAATTATAATAATTGATTTTAGACATCACATTGACATAAAACTCATGCGTTTAATATTTATACATCATAGGAATTAGTCCTATTTACATTTTATTCCTATTTAAAATTCTGGGTCCTCATAATTATCCTATTCTACTTCTACTTCTTTATCAGAAGATAATCAAGATCTATTGTGTTTTCCCTCATCAGCATATAATTTCCTTCATCAGCAAATAATTACTTTCTACTACTATTCCTTCATCAACACATAATTATCCTATTCTACTACTAGTTCTTCATCAGTAGCTAATCAAGATCTGCTGTGTTTTCCCTCTTTGGCATATAATTTCCCTCTGCTACTATTTCATTCATCAGCTGATAATTATCTCATGTTGTTATTTCTTCATCAATAGATAATTATGTTATTCTACTTCTAGTTCTTCTTCAGTAGATAATCAAGATCTGTTGTGTTTTCCCTCATCGACATATAATTTC
>CM025788.1:15526439-15542870 GCA_014636745.2 Centella asiatica
TATCATCTTCTACTGGTAGTTCTTGATCAATAGATAATCAAGATCTGCTATGCTTTACCTCATCAGCATATAATGTGACGGCCCCAAAATCCCATGCCGGACTCTGGGCACCGTCAAAAATTGACAACAGAAAAAATAATATCATTCAAGCATGCCTAACACTAAATAAGAGAAATATAATCTCTATTACATTATCCAAAATAATTGTCTAATTGCGGAAGTCTGTGAGGGGTCCATACAGGCCTTACAATCTAAACATTTCTATAATAACCTTACGCTTCATTGTTCCTCTAAATGTCATCCACAAGAGAGCGATCAAGAAACGTTCATCGTGCCATTTTAGTTTTCCCTTATTAGATAGCTCGACCTTCTCGCCATAACCTGTAAAACATTTAATAATAGGCACGTGAGAGATTTATACTCGCAAGTATATAGTCATGCATTGGGTGAGCTTTCAAAGATAGATAATTCATAGGGCTTAAGTATTTGTGAGGTTGGGCGAAGACAATGCTGACACCTCTTGATAACTTGGAAAAAATATAGCTTCCAAGGTCCTCAAGTGATAATGAGGGATTTGACCCTTTACTTGAAAAAATCTTGAATAATTCACATGCGCCTTGTAACCATATCCGTTTGGTGCATGTGCCCTTAGGAACTCCATATCAAACAGTATATCAGTTGGCCAACCTGACCACCATCTGACTTCATCATAATGATATACTTAGTCAAAGCATAAATCTTTTATCTGCGAGGTTCGGTTACCGATGCCTCGATTTTTGTTCCCTATCATTCCTAGGCCCAGGGTGCCAAGCAGATGCATCCCACTAGCCTTTAGTTACCCACACGGATATACTTTACAAGTATGGGGTGAGAAAAATTAAGTCTTTTTATATTCGTATAAGATTTACCTTGGCATGTTGTAGACACCTCAATTTTGGTTTTTATTTTATTTATGTTTTTCCTTGATGTAATAAAATATGGAATGAGGCTTGTTGGATTTAATTTTGTGTAAAGTGCGGGATTGACAGTTTCTCCTCTTTGAAGTGAATGGAGTTCATGACCGAAGCCCTGATGGACCAGGAATAGAGATGGACAAACAAAATGCCAAGATAACGTACTCAAAAAATCTACACATCTGAGGGTCTTGTTGAGGTATTTAGGCTTGATGGAAAAAGAAGTGTCCTCAAGCTCATCTTCTGATAATGCTCATACAAAGCATTGGTTGGGAAGTGCAACAAGGGCTATAGTGATTTTAAGAGTGGACAAAATGCTATGAAACATGGAGCAAGGCAAGACTGCAGTAGGCGCATCAGGGGACATATTCTCGGCATCAGGGGACATATTCTCGGCATCAGGGGATATTTTCGCGACATCAGGGGATATTTTCGCGACATTAGGGGAAGAAAATGACTAGCACAAAAGTCATTCTCAAACCATCGCCAAAGTCGTCGGGTAATCCATACTAGCGCCAAATTCGGGCCATCAGGGGATAAAAAATGACTAACGCCAAAGTCTGGACATCAGGGCTAATTACTCAGCGCCAAACTCTTCAGGCAATCCAATTCATCGCCAAACTCTAAGCGTCAGGGGAAACATTTTCTCAGCATCAAGGGATATTCTTTAGGCGTCAGGAGATGTTTCTGAGCATCGGAGACTAGAGCGTCAGGGGATGAATTAGCCGTCGGAGACTAGAGTGTCAGGGGATAAAGCACACTGTCCGAGACTAGCGCATCATGGGATAAAATTAGCCATCGGAGACTAGCGTGTCAGGGGATGCAGTACACTGTCGGGGACTAACACATCGGAGGATAAAATTAAGTCATCAGAGACTAGCGTGTCAGTGATAAAGTATACTGTTGGAGACTACCGCATCAGACGATAAAAAATTTGGCCATCGAAGACTAATTTTATCCCATCAGAGACTAAGTATTTGGTCACTAGAGACTAAAATTAGCCATCAGAGACTAATTTTATCCCACAAAGGCTGTTGCTAGGATTATATGAGAACTCCTCACTGCATCAGAGATAAAAGTGACATGTGGGATGACACACGACTGACTCCAGCAATCCACTGAATCAGTAGAAGCTAAGAAATAGGAAAATAAAGAAGGTGGTCCAATAAGAAAAGACTAGCCGCAATGGATGTAACATAGCAGTTTTGGCGTGCAAGAAAGTCATCTGGAAAAAATGGAAGTTATTTGACAGAGCTACAATTACCGGATTAATATCAGAAATATCTTAAGAGATAGCTTGTGGAGGAAGCCTAGAGGACAGAGGAGCTGGGCCTATAAATAGATACCCCAGAAGAAGAGTAAAAAAGAAGGAGGGGGGAGAAAATACATACATAAGAACAGATAGAAGGAAAAGAGAGAGTGACACACAAGGAGATATAGAAAGAGAGGTAGAAGTGAACTGTAAGGGAGCTTCAAATTCTTTTCTTAGAATTTCGCTAAGGAAAAGACCCTATTTTCTTACACAAACATCCTCCTTGTAATTTTCTGTTCTGTATCAATCAAAAAAACCAAGGCTTGCTGAATTGTTTATTTATCTTGAGCCCCTGTCCCCCTATCTTTTGCTTCGATCAAGGTTAGTTCATATTCCTATAATAGGGTGGTTTCCAGTCCAGAATAGCTTTGTCCATAGCTACCTCTATTGGGAACACCGTTATACTTAGCCTCATACACTACGTATCATCCAATCTCACATTTTATCATAAATACATTTGTCTTGGCATGATTTTTGGTTGATTTCAGTTCATATAAAGAAACTTAAATGGTTTGATTTTTATTCCGTTATCCGCATGTAAATATTTACACAGTTATGATTTCTTTTCTAATCTTTTGTTTTGTGTTTTATCTGAGCTAATGATTCATGGAGTTCAAACCCTTCTTGGACAACAGTAGAGAGTCTGTAATAAAGGGGCCAGCATTCACTGAGACACATCTTGTTTAGTTTTAATATAGCTATTTTTTAGAAAATGTTGTAAGTTTGGCTTGTTTTGGGCAAGAATAGTTTGGTTTTACTTTGGGACTGGTCCTTCATCTCTAGTCTATTCCTTGTAATATGTGTGAGAACTCAAAATTTTATTTTCTTAAATAAATAGGAATAAAATGTTTATGAGATGTTTTCCTATGAGGTATGAATTTTATATGCTTGAGTATTATGTCCATGTGATGTCCAAAATTTATAGCCTCAATTTCCTTTGTAAAATCATCAAAGGGATTTGAATTCACTAATCTCAAAATCTTGTATGAGATTAATTTAATCAAGTATGAACAAAGATTGATGTTATGGAATAGGAGTGTGAGATTAAGTAATTTAGCTTGTACGGAGATGGAAGGAGTTACGTGTGAAGTTACTTGATTAGTAGGCAGGTTGTGTGGCAGCAACTGATTAAAGACAAGCTGCATGTGTGACAGCAGCTGCTTATTATGTTGATTAGTTGTTTAAGAGTTATGATGAGCAGCCGTTTTACCGTCCAGACTAACCAATCATCTTATCTCAAGGCTTAATCTTAGTCTGTTATAAATACCTCATTCAGAGGTAAAATTTTAATCTTTTTTCTAAAAAAATTTCTCTTCTAAAGTTCTTCTCTAAACTTACCATCTTCATACAATTACTTTCAGACAAGCTTTAATCCCTTCCGTCAAGTCAAGAGGTAAGAATCTTATGTTCTCCTCTGTTTTTTTTTCTTGCATAGCATCCGAGAGTATTAGCTGTGTGTGCTAAGTCTTCAGGAAAGAATATGTTGTTTTTATGAAAAGAAGCTTATGCACCACAGAAAGGATGATTATGTATCCTAGGTTTGAGTTCGTTAATTCTGGGCACCATTCTTGTTCTTGAAGATCTTCTTTTATAGCAGAAACAAGTTCTAATGTTAGTCTCTGATGAGATAACCTTAGTCTCTAATGAGATACTTTAGTCTCTGATGAGATAGATGTTAGTCTCTAATGAGATAACCTTAGTCTCTGATGGGATAGTTTAGTCTCTGATGAGATAGATGTTAGTCTCTGACGAAGGATTTCCTTAGTCTCTGATGAAAGAAGTTTAAATTAGTCTCTGATGACGTCATCATTAGTCTCCGACAGGCTAAGTTTAGTCCCTGAAGACGTCATCCGTAGTCTCTGATGGGAAAAAATTATGTTAGTCTCTGATGGCTAAAGATATTAGTCCCCGAGGAGTTTGGCGCTAGTCAACTGAGTTTGGCGCTGAATTACTTTTCTCCGAGTAGTTTGGCGCTGAACAGTTTATCTACTGATGTCATGGCTTCATCAACAGCCTCTTGTTCCTCTGGAGTATAGATTTCTTCATCTTCACTATCCATACTCTCAGCTTCACTTGCCTCAGCTTCATTTTTCTCTTCAATGAGAACTGTTTTCCCATTAAGCTTCTTACTCGAACTCCCAGCCTCAAGTGTCACTGATTTGTCATTTTTATGGTCTTAACTTAGACTTTCTCTTTATTGAACCTCTAACTCATAAGTTTTGAGGTTCCCATAGAGCTTCTCCAAGGATATTGAGCTCATATCCTTGGCTTCCCTTATGGTTGTAGTTTTGGCATCCCAGCTCTTTGGCAATGCCCTTATAAATTTCAGATTCACATCCTTTATAGCATATGTTTTGCCAAAGATCCTCAAGTCATTAATTAACCTATTGAATCTATCAAATAAGTTTGTTAGAGATTTACCAGGTTTGCTTGTAAACAGCTCATACTATTGGATCAACAAGGACTGCTTGTTTTCCCTTACTTCCTCAGTCCCTTCACACAACACTTGTATTGTCTCCTAGACTTCTTTGGCATACTTGCAATTAATGACACTATTAAACTTGTCATTGTCCAAACCATTAAAGAGAATGGTCATAACTTTAGCATCCTTCATGGAGTCTTCCTTTTCTTCAGTTGTCATGTCTTTTAGGAGTTTGGGGATTGAATGCTCAGAGACTACTTGGCCATCTATTATTTCCAAAGGAAAAAGCTTCATTGGTTTAGGAGGTCCTTCTTCCAAGATTGTTATGAAGGAAGGATCTGTAGATTTGAGATGCATATGCATCATTCTCTTCCATAAGAAATACTCCTCCCTCACCAACAGTGGGATCTTCACATTTCCACTTCTGTTACTCATCTTGATCGTCTAGTATGTATGTCAACTAGAATGCTTTGATACCGATTGTTATTCCTGAATGAGTAATTCGAGGGGGGGGGGGTGGAATACAATTTTAACTTTTCCTCCCAATGTAAAGATCAAGATATAAATTAATTGCAGCACTAATAAACAAAACAAATTACATTAATGAATAAGAATTTATTTTATTGATACTGGAATCTGAAATTACAATCTGGTTATCAAAATTGATACCAGCTTCTGAAATCTGTTCAAGTATGAATAGTTGCTATCTAGAAATGAATTTCTAGCTTCCCAAGTTATGGAAAACTTGTTTCTCAAATTCTATGAATTTGTTGCGTTAGATTTCAGAGTGTATAAATTCTTTCTCTTTTTGTATTGCGTATTTCTCTCTCTCTTTTTCTCTTCTTTTTGTGTTGTGAGTGTGAGGACCCAAAATTTTAAATAGAAAATAAAGTGTAAATAGGATTAATTCATATAAGGTATGAATTTTAAATGAATGAGTTTTATGTCAATGTGATGTCCAAAATTCAATGATTTCAGTTCCTTTGTAAAACCATCAAAGAAATTTATTAATCTCAAATCTCATATGATCAAGTGAATTATGTGTATAGAAAGTTACATGTATTAAGGAGGGAATCACCAGAGGAGTACATGTGTTGTTAGTATTAATTAGTAGGCTGTATGTATAAGCTGTTTGTATGTCAATAGCTTATTAAAGGTAAACTGCATGTACGACAGCAACAGCTTAGTATTTTACCAGCTGTTAAGATGTTATGATGAACAGTCATTTTACCGCCCAAACTGACCAATCATTTTATCTCAAAGCATAATCTTAGCCTACTGCTCTAATCAATTCATAAACACTATAAATATCTCATTCTGAGATAAAATTCTAATCTATTTTCTAAAACTTCTCTCCTAGAACTTCTCTTTAACCCAACATCTTCATAAATTTCAAGTTCTTTCTCTCGAGCAACTATCTTTTTAGAACAAACAAGCTTTCAATTTCTTCCTTAAAGACGAAGAGGTAAAAAACTTTATACTCTGCTCTATTTTCTTTCTTGCATAGCATTTAGTGGTACTAGTCGTGCATACTAGGTACCCAAGAAAAGAATAAGCTTCAAGAGCTGCAATAATGCTCTTTTGCATTTTTGTATAATACTTACGACAACTAGGACGATGATACACTGTGGCGCCCCTGAAAATCCCCCGAGCCGGGCCCCGGACACTGTCAGCAATTTGGGTGACATTCCTCGAGATCCCCAGGCTGGAACTCCGGGCTGCACCAGAAAACTTACAACACAACATCACAACAGCAAAACAAATAACACGGCCAAGCCTTAACAACATATCTGTGGGAATTTTATTCCCAAAATACATTATTACAAAATCTTAAGGTCCACATCATCTTACAAAACCTCAAAGCTTGAAAATAAACAGGCTGCAGCGGAAACAAAACTCTAGATGGCTCATATGGCCTTACAACTTAAACACACTTAAGCAATTCTCTCCTTCCCTCTCTTAGGGGACTCAGCCTTTACGACATAACCTGAAAAACATTCATAGCATTCCACATGAGCGTTTACGCTCAGCAAGTATATAATCATAAGTAAGAAGAATAGATAATTCAAAAGCTTTAATATTCATTGAGATTAGGCGAAGCAATGCCAACACCTCTTGAAAAATTCCATCAACAAGTATCGTTTAGGGTTCCCGAGTGATATCAATGGGTTATCCCTCTTTAACAAATAAACCTTGATTCGCCCTCTCTTCATCAGATAATGCATCACCTGACCAGACTGATCATTATCTGACTTCCATATATAATCAAATTTCATCCCAGCTGGTCAGCCTGGTCGTTTGACTCATCATTTGACATACGTAGTCCTTCGCAGAAAGCATATGGTCTGCGGAAAAGAATCTCATTACCGATGCGTTGCCTCAGTCTAACATTCTTTATCATCATTGGCCAGAATACCAGGCGAAAGTATTCAACAGCCCCTTAACTTTCCATATGGACATATCTTCTTGTAAACATTTTCTTAATTTTGAATAGCCTTGTCGTGCTAATACATTAAAAGCAGCGACTGCCAACAACACATATTGGCGTGCTCAAGAATTAAAAGACAGTGATCATCACAGGCGGAAATCTATATATCCATACAGAAGTTACTTGGGTGTGCATACAAGTCCATGACTTGCAACACCCAAACATCATCTTTATCATCATTTGGTGTGCTAGGAACTTTAAACAGCTAGCAACCACCCAATAACACATATTTCAATTATCAACATCTTTTCACGTACATCGGATTCAATGATCGTATGTTACTTAAACATAAAAGAATTCATCATCATGCATAGGCATTAACATCATTCATTTACGTAAATTGAATTAATGATTTTACGTAATCACTAAGAAAGAAGTGGAATGAATATATACTTGCCTTGGTCCTTAGCTAGATTCACTAAACTGGTTGAGAAAGGGTTCTGTAAAATATCATTGTTGGTATAACATGAGAAATCCATACTTAAAAGATGGCTATTCAGATTAGTAAAAGGTTATCAGGGCATGAGGTTGCCCATTGGGGAAAAATTTCACTTGTCAGAGACTATTTAACTCATCAGAGACTGCTGACATCATCTTTACTCATCGGAGACTAAGGATGACGTCATCAGAGACTAATAAACCCATAAGAGACTGATGACATCATCTTAACTCATCGGAGACTAAGGCTGACGTCATCATCAGAGACTAACATATATCTTATCAGAGACTATGGATGACGTCATCAGAGACTAAGCTTAGCCTGTCGAAAACTAAGGATGACATCATCAGGGACTAATTAACTCGTCAGGGACTAATGACATCATCTTAACTCTATCGGAGACTAAGGGTGACGTCATCAGAGACTATTAAACCCATAAGAGATTGATGACGTCATCTTAACCCTATCGGGGACTAAGGGTGACGTCATCGGAGACTAACATTTCATCAGGGACTGATGACATCATCTTAACTCTATCAGAGACTAAGGGTGACGTCATCGGAGACTAACATTTCATCAGTCGGAGACTAATGCTGACGTCATCAGAGACTAACATCAACACAGTCGGAGACTAATGCTAACGTCATCAAAGACTAACATCAACACAGTCGGGGACTAATGCTGACGTCATCAGAGACTAACAACATCTCATCAGAGACTAACAACATCTCATCAGAGATTAACAACATCTCATCAGAGATTAACATAAAGCTTGTCTCTGCTACAATGGAAAATCTTACAATAACAAACTCAACCTAGGTTTCCTCATGAATATGCAGAAGAATACAGTCTTTCTTTTAAAACTTCATTCTTCCTTGCAAATCTAGTATATACAGCTAATACACTCCGACGATAAACAAAAAGAAACAAACAGAGGAGAACTTGAGATTCTTACCTCCTGGGTTGACGAAAGAGATCAAAACTTGATTGACAATAATCGTCCAGAAAAGAGAACCTTGAAATTATACAGAGATAGTAGGTTTAAAGAAGAACTTTGGAAAAGGAAATCTTTAGAAAAGAGACTAAAATGTTCCTCCGAATGAGGTATTTATAAGAGGCTGAGATTAAGTTGTGAAATAAAATGATTGGTTAATCTGGACGGTAAAACGGCTGCTCATCATGATTCTTAGCAGCTAAGCATCGTAATAAGCCTGTTGTCCTTCATGCACATACGTTTAATCCACTTGATGACACACAAGCAGCTTATTAATCAAAATAATCATACGTAAGCACTGATGTCATCAAACTTAAGCTCTTGAGTCCTTCAGAAGACTTAACCAACAAACGCAAGCTTCTTTTAAAAGCTTACAATACGGTACTGCATGTATATATAACATCACTTGTTTATTCTTGCAACCAACATCAAACAACTATAACCCCTTTAATGGGTCCAAAAGTATTCATACAACCAAAAGCGTCATATAATAACCATATTCATATTAAAAAGAAAAGAAAATAACATAAAATAAAATAAAATGAGTGAATAAATTATTTATAGATAAACAAATTTTCCAGGTCGTCACATACACCCTGAATTTTGTAAGAATGTACTATTATTATTTAGTATATTATTGTTGTATGGATGTGTTGTTAACTATTTCCTTCTTCTGACGGCGCCCGAGTCCCGTGTGGGATTTTGGGGCTGTCACAGTGAATATATATTTACTTGTATACTTTCCACACAGCTTCTTATTCTGATCTTTTCTACTTTTTAACAACTACTCTGATCAATTAGAGTAGCTTCTCTTTATCAGTAGTTATAACAACTCTGTTACCTAGCATCTCTGTTAAGTCACATCACCGTTACAAAATTTCTTAGCTTTCACAGATCAGCTTCCCAACCTTGTTAATCCAAATGTAACTTGGTTATGGATCTTTGGTCGGTTTCTAGTTCATTTAAGAACTCTGGTAAAGGTATGATGTGTCAAGTCATTTATCCTTTGATGTGACGTTGTTCATCAGTGGATATTTATCCCCTGATGACTTTGCTCATCAGTGGACATTTATCCCCTGACGATTTTGTTCATCAGTGGATATTTATCCCTTGACGACTTGTCCCCTGATGACTTGTTCACTTATAGCTTATCCCCTGACCAGCTTCGTTGGTAGCCAATCTCTCCTTATTAGTCAACCATCCTTATATTAATTTCACCACCTTAATTTTATCAGTCATATGTCATCTCCTATGTCATCTTTAGTTTCTAATTATTTATCCCCTGATGAACAGTCTCTGGTGCTGAGAAATTCATCCCCTGATGACGAGAAACCTATCCTCTGATGCCAAGAACTTGTCCCCTGATGCCCAAACACTTTGGCGCTTCACAATTTATCCATTAATGCCCGAGCAATTTGGCGCTTAGTAATTTTGGGCTGCACCTGACTTCAGCGATAGAGAATTTCCCGATAACTTTAGCGATAGTCATTTTGAGTTTGGTGGTGTTGTTGATTTCCCCAACGACTTTGACGATAGTCATTTTGAGTTTGGCAACGATCAAATCTTCTCAAGGCTACCTTAATGCATTGGAGTGTCTTTGCCTTAGTCTCTAGTAGCTTCAACATTAGTCTCCGATGAACAAACACTTAGTCTCTGAAAGACTTAGTCTCCAACGAACAAAAACTTAGTCTCTGATGAACAAAAACTTAGTCTCTGACGAACAAAAACTTAGTCTCTGATGAACAAAAACTTAGTCTCTGACGAACAAAAACTTAGTCTCTGATGAACACAAACTTAGTCTCCGATGGGCTAATTTTGTTTGACCAACTTTGACTTTTGTTGAACTCTCCAAATGCATTCCTTGTAGTCTCTAATGGTCTCCTGCAGTCTCTGATGGTAGTCTTTGATAGAACACTACTACAGGTACTTGTACAATTACAAAATCTAACAATTCTATGTTTATACATCATCATCAAATGCTATAATTCCTAACACTGTTTCTGCAGAATAAACACTACTAGCTATTTCTTCTTCAAATGCAGTATCCACTGATGAGCACAATATCCACCAAGGCTCAGAATTATCCTATGACTGGCTGTTGTGATGATTTATTCTCTAATTTATCTTCTGATGTACATTTTACACTGTCAGAGGATAATTTTTAATGGCCTGTCTATTATCCACTAATGAACAGTTTACACTATGAGATGATAATACTTAGACAAAGCCAGTTGCAAGTTATCTGTTGATGTTTATAACGCATCAGCAGGTTCTAATACAATTACAAACTCTAACAATTCTAATTGTTATACATCATCATCAAATATTATAATTCCTAATAGAAGGAACCAAGCATGGCACCATACCGAACATTAGCACAACAAATGACGGAGAAATTTAAAGAAATCACCATTGGCTATGTCTCAAAAATAAAGAATAGACAACCGGATGCCTTAGCAACATTAGCATCAAAAGTAGCCATGGGCGACAAAGGCTTGAGGTTGTAAGTAACAAGAACAAACCTCCCAGTCACAGTCCTCAAGCTCTTCCCAAAAAAGGCTAGAAACAATTGGAGGCTACCCATCTTGAAACAATTGTCAAGCAAAGAAGACCATTTACCCCTAGTCGAACCCCAAAATTATGTGGTCATCAAGGACACATTGTACAATCGCGAGGCTGATGAAGTTATGTCAAGATGCCTTGGAGACAAAGAGGTCAAACAAAGGCTCGAAAACATGCATAAAGATAATTGTGGAGTCTCTAATGTTAGCTTATATCGGAGGCTGCAAAGGTAATGTTTCTTTTTGTCCAACTATGAGGAATGCGACGAAGGTATTATAGAAACAATGCCCTTAATTCCAAGAATTCCCGAGTGAAGAGGAATGTGCCTTTCTTGAAGAGGTCGAGGATTGGAGGCAAGTTTACAATGACTTCCTCTCACATGGAATCCTCCCAATGGATAAAGGAGATGTAATCAAAGTAAAAATAGAAGACGATGAGGTACCAATTGATAGATGGTGAACTCTACCGAAGGGGTTTCAATGGTAACCCTCTAAGACGCCTACAACAAACTGATGTCCAAGACTTGCTCTACCAAATGCATCAAAATGAACATCAAGGAAGCCAAAGACTACACATAATTTCATGACCATGGATACTACTAACTAACAATGGAGCGAGACTGCCTCAATTTTGAGAGGAAGTGTCATTCGTGCCAAATACACGGCAACCTAATTCATGCCCCCCTGGTCGACTTATGCACAACAACTCCATAGCATTTCCACACATGGGGCATAGACCTCGTAGAGATGTGGCAACATATGAAACTTGACAACAACAGAGATGTACACTAAATGGGTAGAGGTCATTCCAATGAAGAAAGTAACTGGGGTTGCAGTGTTCAAGTTCATCAAAGAGCATATCATCTGCGGATTCGGAATATCTCAAGTCATACTCTTCGATAATGACACACCATTTGTGAATAGACATGTGAAGAATCTGTTTGACCAATACCATATGAAACATTACAAGTCAAGCCCTTACTATCCCAAAGGCAATGGACAAACAAAGGCAACCAACAAGATCTCGATCAAAAACTTATCCAAGACGCTAGAAGATCACCCGAGTACATGGGTCGAGCAATTGCCACATATTGCACTTCAAAGAGAACTTCAATAGGTGAAACCCCTTATTCCTTGGTATATGGAGAAAACGTTATCGTACTTGTGAAAATCGCAATCCCCTCAACAAGAATGAGGCTATAAAGAGAAACCCAAGAAGATAATAAGGCGGAAATACTGGAAGCTTTGGGAGATTTCACGGAGGAGGCACAAAAAAGGGTGGCCAAACACCATGATAAGCTTCGGAGACAATACAATGGCGTAGTGGTTCATATAAGTTTCAATTAAGAGGACCTTGTCCTTAAGAGAACACCACTAGTTATAAAGGGAATGTCATCCCCAAAAAGGGAAGGCCCTTACGTTGTCAAAGTAGTCTCTAAAAGTGGATTGTACGCTTGGAAATCCTGATTCCGATGAAGATTGGGGACCTATCATCACAAAATGGGTTAAGAAGAACTACTCATAAGGTGGCAACAACATCAACAAAGAAGGAAACATACCATCAAGTCCATTAACAAATTAATCAAGATCTAGGTAACAAAGAAGGAAGGGTGGAAGCTTAACAAAAACCTCTTGCAAGGGCACAAAAATTATAAATCTCGAAGGAATGAAATGAAAACTCCTCCTTTCCGCAAGATCGTCACTTTCACCACGCTACCTAGATAATCCACTAAACCATAAAGGGCAATCAAGGTGAAAACAAAACTATCGCATGATGACGAGGGTGAAGCCAAAACTCGTCTATCCACTTCGTCAAGATGGATTTGCACCCATCGCATTATGACAAGCGTGAAGCCAAAATCATACCTAGCGTCTTGTCGAGATGGAATCGCACCCATCGCATGATGACAATCATGGAACCTCTCCGCCTCATCGAGATGGAATTGCACCCATCGCATAATGACAAGCGTGAAGCCAAAATCATACATATCTGCATTGCAGAGATGGGATTGCACCCATCGATAATGACGTGTGGGAAGCTAACATTTAGCTCGTTTTACAAGACTTGTCTAAAGGCTCACTCTTAAAAGAGGATCAAATCTTTGATGTCAACGCATTCCAAAGGTAAGCAAATGCAATATCAAAGGCATGGAAATCTAACATCAATTATATAGAAATTTGTTAGGTTTTATAACATTTGATGATGATTGTATTTAGATTACTTAGGAATACAAATGTACATAAAGTGTTAATTAGTAACACTGAAGTTTTGTAGCCAGTAGTTATCTCTTTGGTTGTAATTCATTTATTCTTTAATTGTAAGTAACTGTTGGAAAGTGTATCAAAGCTTCAACAAGTCATTTTGTGTATTTGATCCATCGGAGATTAAGAATAAAGCATCAGAGACTAAGCTTACGTCATCAGAGACTAAGCTTAGTGTATCAGAGACTAAGCTGATGTCATCAAAGACTAAGCCTAAAAGCATCGGAGACTAATAACTCTATTGGAGACTATACAACCTGACATCATCAGAGACTAAAAGACCAGAGACTAAATGTTGACTTGCTCAGGGACTAAAGCTGAAGCTATCAGGGACTAGTCGTGAATTATTTCCTGATGAGATACAGAGTTCGAATTGAATAAGGAATGTCTTCTACGTAGACTGAGATATTATTGAAGACGTAGCTGGTAAGGAAACTAACTAGAAATCTATTCCTAATCAAAAAAGAAAGATTGTATTTGATTCGGATAAGGAAGCTGAATTTTATTCAAAATTGGTAACTGAATTAATTACAATTCAGTTTTAGAAGCTATAATTAGGTTTTATAGAATTGTAATTTCGAAGCTGTATAGAATTCATAGTTTGTATCTTTACTATACAGAATAGAAGCTGACGATCATATCGTTGTGATTGTTAGAATTTGTACTCAATTGTTAAATCAATAAAAGCAATTGTTTATAAATTGATTTGAGTTCTTGTTCTTTATTTCCGCAAGTAATAATTGATTTCTTGAAGAACAAGCAAAACAAAAAAATTTAAAAAAACTTTTTTTCCCCCCCCCCCCCCCCCCCCTACAAGTTCTCGGCTATCTCATTGGGAAAACAAAATTCTATGCCAAAAGGAGGATCAAAGGGCCGAGGGGCACAACAACACCAACTTAAGACGAGGAGGGTGCAAGGCTAGAATAAAAATGAAGTTCTTCCCTCACACACAAAAGAAAACATCATCCTCATTAGTTAAGATCAGCTTCCCACAATCATCCTCAAGGAAAGCCTCTAGCACAAATCTCAAAGGCTCCCCTTAAAGGGGGCAAGCTTGAAGAGGTCAGTCAATGACAAACAGGCTCAAAAATGACAAAACTCCTAATGTTCATTCAAATAAGCCAAACAATATAGGCTATAATGATCATACAAGATATAAGCATAATGAAAGGAACAACACATGAAGTCATGGGGCAACACATGAAGTCATGGAGCAACAGATATTCATATAGTTATTCCAACTTTACAAGTTGTGATCCCTACAACTATGAGGATTACAAGCGATAAACTTTAAGCATCCATGTGCCACTAAACTAAGATGGAAGACCATTACACAAAAGAAGTCAAGCCGCCACTTTAGAAACTAAGGCAATGGAGCACAAGGCTATAACATCTAATCTAAGTCATGCCCTAGGGGCAAGTCAAGTGAAAAGCCTTCAAGGCGAGCCTCCAAATTAGCTAAAGTAACAACTTGCTTCGAGTCAAGCCTTTCACAACCGGCTATCTTGGCATCAATCTCCCTAACACAAGACAACAATGTAGAGCGCTCCTCACAATATCGGGCAAGAGCATCGACACAGATGACTTGAAGATTCTTCAAGTTTAAGGCCTCTCTATGAGCAAGGAGTGTCTCAAGGCGAAGGCGGAAGAAAGACACATCGGCCATAAAAGTCTCTAAATCATCAAGAAGATGCTTGAACTCTTCTATGTCACCAAAGGAAATGTCAAGTGCCTTGGTACTGTGAAAGATGACAAACATGCAAGCAAGCTCACCAAGGAGGAATACTTGTAAACTCGCCCTCCAACCACTAAATGACTCCAAAACACATGGGAAAAGGTGAACCAAATGATCCAAGGAATGGTGATTGGACTCGTGAATGGCAAACCAATTCCAAAATATGATGTTGGAAGAAGGACTACGAGAAATAGATAAAGAGGGGTTGTTGGCACAAGGAGTGGCCTTCGCAAGGTCAAAGGGGAAAGTAGACTCCTCTGTAGATGCAACCAAAGGGGCATTAAGAGTTTGTTCCCCACCCTTACCTCATATAGCAACAATGGTACCTAGCAAAAAGGAGAACCAAATGTGAGTGCCACAAGCTCCACAAAAACAATGTTTACAAAAGTTGACAAAGCATAACAACTACCTTCGTGATTCGAAGACTCCTCACCAAGGCTACCTTCCAATAGGTGAACAAAGTCATCGTAGCTATACTCGAGCCCATTCTCAAGTGCACCCCACTTCCAAGAAAGTCATCTCATCATTTTTCGGAGGCTTCACTTGAGAGGGAGGGATATAGGGCTCATGATTATCCATTGAAGTAGAAAGACTCTTGGCAAGAGAAATCAATGCTTGGGAAATTGAGGTATCACTTTAAGGCATTGGATGAGGAAACACATGAACAACCTCCTCATCTACACTGGGAGTCACCCCACCACTTGGCTCATTAGGGCTCTTTTGCAATGATTCCCCAAGATGAACTTGAGGAGAAGAAAGGTAGAAGGTGGAAACCCAACATCACCTCCACAAGCTGAGGAAGCACACACCCTCTTTCCACGTAAAGTACTAGCACCCTTGTTATCAGTCAACCGGGTCCTCTTGGAAGAAGTAAGGATAGAAATATGAGAGGATGACAAAGGAGTCTTGGAGAAGAGTCAACTTGCTTCCCGAATTCTAGACTCAAGGCATACGAGATGAATGATTTCCTTAGACAACCAAGAAGATGAGCAAGAAAGTGTTTGGGCGCCTCCAACGGTGAAGGAACTAGCTTGAGTGCCCTCTACAACTTGGCCAAAACATCACCCCAAAATCGGTGGTTGCGAGAAGTAAACAAGCTCGCATGATCAACGCTAGGAATGATGAAGGAATGCCAATTAAGAGGGGACTCTAGAGAGTCCACTAGATAACCAGATGACCTTAAACAAAATTCGAAGAGCCTTTGATGAAGTACTTCTTCAAGGAATCCTCATAAGTGCTAGAATATTCTCGAAGGGGAGTTGGGG
>CM025788.1:15542970-15586071 GCA_014636745.2 Centella asiatica
GGGGGGGGGGAATTCCTTTGTCATGGCCAAATTGCCTTGCCACAGGCTTGGGTGAGTACCTTGTAGTCCTGGCCCACTTTGATCAATGATTTAGGACACAGGGCAAGACCTCGCATAAAACAACCATGAGGAAACGGTGCTCATGTTAGTAGCCAAACAATCAACACTCTTTCCTTGCGTGGATACCAAGTCAAATCCTATCACCTTCGAAGGCCTGATGGGTGTAAGGACGACAAAAGAAATCGGTATGGTTGTCTAAACACTCCCTCAAGTCATCGCGCAGGCGACGCTTGGACCAATGATCAATGTTTTATAAAATTGAATCAATGATTGTTGAATTCTTATGAGATTAGGGATTCAGAAACTCGAATCAAGGTTTTTGGTTTCTTCTAAACATTAGTTTCATTTTTTCTCGTTTCTCGTGCTCATTTCAATTTAATTGTGAATTAATAAATAATATCACATTATTATATATCTATTAAAATTTGCAACAGATAAAATTATCAAGCGTGCATAACTTATAGAAATAAACTCATTGATTGTACTAAGTATTATTTTCATTTATCATCAAATTTTACTTTATTTTAATAATTACATTTATGGTTTCTCCCAATTAAGTTCATCGCTAGTGTTTTGTTATGTTTTTACTATGTATAAAATAGAAGGGAGAGATTGAAATAAAAATCTGGGTTACAAATCGCCTACAAATTTGAGGGTGAATTAAAAATGCGAGTTCAATACTTTAATTGTGGTTCTAGCATCCATGATAATTTTAATTGTCGTTCTGGCATCCATACATGTAAATCATCAGATGGAATTGGAGTGTATCAATAGAAACATATCAATTTAGACAGTCTTATGCGGCTCAGATAGCGACTGGTTCAACATGTTATTACTTCAAGAGACATTCCCCTCAAAGTTCAATATGAATCTTTGTGTACGAGTTGTGAGATTTATGGGCAATATCTAATAGTAAGAAGTATAAAAAATGAAATTGTTTCTATATATATTCGAACTACCTGTGAAAAGAAAGAAAAGAGAAGAATAAACATTAACTATTTTATCTAGGACTATAAACGAAATCCAAAATATCTTCTATTTGTTGGTATTTGTATTCAAAAAAGCGGATATTTTCCTCATCTAATTAAAAGCATATCCATATTTGTATCTGTGATACCTGTTTCCTATTAAATTGTTGTTTACATTAAATTTTATACAACATATACATGAAATTCCTATAAACATAAGTGTTATTTTAAAGTTATGTAAAGGTTTATAGTCAAATATAATTGATAATGTATAACAATGATTATTTTAATTTGTATGATAGTTTTTTTAATTAATTGAATGCAAGAATATTTAGTATGTCACATATAATTAATAATTAAATTTATTTTTATTGTATTATATCTGCTCTTAGAATTGTTAGAATTTGTAATTGTACTGAAACTGAAAGTGCAGCTGATTTTGTCCAAGTTATCCTTGACAATGTAAACTCTTCATCAGTGGATAATAGATACACTGGTGGAAGTTATCTGTTGATAATGTAAAATGCAAATCAAAAGATAACTCAGAGGATAATTTATCACTACAGCCATAAGAGGATATTTTGTAACAACATTTGATGAACTGAAATTCAAGATTAATGAACTGAACTTGTGTTGAACTGGGATTGAAGATTGAACTGAACTTTAATATTATTAGAGGAACTAAACTTAAACTCTTATCAACAATTGAACTACAACAGTGGATAAAGTTGTTCATTAGTGGATAAGCCATCGGTGGATAATTTTTTCAACAGTGGATAAAGTTGTTCATTAGTGGATAAGCTATCAGTGGATAAAGTTGTTCATTAGTGGATAAGTCATCAGTAGATAATGTCATTGTCAGGTATAACACATCATCAAAGGATATTATTCACTCAAAATACAATGTCTCTTAAAGGAATGATGGTCTGTACCAGCAAATGAAAGCTCAAAATAATTCTGCAACTCACTTGCAGAATTGTACTATCAGAGACTAAGAATTAGTTTATCGAAAACTAAGAATTAACCTATTAGAGACTAGAAATTAGTCTATCGGAGATTAAGAATTGTACTAGCAGAGACTAAGAATTAGTCTATCAAAAACTAAGAATTAGTCTATTGGAGACTAAGAATTAGTCTATCGAAGATTAAGAATTGTTCTATCAGAGACTGTTATTAAAACTACATAAGAAGTCCTAATATGCATTAGAGACTAAATGACCATCAAATACTAACTCATCATAGTCTAAATGGTCATCAGAGGATAAATGGTCATCAGAGGATAAATGATCATCATTGAAGATGACATATGAGATGATATGTGACTGATTGCAGCAGTCCATTAACTCAATTAGGGCTGTGAAATTAAAATAAAAGTGGTGATCCAATAAAGAGAAATTGGCTAATAGAGAAGTTTCAAAGAGATAAGTTATACATATACACAGCAGGGTGTATAAACTGTAAAGATAACTTATACAAACTTAAACACCAAAATAAAGAAGTTGGTCCAATAAGAACCAGAGAAACTCAAAGTGATAAGTTATACAAACGCAGGCAAAGCTGCAGAGATAACTTATAAGAACTCTAAAAATAAAATAAAGGAGCTGGTGCAATAAGAAGAGAGTGTACCAAAGAAGTTAAATGACAGATTGGTGTACAAATAAGGTTATACAAAAGAGAAGTTATGTGACAGAGTTGTAATTATCAAAGAACATCAAAGATTTTTGGATGCAGCTCAAAGAAGAACATTGAAAAACAAGGGAGTTGTGTCTATAAATAATCATGATGCACGTCATATAAACTTATAGAATTTTATATATTCTATTATTTTTTTTAAGATTGTTTTAACCTGTATGATTGGATTTTTCAAGAATATAATAAATAATAAAATATTAAAAAAATTACTACAACTCAAAATATGTTATCATATAAATTTTCTTTTACCAACTTACCAATCCTTCTTTTCCTTATGTTTTCTAGTTATTTACTATCTTCTTTCAAAATAAACGACGTTTGGTTTTTTTTTTTTTCATGTAATTGTAGATGAAATTTAGTACACGTTAAATATTTTATAAAATTTTAATTTCTACATTATATTGATCTTCATTTAAAATATTTTTAGTTTTAACTTTTTTTTGAAAAAATAACATAAAAATCACCGATAGAAGCTAACCTTTTCCGAATTTCAATAACAAGAACTTTTTAGTTTTACTCTGAAAAGAATTACTATTGTTAACCTCCAAAAATTACTATTTTTTTCTCTTATGGCCGAAACATTTTTTATCGAGAAATTGTGGTGGCATGTTCATATTGAGATAAAAATTGAGAGCTAGCAGCTATAATTGATTTATAGAAAGAGAAGCAAATTATTAGAACTTGAGAAGTTATAATTCATTTACAAAAATAGAAGTTGTATCAAAATAAATAGAGAATTAAAATATTGAGTGAGAAATACGAAGAGCGACAAGTTCTTAGAAATTGAAAAACTAGAAATTACTCTCGAGACAGCAACTGGTGATCACTACCAAAAAGAGTTGTAAGATTCAAATTGATTGACAATAAAATTATTTATTGTTAATTGTCATTCATATCTTGAAATTTACTTTATTGTTTTATTATATCATATTCATATAACTATTCTTGAGCAAAATTATTCATATCAATTTAATTTAAGAAACAATTTGAAATTGTATTCAACCCCTTATACAATTACTCATCCGGGAATAACATATAGGCATATTCGTATTTGCATTCAACCGTTTACCCCCTCAACTTTATCCGCACCAAGAGAATTCATCATTCTTTTGAGAATTTTTTGTTCGTCAATCTTCTCACCTCTTTTTCTTACATAAATTTTCTTAATTAGACTAAGAGGTAAGAGTCGATCGATATAGACCCATGTTTCTTTCATGGTCTTTTTAATACGTGTATAGGACTTCACTTGACGAGTCAAAATGGCACACAAACGAAATGCACATAAGTTTAGTACTTCCTCCACTTGACAAAACAAATCTAAGTAATATTGTAGGCAAGAATGCAATAAACAAGACTATTACACTTGACCTTGTAATATGGAAGTTGATTTTACTTGTAAAACACTTGGACATCGATTATAAGCAGTCAAGTAGACGGATAGAATACACTATTTGTAAAGAGCAATTTTCTTCACAATATTCTCCATCGACCATTGTATTAAAGATAGAACATAATAGAGCGAAGGGTTCTTTCTTGCTCAATATTCTAGTATCTAAAATTATTTCCAACCTTCTGAAGATGAGCTTTATCGCGGTAGTCTACCATAATCAATAATGACCAATACAAGGGGGAAACATGAAACAATATATTAAATGAGTCAATGATGATTTACCATTGTTATTTTGTAAGAAATAGTGCTATACACACAATACACTAGATTATCCAGGACAGCGGTCAAGTTCTTAAGGTTCTTATACTATTATTCTCAGATTCACCATGACAAGACTGGAAATAGGTATGAAGATAATGGACTCCTTCAAGGTAAAAAGGTGTTTGCATCTCTATCAGTCGAGAAACCTACATAACAAGCATATTTGTTAGAAATAAGTGTCTGAGTTCCACAAGTAGGACCAACAAGAATATTTGACATTAAATCTAAATTCGTGCTATTAATAAATTTGGAACAGACTGCAAAGATATATGTATAGATTTTGAATGGAGTGAGTAATACCAGCCTACAAGATAAATATCGAAATTAAATTCACTAATCTAGTAACAAAATGACAACAAATATCTTTCTTGATGTATAAGCAATATATCGTTGATCAACTTCGTGGTCTTAGTAGGATAGGTTATACAATGTTGTAAATAGACAGGAGAATATATAAAGCATCTCTTAGTCATTATGCTTTTATGTGTCGGTTATAATACGTTATGTTGTCCCTCTTTGGCCTTTCCATGTTTATGCCATTACTTTTTTGCTTAAACTTTAACTTCTTATTGAGGAAGTCTGCATCAAGATTCGGCATTAAATATGAAAGGAATTTGTATGGGTGAGAGCAAGAGATATCAAAATGGTAACTATGTTAGTTTGTTAGTTCCAACAGAAATCCACTTACAGCTCGACGGAAGGCGAACATCTCCTCTTGGCCAGATAGCAGTGAAACAATTCCAGTTGGAGTACCTACTAAACTTACATTACCTTCAGCCAGAACGTTTCGTCTGAGCTTTGTACCTTCTGTCTCGGTTTCAAACTGGAAACTGGAAGAAAAGGAGAGTACAGAGAATTAATGATGATGGAAGTTTCTCCTCAGAAACCAAAACTGATGCTAACAGAAACTGAATTGGCAGATAGATGAAACAATCTTTTACTTATTCCTGTAGCATGCAATGTGCCTTCAGTGAACAAATATAATAATGTTTAAATATGAAGTTTTAATAATTTCAGTTATATAACAAAGCTAATTTGTTAAGAGTAAACATGATGATATGTGTAATTTTTTCTCAGTTGGTTGGGTTATACCGTATACATATATATTCACAGAGAATAAATATCCCTCGCGCTAGAAAGACCAGCAGGAAATGGTTATGGTGCAAGCACTTCTGCTAGTGTTTTTGAACGAAAGACTACGAAATTTTCAACTTCTGCTCGAAAGACAGCAGATGACTACAATTTTTCTATTTCTTTTTTTAAGTCTCAAATACAGCCTTTTGGGATGAAGTGATGGGCAGTAAGAGATTTGGTAGCCCAAACAGTACGCATAACAACCGACTGCTATGAACCATTTCCATACATATATATAATGGGGAGGCAGGTTGAGCGCATTAGTCACTTGGTCACTAATTCAATATTGAATCATCAGCTTTACAACAAACTCGTCACGCTAATCAAACATAGTTATCATGAATACATGAGGTTCTTATTCATCTGTAAAGAATTTCTTGATCGTCACAATTTCTCCCCAGATAACTATTCTATTATTAGAAGGTAATAATTTATGCATCATAATAGCCTCACACAAAATTGGATATAATCCTCCAATATGCTGTTGTAGAAAAAGAAAGAGCATATAAGGTAGAAATGCGGTCCATTATAAGAAAATAGAATAGATAAAACAACGGGAATAGCAGATAGCAACAATTTGATCACAAGGTGTCGGGAATCGAAGATTCTTCAGCAGCAAATATCCCCATGAACTAAGTGATTTTCAATACCCAAGTAAGGAGCTTCCTGTTGTAAACTGAACTTGTTCTAGAACCATGTGGAATGTCTAGAATTATCTCTATTTTTTCTAAATACATTGTCTTTTGGTACGATGCTTGGGGGAATGAATGGAAATGTATAGTTGCATGGAAAGTCACAGAGCTGGTCTTTTAGTATTTCTAGATATAATTAATTGAGTCTCTAGATGTATCCATTGTGTAGTATAAATACCCATATAACCAAGCCATTTCGTGCAAGGTGAGGAATAAAATAACATTGAGAGTTCGCCAAGTCTCCAAATCTACAAATATATCTTATTATCGTTGAGTGTTATTTATACAAGTTGAGTTATTTTCCAACAAAGTGGAACCAAGAGCTATGTGTTCTTGGAGAAAACATGGCTTTAAATTTGAGCTCCTACCAATTCCCTCGCCTCATGAAAGATAACTATAATAGTTCACTTCGCATGAAAGCAACCCTTGGTGGACATGGTGTATGGGACGTTGTCTCAAAGGGGTTTGAGGAACCACACAAGATGAGGCCACTTTGACTCAAATAAAATAATGCTTTGGCCAAAAATAAGCAAAAAGATTAAAGCGCATTTGCAATCATCCATCAAGGTTTGGATGATAGCATGTTCGAAGGTAATGGTCGCATCAACCTCCCAAGAAGCATGGGAATTCCTCCAAAATATATAAAAAGGTGCGCCTTCAAACACTTCACGGCAAGTTTGAACCAATTCATATAAAGGAATCCGAATATGTTAGCGATTGTTAGCAACTATTTTTCAAAAGTCTTGGCAATTGTTAATTAAACGAGAAAAATGGCAAAGAGGTGGAAGATATCAAAGGGAGAAAATTCTTCTCTCCTTGGATCATAAATATAATTATGTAGTCGTGACCATTGAGGAGTCCAAGGGTTTGAAGACTAAATATTGATCAATTCTCGGTATCATTGCAAGGGCATGAGGAATAGTTGCTCAACAAAAAGGGGCCAATAGAGTCAAGTACTATGGGCAAAACTATCTCTTCAATAGAACAATGATGGGTATTCTCGGAAGATCTCAATGAGGACATCGATGTAGATGAGGTGCCGGTCGTGGTCAAGGAAAAGGATGGGTGAACATACTCCTCCCAACAATGAAAAAAATTAATCTTCTTAAAGAGGATGTGGAAGAGGAAGAGCTTGAAGAAATTACTCGATGACAAATGAGAATAGGTATGATAAATCCAAGATGAGATGTTCTAATTGTCATCGATGTGAATCTTGCATGGGAATGTGAAATTACAAATGAAGCAAATGAGAAATCAAATCTCATGGAGACAAAAGAAAATGAGGATGAGCCCACTTTACTTCTCACTGTCAAGGAGTGAAAAAATGAATGAAGACAAGACAAGACAAGACTTTGTGGTATCTTGATAATGGAGCTAGCAATAATAGATGTGGAGACAAGAGGTTGTTACTTGACGAGAAGTTCGGAGGGAACGTAAGTTTTTGGTGATTTTTCTAAAGTTCAAATTCAAGGAAAACGTACTATTCTAATCTGCTTGAAAAATAAGTGTCATTGTTTGATTTTGTATGTCAACACATGGCTTGTTTTAACTAATTCCCACAATAAATAGAAATTGCAAAATATTCTAATAATACTAGATCCTGACAGAGTGGTGGTATCCTCTATCTCTGGGAGTGTACAATTAAAAAGAAAATTTTGAAGAGATGGTGAATGGTCGTTGCAGGTCATCAAATGACAAATTTATGAATTATAAAAGAAATTGTGTCTCCCATTGGTCGAGAATCGTCATTATATACTAAGAATACAAGCTGATTTCTCTCCCTATGATCAAGCTAATATACAGATCTTTAGCCTTTACAACAGCTAATATATCCTAATAAAGGTAAATATCTACAAATTTGGTCAATAATATGAAATCTGCTAAGACAGCTAATTTACAACAGCTAATATATAGCCTAATTATGGAAAG
Source organism: Centella asiatica (assembly GCA_014636745.2). Classification (NCBI taxonomy): domain Eukaryota; kingdom Viridiplantae; phylum Streptophyta; class Magnoliopsida; order Apiales; family Apiaceae; genus Centella; species Centella asiatica. The sequence goes on from CM025788.1 coordinate 15,551,157, forward strand.
GTAAATATTACAAATATAGTAAATAACATAAAATCTGTTATGACATCTAATTCTTTTGAACCCCCCCACCCCCCTTCTTCAAATTGATGCGGGTAAATGTACGAGCATCAATTTGCCAACAAGAAATTTATGGCGTTGACGTGTCATGGATTTGGTGAAGACATCTGCAATCTGTAAAGTGGTGGAGATATGTGAGAGAGTAATGACCAGGTGGTCATAGGCCTCGCGAATGGAGTGGCAGTCCACCTCGATGTGTTTCGTGCATTCATGGTAGACCGGGTTGGCTGCAATCTGAATGGCACTGGTGTTATCAGCATGTAATGGAGTTGGTTGGGTTTGGGAATAACCAAGTTCTGTGAGCAGCCCACGCAACCAAATAATTTCAGAACAAGCAATGGGCATGGCCCAATATTCAGCTTCTGTGGACGACTTAGAGACACGGTCCTGCTTTTACATTTCCAGGAAAGAAGAGCATTGCCAAGAAACATACACCATCCAGTAGTAGATTTTCTAGTGTCTGGGCATCCAGCCCAATCTGAATCACTGTAGGCTTGGAGCTTGAGTGAAGAAACAGCAGGGAAGAACAAGCCACAATTAGGAGTCCCAAGGATGTATCGAATGATGCGTTTGAGTGCGGATAGGTGGAGATGCCGAGGGCATTGCATAAACTTGCTTACGGTATGGACAGCATAAGAGATATCCGGTCGAGTGATGGTTAGATATATAAGGCTGCCAACCAGCTTCCGGTATAAAGTAGCATCCTGAAGTAGCTCTCCTTCATCTCGTCGATATTTCACATTAACTTCCATTGGAGTTTCAACAGAATTACTGTCCATAAGTTCGGCTAATGCAACCAAATCTTTAATATACTTGTGCTAATTCAAAAAGATGCCTTGAGGTCGATAATGTACTTCTTACCCCAAGAAATAAGTGAGTTGGCCAAGGTCTTTCATGTGGAAAGTAGAACGTAACAGATTCTAAATACGAGTGATGGCTTGTTTATCAGAACTAGTGACAAGGATATCATCCACGTAGACAAGAAGAACAACTATGCCCTTAGATGTCCTTTGAAGAAAAAGGGAGGAGTCGTATTTACTTTGTGTATATGAAAAACCAAGGAGAGTAGATCGAAACTTTACAAACCAAATTCTAGATGCCTGCTTCAAACCATATAAAGAGCGTTTGAGTTTAAAAACTTCATTAGATGAAGAAGTAGGCATACCATATGGAAGTTTTATGTAGACTTCTTCCTTGAGATCATCATGTAAGAATGCGTTCTTGATGTCCATCTGAAACAAAGGCCATGATTGAGATGCAACAACTAATGTCATCTTAGCTACCGGAGCAAATGTCTCCTCAATCTATGTCGTACTCCTGTTTGTTTCCAAGCACCATTAGTCGAGCCTTATAATGCTCAATGGAACCATCAAAATGAAGTTTGATAGAGAAGACAAATTTGTTGCCCAGAGGTTTCACAGATGGAGGACGTGTTACAACATCCCATGTTTAGTTTTCTACAAGTGCAAAAAGCTCTGTTTCAATAGCTTCTCGCCAACACTCATGCTCCATTGCCTGCTTATAAGATGAGGGAATAAAATTGGCAGACAAAGTGGCTGTCAACGAAACAGGATTAGGAAACCTATACCTATCTGGGGGTTGGCTAACCCGAGTGCTATGTCGATGAGTGGCAGGTGCAACTGTTAGAACAGGATCAGCAGCAAGGGAATCGGCTTGAGGGGGTTGAGGAGTTGGATTTTCTGAAGCTAGAGATGTGGTATTTTGGTTTAGCAAGTCTTGGGTGTGTCTGTGATACACCAAGAGTGGTTTAGGAGCTGGAGGTTCAGAATCCGACGAGACTGAGGAAGGTGAAGAATCAGTAGAAGAGTAAGTGAACAGAGGTGTTGCCGAAATGGAAGGGGAATGATGATCTTGGTAAGTAGAAAAGAAAGACTGATTTTCTAAAAAAATTACATTTCTAGAAACCCGAATACGACGGAGATTAGGATCATTAACAAAGAAACCCTTTTTGGTGTAGAGCATATCCTAGAAAAGCACATTTTACTAATTGAGCCCTAAGTTTTGAGCATTCATGTTTAAGAAGATGAACATAACACACGCATCCGAAGGTTCGTAGACCAGAATAATTTGGAGTATGACCAAATAGCCGAGTGAAAGGAGAAACATGATTCAATGACGATGAAGGTAATCTATTAATGAGGTATACCGCAGTGGAAAGCGCTTCACATCAGAACCTAGCAGGCACAAATGACTCTAACAAAAGGGTACATACAACATCAAGAAGGTGACGATTCTTTCTTTCAGCTACCCCATTTTGTTGAGGAGTTGAAGGACAAGACCGTTGAGAGATTATGCCATTAGCTTGTAAAAATTCTTGAAACAAATCAGACATATATTCACCCCCATTGTCTGAGCGAAGGATTTTAATATTTGCAGAAAACTAGGTCTGAATATATGCATGAAATAGCTTGAAAACTGAAAGTACTTCGCCTTTAGACCGGAGGAAAAAATCCATGTGAAACGACTATAATCATCAATAAAAGTGACAAAGTACTTCTAATTAGCATGAGAAGTGACTAGTGCTATACCCCAAACATCACTATGAACCAAATCAAAAGGCTGAGTTACATTAGTTGTATAAATGGGAAATGGCAAAATTTTGTTTTTTCCAAGTTTACAGGAATTGCGATCAAACTGGACATAGTTAAGAAAAGACAACTTTTCATTCTCAAGTACACCAGATTTTAACAAATTTCAAAGAATATTGTTTGGATGTCCTATACGCTTATGTCATGCTTGGTAATCAATACGAGTAGAATTACAAGAAACAATGGGAAAATAGTGGCTTGGAGAAGAAGAAATCTGGATAGGAAAAACATGTCTAACTTTAGGCCCCCTCGCGATCATCCTCCCGGACCGTTGATCCACAAGACAACCAGATTTAGAGAATGCCACTTTGCAATTGTTATCATCTAATTAACCGACAAAGATAAGATTAGTGGTAAGGCAAGGAGAGACAAAAACGTCGGTTAGATAGGAAGAAATATCACCAGATGTTGTACTAGGTAAATGGCTTCCATCAGCAGTACCAATTTCAAGATTTCCAGAATATTTGTTTACATTTGTAAGAAAATGAGTATTATTTGTCAAATGATTGGAAGTTGCAGAATCAAAGTACCAAGTAGGTGATGTGCCAAAAGGTTTACCCTAGAATCCTAATACAAAGAATGCAAAAATGATCATTTGGTGAATCATTTCAGGGGTTACAGGTCGAACAAGAGCAGAGGCATTATGTGTTGTAACCACTGGAGCACTAGTACTTGAAGATCCAACCGAGGCTGTGTATGTTGTCTCCGATTTCTTAGGAGGATGAATAGTTCATTCCTTGATGATATGGTCGTCCTTGCAGTAGTTGCAAAACTTTTTGGAACAATTTGAAGCATAATGCCCAAATCCTTTACAAGAGAAACACTGAACAGCGCGCATATCCCTGCCTTCGGGCTTACCTTGTGTTGAATACGCCACAGGAACTAATTCAGATCTTTGTTCTTTCAAGGTGTCTTGAGTGAGAAGGCATTCCTCTCGAAACAAATCATTGAGACATGTATCCAGAGAGGGGAGAGGATCTCGATTCATAAGATTAGACCTGATAGCTTCAAATTCAGATCTCAATTTCATAAGAAATTGATCTCTTTTAGTAGTTTCATGGACGGCTTGGATAGACATAAGACCTTCGACAGGTATAGTAGCATAAACGATATCAGTGTATTCAGCCCACAGATTGATGAATGCAGAGTAAAACTCAGAGATAGAGAGACTATCTTGTTGAAGTTTTCCTATGTCATAGTCCAGTTGAAATCGACGAGCCGTGTTCTGTTGACTGTAGATCTTGAGATAGCCCACATCTCAGCTGCTGTTTGGAAAGGCCGCAGATTCAAGATGATTTTGGGTTCTACGGTTCCTAGAATCCAACCCATGATTTGAGCATCCTTAGTCTCCCACTTGGCATGCCCAATCTTGTCTTTTTCTTTGTCAAGCGCTGGAGTGGTGCCATCAACTTGGCCCCATAAATCTTTCTCTTTGATAAAAATCTGAAAGTGGAATGCCCAGGCTAAATAATTTTTGCCATTCAGGCGAACCAAGAGAGCGTCATACTTTTTTGAAGACATGACTCCGAGAAGACGATAAAGAGTAACTAGGAACAAGGACTTGAACAAGAAACTAGACAAGAGAGATCAGAATTATAGCTCTGATACCATGACAGATTTAGGAATTATAGAAGAAATTGTGTGTCCCATTGGTGGAGAATCGTCATTATATACTAAGAATACAAGTTGATTTCCCTCCCTATGATCAAGCTAATATACAGATCTTTAGCCTTTATAACAGCTAATATATCCTAATAAAGGTAAATATCTACAGATTTGGCCAACGACATGAAATCTGCTAAGACGGCTAATTTACAACAGCTAATATATAGCCTAATTATGGAAAGGTAAATATTACAAATATAGTAAATAACATAAAATCTGCTATGACATCAAAGAGATAGTTTTAACCAATTGAGGCACTCAAAACTAGGGCTGTAACGTGAAGGGTCAACTCGATTGCCTTAACGAGTTGAGTTCGAACACATTTTATCTATCGTTAACTTATCGAGTCGAGCCGAGTATTTTACATGCTTGACACGACTCGACTCAATATTCATATAAACTCCATTTGACTCTATACTCAATCCAATAGTCTATAAATTATTTACAATTTTTTAAATTTTTTCTTCGACTCAACTCGATACTCAACAAAATATTTGGTACTTGAAATTACGTTCAGTAAGTGGTCGAAAGATCAAATTGTTCGAGTAGCTCAATAAGAATTCAAGTCTAGTTCAAATGCAATGATGAATGTTCATTAAATACTCAGCTTGACTCGAACTTGATAACAAACTTAACGAGTTGAGTTCAATCATTCAATACTCAACTCAGCTCGATTACTCAAAACGGAACTTAATGAGATATGTTGAATATGTGAGGAGACTAGGAGCTGTTTCACAGAAGAAAAATGTGAGGAGCTCAAAGATGAAGCAAAAAATGTAATCAGGGTAGAGAAAATTTACTGCGACCCAATCTGAGGGCGACAAAAAAACTAAGATTATCCAGTGAATGAACAGTAATATCGCAATCTTATCAGGGAAATTGTGTTGACCAGCAGCTTCTGCAGATGAGGCGGACGAAGATGTCGATCAAGGAATAGTTGGCCTTTATTAGTGCCTTCTTGTAAAGGTAGGATACAAGGTTTTTCTTCCTCTTAGTGCTTCAGCACTTCCTATTTGGAGGTGCATATTTTATATAGAAAGAGAAGATTTACAAATAGCTATCAAAAGAGTGTGTATATATATGCATAAACTTTCCAATTCAAATTCAGAACATAATTCTCTTAAAATTACAACTGAGAAAAATTCATTATCAAACAATATATAAAAAAACTTCACATATACAATATACATAGCAACTAAAGAACAAGGATAGCAAGAAGGATAAGCATATTCAAACCATAAGTTACGTAATTTACAGAGAAGATCAGATTTCGAACCATATATATAAGGATTGTAAGAAACTTCAAATGTAAGTCAGACAGACAGTATATCAACTCAAGAATTTCAAAGCACATACTAAACTTACGCCTCCAAATCAAAGAGTGTTCCCTCCTCAGTTCCCTGAAACAGATCATCAATAGAAGAAGCTGCGGTACAATATAGGCAACAATGATGATTGTACAGTTCATCAATCAGGGTGATAAACCTACGTGCCTGAAATGAGGAAAAGAAATGAGAATTAATATTATGTAATTACACAGTTGTAAGATTTCTGTTACAAAATATTGGACAAATTTATACCGTGTAGAAGTGGCACGTAATTTAATTTCTTGATATAAATTTGAGGAATGAAGATAAATCCAACTATGTTTACCACTAACTTCTCGATAGTGCTTTTCCGACTAAATTAATACTCCTTCAAAGTGCTTTTTCAAGCAATACAAAAAAAATACTTTCGTAATGTAGGATTTCCTTTCAACTCACCACATTTCTCCCCCAACTTTCTTGAAGATACTGATCAGAAATAACAATTTATACATTTAACCTGCCAAACCCACTCCCCAAAAAATAATAATCATAACAATAATTAATAAAACATAGCAACATGTACAACCTAGACTGAAAGATAAATACATATGGACTTAGTTATTATTTCATAATTTTTATTATACACCAATGGACCAATGGCAATGCATAAAAGTGTGAAATAAATATGTTAGAGTGTGTCAGAACCTGACGGAATCAATTTTGTAGAATAAAATCTGTTTGTGTATGATTTCTAGGGATAATGGAGGATATTGTAAATAGCATGATTACAGCCTTAATTAGGGGGATCAGAGAATCACTGTAATCATTATGAAGCAGCCTTAATCATAGGCTCGATAGTCTCTAATCCTTGTATATATTGAATAGTAATCAGAAGGGGAAATCATCCCAACACATTCGAAACCATTTCTTATTTTCTTTCTTCAAGTAATTTTTTATTCTCAACATGGTATCAGAGCTTGTCCTATCTACGTGACCTGCTCTTATTTTTTCCTCTTCCCGGTTATAGATCACGCAGCCAGACTTAATGTTTATTTCTTTAAAAACTTTCAACCTGAATCTGCATACTTGTGTGCTACCTACCGCTGGAACCACCGTCACTAGGCAACCACCGCTAGTGGAGTCGCCACCAGCAGTTGAACCCCACGCACAGCTTCCAGGCCACGCGCCGACAAGTGACTTGCTTTCCGACGACAGTTTGACAGTAGCCTTGTTCCGGCAGACTCGTCTCCCTCTAGGTAACCTATTTCAGGCATTAGTTTGGTGAGTTTGTTACGTGTTGCTGTTTGTCATACCTTTCCTTGTAATCAATATTGTATAGAGAAGTTTTCTGGCTTGTTGTGTGCATGTTTTCCTGGTATGAAGTAATTTGATTGTGATTCTTCGTGATCTGACCATAGCCTGCTGTGCAAATACTTTGGTGTTCTCTGGTAAGTCATCCAGTATTTACCTTTACCACGTGGCTTTGATATATCCTACCACATTTACCATTTGTCTCGTCACGCTCCACCTCCTGCCAGCACATTTCTTTGTCATCGGAAATCTTTTTCCAGCAGTCGTCTGGTGGTTTCGAGATACTGTTGGTTTTCAGTTGGCGTTTTCATTATCGTTTTAAGAGTTTTGTTTGAAAATTGGGCTTCTGTCTAGTTTTCTAGTTATCTGTTTCATTGTTATTTCTGAATCTAAGTGTGAACCAGCCTATTTCATTGTTATTTTGGTTGTTGTGCTCTGTTCATTGTTGGTAATTAAGGATGTCAGAAATTAGTACCGGTACTGGAGTTGTTCCCTGTCTACTGTTATAGATGGGTGTTACCAAGGTTTTATCATCTTCCAGCAAGCTTACAGATAAAAAATTAGATGGTGTTCAGAATTATCATCAGTGGCTTAAGATTGTACACCTTGCTTTGGTGAGTCGGGGTCAAGGTGATCATTTAACCACGATAAAAGAGGCCACAAATTGGAAAATCAAGGATGGTTGTATTCTGTGTCAACTATTTGATTCTATGGAGAGTCAAGTTGTGGACTTGGTCACACATATTGATACTGTTAAGGATTTATGGGACTATTTAGAAGTTCTTTATAAGAGAAGGTCATCAAACCAAATGTAAACCATTCATATCCCTGGGCTCTTGTTATGCATCAACTCATTGCTTTCAACGTAGAGATTGAGGGCCCTCCCCACTAGGTCCCTCCCCAAGGATGAGGATGCTACAGTTGTAACCAATTAAGACTTATTGAAAAATGGGTGCTTCTGTAAAGAAGACTACTATGAGATGGGTGACTGAAAAACTTGAGATATCCAGTTCAAAGCCTGTTCACAGAGATTTGAGTTTTGAATGGGATAGACCCAAAATGCACAAGTGTGATAGCATGTAATGCAGCGGATGACCAGGAAGAAGCCGAAGTCTTCTACCTGTTGTATGCCCTTTGAATCCACAAGGGGGTTTTCCTTGAGTCCACAAGAATATTTCTCTAAAAAGACAATTTTATTATTGAATCAGAGTTTTGAATGCCTTCCTCACTCTTTACAATCCCATATATATAGCTAGGCATGCTACTCAAATAACTTATGGTAGTTTCCTAATGAAACTTACCAATTACAGAAAATCAGGAATTAAATTGATGACAGGAATTAAAATGACGAAAGCTAAATAACAAAACTAAAGCCAGAAATCATGGCAGATATTGTAGAGATTCTGTGACAGCGAAATGATGAAGTCTGGACAGATATTATGAATATAATCCCTGAAATTCTGGAGCAGATTACTGGACACAAATTATGGGCATAATTTGTGGGATTTCTTGGGATCCCAGTTCTCCAAGAAAGCATGTGCAATCTGTTCTGCATCAGCATGCCTTAAGTTGTTCACATGGAGCAGCCTTATACACAGTAAGAATTGAACCAAATTACGTGATAATGCAAATGCAAGTGCACTAGTTATTGCAATTAGTAGCGCTTCTAAATTCATTCAATAATATATTACTACATACACATAAAATATTCAATTGATGATTTATTTTCAGTCCTCATTACATAATGCACATCCATAAGTTTTATGGAAAAAGACACGGAGATAGTACCTTGTCACGGATTCGCATACTCATGATAGGAACATCTGATATAAAGACAGTGTGAAAGTGTTTTGCTACTGCAATATAATCTGCAGCTCCGATCTGTACATATTTCACATTAAAATTGACAAGTAGGAAACATAAATGGATCAATTGAGAATAAACAAAGGTTTGATCTTTCTGCAATAATGCTCAACTGGGTGACAAACTATTACTCCCTCCATTTCAAAATTAGAGATACGTTTCTCTTTAAAATGTAGGTTTATTTTTTTTAAGTAGGTTTATTTACGAATGTTATAATTTCATTTGTGTATACTTATGGAGAGAATTATCTTGGAATCCTCGGATGCCTTTCCCATTCAAACTATTACACCATTACAGGAATATGACAGAGATATGATCCCACTGATTATGGGATACTCTAAATAATTAGAAAGATTTACATTAAACCAAATCCTTACAGCTAGAATCAAATATTCAAGCAGTCAATGAGATATTCTAACACTCCCCCTCAAGTTGGAGCATAGATATCTCGCATGCCCAACTTGAAACAAGATGATGCCACTCAGTCCCTTTGACAAGATATCAGCCAGCTAATCTTCAGACTTGATATAATGCAAGGAAATGAGACCGATGGTCAACTTCTCTTTGATAAAGTGCCTATCGATCTCAATATGTTTGGTTCAGTCATGTTGCACCGGATCATTGGCAATACTAATAGCGGCTTTATTACTACAATATGATACCATTGGTTCTTTAATAATGAAACCGATATCTTCTGGTAACATCCGCATCCATGATAATTCACATATGCCTAGAGCCATATCCCTATATTCAGCCTCAGGATTAGATCAAGCTCCTACGGTCTATTTCTTACTCCATTTGACAAGGTTGCCTCCCATAAAGGTGCAATAAAATATCCAGAAGTTTAATCATCCATAGATCATGCCCAATTCGCATGAGAAAAAGCTTCAACCTTCGTATGATTATGTTGAAAAAATAGTAGTCCTTCCTCGTGGGCAGATTTAATATATCTCAAGATCCTCTTCACTCTGCACTAGCACCATATAACACTGTCTCGGATCATGCATGAACTAGCTAACTACTCCCACGGCATATGAGATGTCCGGTCTGGTGTGACATGTTGGTTAACCGTATTCTGAAACACGGAAAAAATCCACTGGCTCATAATTGTTATTGTAATTTTCACTACCACTTACAGTGTCAATATCAATAAAGATTTGAGACTGAAGAGAACTTTCAATGCAATAAGAGACATAAGGCTAACGAGAGACAAAAATGGATCTTTCGTATAAAATCCTGTCAGTTTCCAAGGTGTCATAGCTTTCTCTGTCTTCATTATGTGAATCAGGGCGGCATCCTAGCATACTGGTAGGATTCAGTAGATCAAGGACACACTTCCTTCGAGATAGAAAGATTCCATTCGAAGGTTTTGCCACCACAATGCCAAGGAAGTATCTTAAGGGCCCAAGATCTTTGATTTCAAATGTGGCCAGTTTTCCCGTAGGGATTAGCCATCTCCAATTATAATCTCTTGATACCACAACATCACCAGCATACACAATTAAGATGACAATCTAACCATTATTTCTCTTAACAAACATTGTGTGATCTGTCAGGCTTTATTTGTACCCAAATCTCATCATAGCCTTATAGAACCTACCAAACCAAACCCTAGGAGATTGTTTTAGATCATACAAAGTATTTCGAAATCTTCACACCTTTCCTTCGGTCTTTGACGAAGAGAAATTTCTCCGTATACACTTCTTCCTCCAAATTCCTATGTAGGAATGTATTCTTCACATCGAACTGCTCTAGATCCCAATTGAAGTTGACAGCATATGAAATAAGAGTTCTGACCGAGTTCATCTTAGCTACAGGGGGTAAAGGTTTGCTTATAGTTAATCCTCTATGTTTGGGTATATCCCTTGACAACAAGTTATGCCTTTGAACCTGTCCCATCAGCTTTTTGTTTGACGATTGATTGTATATACTCATTTGCACCCAATTAGCCTTTTACCCCTTGGAAGAGATACCAGTTCCCACGTCACATTCTTTTTTAATGCATTCATTTCTGCAATTATACTCCCCCCGTCCCATATTTTTTGCAACACTTTCCCTTTTGGACGTCCCATATATTTTGCAACACTTCCTCTTTTAGTAATATTTGAAGTGTAAAAAGTCCAAATTAGTTCTACTTTCTTCCCCAATTCTTCTCCATCTTGTCTCATTTTCTATATTCTTTATTATTGAGACTAAGTCAGGCCTACCTCAGGGATGATAAAAGTCTCCAACAGTTCTATTTTCAAATTGGCACAGTCATATTTTGTTGAGAGCAATAAATACTGGTCATAAATTTCATTTATCACTAGTGAACTACCAAACTCACACTAAGTTTTCAGCAAGGCACAACAACTCACTACACTTAATCAGATTACTGACTATCTACTCAACAAGGAGTTCTACTTAAAGTCAGCAAACAAGATTTCTACATCTTTTAGCAAATCTTTTAGCAAGCCTAAGTGACTTAGAATGTCTATGTGACTTTAGCAAAGGCCCAAGTGACTAAGTGTATTAATGGACTAACAGTCTCTTTGTATATGTTCTATGTGAATATCTTATTGAGTGGAGTAGGCGTCGCATAAAAATTCATGTGCCTTCTGTACTTTCTGGCTGATTTATTGCTTGCTTAATATTTGCCTGCTCATTTCTGCTTGGTATGAATTGCTTGCTTAGTGTTCTCTGCTCCAAGGGATTAAAACTTCCGTTGTTTTCAAAATTTTCTAAGTTATTCTTTTAAGTAAGGAAAATCGTTTCCATCAATCATATTTTTAAGCGAAGTTAAAAACTTTGAAAATTCCTATTTAACCCCATTCTAATATTGTTTCCTTTTGGACCTAACAATTTCAAATATATATACACACTTTTACACCATGTCACTGGGGATATGACAACTACATGATCCCACTAATTATGGGATACCTTTCAGTAAATACAGAGATTTACATTTGAACCAAATCCTAACAGCTAGAATCAAATATTCAAACAATCAATGAGATATCTAACAATTTGTGATATGAGTTTGTAAAAATATAGTATAAATTCATATTTAAGAGTACTCTTCGTGTACATCACTTTATGTACATCACTTCATATTACAAGATTTCGCAAATCTATTTTGTGTGAACTGAAATGTATCTCTAATTTAAGAGTGGAGGAAGTATTATGTAAGAGAAACAAACTCGAAAAGGTTCTTGCCAAGTGCCAATGTAGGTTAGTGCATAGGTCATCGAGAACTTTCTCGCTTTTGTTTCCATTAATTTATCAATTATATCCGTGACAGTATTGATTTTGGGTATCAGAGACAGAGCTATCTTTTTAAGTAAATTATGTTGTTCAGCCTCTCACAAGGACCAATATTCTGCATTATTAACATGTTTATGAAGCATCCAACTGTCACCCAATGAAGGCTCTCACTGCTCATACTAAGCAAGAAAAGGTGCAATTCATCAGATGTGCAACATTATATTTACAAAATATATGCAATATTTAGCATTTGTATTTACAGTGCCTGCTTTTATTTGATCATCCAATCGTTCTTTATTCTTATGGGTCTCTGAGGGTGGAGTGTGTCGGGCCACCTCAGACTACTGCTACAATTTAAAGACTGATCTCCGGAAACAAGTATGCTAAAGCTTGAGAAGGGTGATTAGGAAAAATTGGAAATCATGTGTTAGTATATGCACAAGCAAGCTATGAGATAACAGTTGTAGATTCACCCCCAAAAAAAAAAAAAATTTGAGCAATCATACTGGTTGACCGCATAGATAGTCAAATGTGAAGTGTGCAACCCCGTTACAGCATTTGGGAACATCCAAGGTTCTGCACACAAAATATAAACCATTAAAATCTATCAAGTTCATTTGCAGCATCTTCAGCAGGCTCAATAATTACCTCCCAAACATCACAGGGATTGTACAAGAGGTGACCCTTCCATCATATTGAGCAGTGACTTTATCCCACATGTTCTCAAAATTCTTAAGAGAACTGCTGTCAAGAGGCCAGAAGTAGTGAACCTGTAGACATATCATATCGTGAAGGTTTCGACACCCAGAAAGTTCGATTCAAAGCTTCAATGTAGTGCAAAATATCTCTCCAACAATAGAACAGCCAAGAACAATGGCATATATGCAAGGAAATTAGAAATGTCAAGGAGTGTAGCACATTAAGAAGTTGAGATAATTGTAGACATAAGATCAAAAGATGTAAATGAGCCACAAAAGGAAAGAAACATGAACAAATATTGAGCTAATAATGACATTATTCAAACTGAAAGAAATACAGATCTGATGGTGTGGTGCAGGCATATAATATTTATTCATCTAGAGTGTTCCAACAGAACAGATGGATGTTAGACATGCTAGATCTAACCTGGTCAATAGATCTGTTTGCTATAAGATGACGATAATCAATTTCACATCCGATAGGAACATTTTTACAGTGCTCCTCCAATTTTGCTAGCAACTTCAGGAAGATCTCACGCTGCATACCGTCCTGATGAACATGACTTACAAAATTCACTCTACAGAATTTTAGCTATAACGCCATGGAGCCACCAAATATAATTGATTCAACTAAAGGCAAATATAAGATGATTCAAGTCGTGGTTTTCCAGAGAGTTTTGGTGGCACCTGATTCAAGTCCCTAGGTGCTCTATTACTGGTAGCAACAAGAACAGTTCCGGTACTTAACAATCTGCTTAGAATTCCAGATAAGGCCACAATAGCAAATACATCAACAGCCTGTAATAGAAAGAAAAAACAAAAAAAATTAAGCAATACGTAATCACCAAATTCATAAGTTGGATGCAGCATCAAATACCCACCTTAACAAAAAGTAAATTATTTATCTGAAGGAAAGAGATTTACTATGGTGTCATAAGTTGGAATTTAACAGCAAGAAATCTAAACCAACACATAATATTGAGTTGAGTTTAGCAAGGTCACTGGACAGTATCCAACTTGTACACATATCCAAAAATATCATGCAAGAGACCACAAGGAAAATATTAAGTGATCTCTTCTCTAACAAGAGTTTAACAATTTACTATTGAGTTAATATCAGTAGCCCAAGTATCAATATTAATCCCTCAAACTATGGCAGGGCACTAACGACACATTCTTCTTTTTTTCTTTTTCCCTTTTCTATTTTATTTTGTTTGAGTTTACCTTCTGTCTTCGAGTTGAGCATGAAGTTGTACTCTTGAAACTGCATTACATTAATGATTTAACATAGCTGAAACCTACTGATCACATTTGAAAACTCCGGCAACCACTCGAGAAGCTTCATTTCAACACAATGCCCTCACAAAAATTGCTATTATTTGAATTCATCCATTTAAATGTTCATACTACCAATAAAGTCACCGGGCAAACTAGAATAGGCATTATCCCATTGAAGATCTTATGTTTAGATTGCATTCACTCTCGTTATAAATGCTTTGATACATTATTAACAAAAACCTAGCGTCTAGATGGACAAATGAAAAGGCCCTAGTCCTAAACTTAGATGATTATTTGTACCAGTTGTCAAATCAAAAGTTTGTCACATATCATCTTATATAAGACATGCTCAAACCAAAATATGCAAAAGAGTTTCATTCCTTAGTTTTTTCGCAATTAGTTTTCCTTACTTTTTTCACCTGCGTTGTCCCATAAGGATGAATATCACTTCAATAAAATAATATCATGGCAAAGTATCATACAAATCTTCAAACTATGGAATTTGCAAGATCGCAACATATACTTAAGGTAGTAATCAGCTTGCAGATTCAAATGCATCAACTCAAATCCAAAACCAACAGAAAAATCTAAAATCTGATACAGAGGTTGTATTCAATTTTTTGAATCTGCACCCATCTGAATGGCATAAGTATCGAGGGGTACTATGGTACAGAATTATTCTTTGTTCTGCCCATTTATCAAAAAGATAATACCAGATAATTGTAAACTCCTTACCTGAATTTCATCAAAACATAGAATGCTAGCCCCTCTTTCATCTCCCTGGCAATCAACAAGAAACTTATCTGCTACAGCTGGAAGAATGTTTTTTATCTGTACCTCTTGCTTATATCTTTCTTCAGCAACTACCCATTCTTTGATTTTTGAATCAATGGGAAGATTCATAATCCAACTCGGAATGCTTGTTGACTGTAGGGACTTCTGTTCCACTTGCTTTTTCCATATTTTATGCATATGTTCATTTATTTCAAGCATGGCCTGCCAGTGAAAGTTATGAAAATAATTACCTCCAAAGTAACAAATAAATTTGAAAAACAGGTTGCTAAGTTGCTCTGTATTAGGCTGGTAGAAAGTCTTTATAAGGTCTCCATGAAGCATAAAATGTGGAATGATGTATCTGAGATATTTTATCTAGGATATGCTGTAAATTGACTTAAACTTTACCCCATGTATATGTGTAAGCGTATAGGCCTGATTGTGTTTCTTGCAATTGCATCATGTAAACTGTTAATCAATTTATTAGGTTCGCTGGACATATAGAAATTCAAGACTTCATTGGTCATACATTAGGCACTTTACCATGAGATCTTCCGTGTCATTTAGACATTTATTTTGTCCATTAAGACCAACTGCCAATATTCCAGCCTACATCTGTGTACAGCATAAAAAGGGAGAAGCCCATCAGCTGTCTGTCTGTGAGGGTGATAAGTGTGAAGATGAGATTTCTATTCCCCTTTACCATGACCTGATTTTCAAGTACTTTCAGGAAAAATTGATACAATTTTGTGATGTGAGATGCAAGCTTACCTCAAGGAAGGAATACTGACGAATGCCAGATGACAAAATGAAGCAAATAAATCAATTCATAATTTAGCTAAGAAGCTATGGCTCTCATCTTCATAATACCCCGTTCTCAGTCCTGAGATCATTGAGCCAATAAATTTAGTCCTTTCGCTTCTTCTCTCCCCATGCATGTAACAAAACTTAAGCATACCAGAATTTTCAAGTCTTAGTGACTGAAAAGATTACTGAACTTCATTTTAATTTCATTCAAACGCTTCAAGTATTTGTCTTGGTCATCTAGAAAAGATCATTTTTTAAACATGTCATTGACATAGGTTCGAACACCTCAGCACTCAATGTCAGCAATTGGCATCTCTAATCTTTTTCTGATCCTTTTCACGATACCAAGGGTATAACTGTGAAAGAATTTACTTGCAGGTTTTTCTAAAAGACAAAGTTCAGTGATGTCTTCAGTCGTTTAGCCAAACCTTTCAGCACACCAGTATTTGCCCTTATGCAGCTATCATTTTTCTAACCCGAGTAATGCAAAAATAGAAAACCTCGTAAATCAAAGTCGATCCTTAGCTAGAGAAAAGCTCTACCAGTAGCACATATCCCATGTGACTCCATATCTTCAGGAATACAAATTAAGCGTTGAACCAAAACATTTCATCATAGTAAGTATTTATTTCTTCCGTGTGATAAAGATCACAATGGGAAAAAAATTCACAGCAATAAGCTGTTATATAACTTTCTTACAAAAAGTTAGATGCAGAACAATTTCTTTTTCTCAAGTAATTCGCGCCTTCATAGTTAAGCAAATAGTCCCAGTCATTTTAGGTTATCCTGAAAAGGAAACTAAAAGAGAGAGAGTCATTTCTGACATCATGCAAATCACAAGGAATACTAACCTCATGAAAGTGAAACCTCCTTCGATGTTTAACTATTCCTTCAGTGGCACTATAAAACATATCCATAAGCATTGTCTTACCTACAAGAAAAGGAACACAATTTCTTCAGATACATGCAAAGATCTGATATGCTAGATCTAGATGGGCCATGCGATGAACTGGAAAACGAGTTGCTTTTGATGCTTAAGGTATCATATAAGAAATTAAAATTTGACAAATGAAGCACTATATAAGATTCCAAATGGGCAGACGAAAGAATACTCATCTATTAAGTTTATGTTTCATTAATATATAAAATTAAGTGAATGAGAAACTAACCACTTCCAACATCCCCATATATATATAGTCCTTTAGGAGCAGTGGGAGGAATGGGACAATGACCACTTAGCGAATCCAACTTCCTCTCTCTATTAAGATATGACACCCATCTACCAACTCCAGGTTCTACTTTTTCAGCTTTCCGCCTGGATCAAAAGAAATTCCATACAGTGAGGAAGTATGAATCAGAGACCTCTAAAGGTTGGAAATTCTCGATTTCATTCATATGACCATATAAACTATATTTCATATATATACCTAAATGTTTTTACTGTTTTTACTGTTTTTAGTCTTGAAATTATGGTCACAAATTCTCAACTTGACATCTGATGAGAAACCACTTGCCAAGTGCTTGTAAAGCTAGTGTTGTTTCTGATAAATGTGGACTTTATATCTACATGAATGGCTTTCTTCAGTTTTAATTTTTCCATTTCCACTTTCAACTATATAGCTCTTGAGTTTTGACTTTTGAGCAATTCATGGGAATTGTTTGGGATGCAAATGCTGCACACTGTATGTAAAACCACCGCATGGATCCTCTTTTAATCAAAATTAAACCACTTTAAGGGTATAATGCTATGTATGTCCTATAAGTCTATAACATAACATCCCTTTGTTTTTACTACCAATCGCAAACAATATATATAACATTTATAGCATTTCCTTGAAAGACTCACAAGTCACAACAAACTAAAGTTTGTGAATTCCTTTAATTTTCTTTTTCTTCTTTTTTCCAATTATTCTTGAAATTCAAACTCATTAAGATTCTATACCCAGCAAACTCGCATAGTGAATGAAGTCCTTATCCCAGCCACTTCACTTCATGCCGTGTCTTCCTTAGTTTATGAGTGATGCCTAACTCATTTCAAGCACCTCATAAAGTCCTATACCAACAAAATTTTAGCTAGAGCTTTTTGTGAAATTTTGATTTTAATCATAATCAAAAATTTCTTCTTATGTTACTTCCAGAAGCACATATCAGTTCAAATCATTATTTAGAAAGAAAAAGAAACAACAACAACAAAACATAACAACAGCAGTAACAAATTAAATATATACATACATACATACATACATACATACATACATACATACATATATATATACACACACACACACACATATATATATACATATATATATATATATATATATTCCAAAGCATTTTGCAACAATTTGCTGCCAAATAAATGCCTCACCAAGACAACAAATTCTCAACAAGTTTGTTGCGTTTCTTTTTTAATGATGAGTATACACCTCCTTCCTGCTTGGCCTCAGCTTCCTCCTTCAAAAGCCTACGTCTTTCATTCTCCCTATTCTCCTCCCACTTGGCTAGGCTTACCTACCAAAGGGACATATAAAAGATAACACTAATGCTAATGATAATATGATTTATTAGGGAGATATAGGTTTCATAAGTAATAATTTTACACAGTTTCAACCTACATAGTATTCCTCCATATCCTTCTCATATTGTTCTAACTTCTGGAGCAAATTTTCAAGTTCAAAAGCAACATTTTCCTGGTGAGGATCTTTTTGTAGCTTCCCTTGATCAACAAGAGCTTTATATTGTGCAAGAGGTCCTGCCAAAAAAAAATAAAGATCTAAGGATAATTCAAAAACAAAGTTGATGAAGGGGCAAGAGAATAATTATTAGAAAATTTTCCCAGTAATTACTCAGATTTTATATTTAATTTGATATTCATCAGTTCGGCATCCATATGTTTAAATAAAATTATGTGTAAATAAAATAGGGAAGGCGAGAGTTTGCACATACAAAATCCTATTATTCAATTGAAATAAGGACTCAGTTCCCTTAATCTCAATAACATAAATCAAAATGGTCATGTTGGCCAATCAAAAGTTTATCAACATAAGAGGTATTCAAGAGAGCTTGATCTGATTTATACTTGAGAAAAGAAAATTTCAAGCAACAATAAATTGCCAAATGGATTAAAGCATTCCACATTAATTAAAATGTTGATCAATTCCACCAGGCGATCAGCTATGATTCAAACTAATTGCAGCAGAAACGAACAAAAAAACGTAAATTTCGAGGGAACCTGAGCGTTTGGAGAGGCTGGAGTGATCGTTTTGTCGAGAACAGTAAAACCGAAATGCAATGGTGCGAGGAGCAAACCCTATCGGCAGAAAGTGAGAAAGCCTTCTCATTTTGTGGGGATTGATTCGGTATACAGATCATTCGGGTCGAAAAGAGCTTCAAATTGTCACGTCATACGTTCAATATACAGAGGGAGGAGCGCCAATGCTGAGACCAAATTAGTAGAAAGTAGACGAACTGATGACGTGTCTAACGGTGATACCAGACATTTGTCATATTGTTTGGCGGACTGTACAAGACCAACTCCGAGGTGTATTTCAGCAATCGCTCCTTAGAAAATGTAAGGCGTTTTAACTTTTTTTAATAAGATTATTTCTTCTAAATTTATTTATAGATTTTTTAAAATAGAAAGAATTTATTGGTTTATTGGCATAAAATTGTTTGTAGCATTATGAGCAAAAATTTCAACTAATTAACAATAATCTCAGTGAGATATAAAGATAACAGATGACAAAAAAAAAGTGTTTTTAATGCATGAAATTTCAATATTGGTACTTAATGGTGTATGAATTTTTTTTCAATATTTTATGAAGGAATTATAAATAATAATATAGATACATTCCATTTTAATTAAAATTATGATTAATCTTATGAAATATCAATTAATTTAGAGCAAAATGAAAAATAAAAAATGAGTAATAGAAAATTGAGAGTGAAATTATTCCTTATAAGAAAATAATATAATACAATACAATGAGGAAAAATGATTCAATTACTCTTATTGTTTGGCAAGTGATATAAATATATCAATTGGAGTACAATCTTAGCCACACTCCCATAAATTTCTATCCAGCCAACCACCCACATAAATTTTAGGTTCATTTTCAAGAGCAACTGTCCTGCTCGAGAGCAACCCAAGTTTTTAACTTCTTCTTTAAAGCCAAAGAGGTAAGAGCACTATATTAAAATCCTACTCTTTTCTTGTATTATTTTGTCCTTTTTATTCATGTCATGATTGTAAAATACTTTGTTTATTCACTTCCAAGAGTATGATTTAAAACGTGCATTTAACATTAGGAATTATTAGTCATATATCCTAAAAGGTTATCCAAAAAAAGAGTAAGAAATATTGAAAATTACCTAATAAATAAACTATTAACTTCCAACTATTGTTATATGTCAGTTGCTAAAACTGTATAAAGATACGTTGTGTTTAGTTCAAACAGAATTTCCTAAAGTTAACAGTTATTGTTAGAGATAAATGATGATGATGATGATTATGTAATAAATTGTGCAACTGTAAATACTTGAGGTATTTTATAAACCTTAAGATCAGCACAAGTTTTGCATCCACTGATGATAAACTTATTCATCAGTGGATGGTCAATATCTTCACAAGACAAGTCAGAAAACAGAAACATTCAAAGGACTTGACAAAGTGAAGAAGAATGTCTGATGCTATTTGTAAGCAATCAAAGTATTCCGCACATCAGAAATTCTAATCAAAGTTACGTTGATTAAAGTTTCATCAGGGGGAACCTATCAGGGGAACCCATCAGGGGGAACCCATCAGGGGGAACCTGTCAGGTGAACCTGTCAGGGCATGACGAGGGCAGACCAATCCGTCAGTGAAACACTTCAGGACATGTCAGTGTCAGGCAAACCCATCAGGGTAACCCGTCAAGGAGAATGACCAACATGACATCAGTGGAAGCCATCAGTGTATACCGTCAGTTACAACCATCAGGATCAAAAAGCACTAAGTATAACTCAAGTGAAGGTTGAAGCCCTAATCCAGTCAATAAGCATCAGGGGATCCAGAAGCACTGATCAAAGTCCGTCAGGGTTGGCAGTCAGTGGATTGTTGTGACAGCTTGCACCCGTCATCAGTTTACACGGAAATCAACGTAACGTGTTACAGAAGCAAGAAATATCAACTGGAAAGATATTTCTTGAAGTTTGTTATTGATCCAATGAGAACTCTTTCGCATTAAATGCACACAGATCAGGGGAAGAAAAAGAAGCAACAAAGCATGCAGCAGTCTGACACATAAAGTTTCGATGTGACATACTTGCGGCTAAGTTGAGAAAAGCAGCACGTCTCAAGCACATGATTTCATCCCACTGATTTAACATATAAGCAACGGAGTTCTCATAATAGAAGTACGACAATTGATTGAATCTATCCAACAGATCAAACAAGCACTGAAGCACACAAACACTAGAGAGAAGATTTGTAATAGATCTTGAGAGAGATATTTCAAAGAAAATTAGAAGCTAGTGAGTGTGAGAAGCTGTGAACTTTACTCACAGAATTTGTAGCTGTAAATCACATTTGTGATTATACAAATTTCCAGAAAAACCTCAAGTTTTAATATAACTATTTTAACTTGAATCTGCGTGTTCATTTCATATAGTTTTTCTATTTGTTACAACCGTTTTTCAGTAAGCCTTATAAGTTTTAAAGAGCGAAAAGTTTCAGGTGTTTGTATTCATCCCCCCCCCCCCTTCTACAAACACTTGTGCTTATATTGCACTAACAATTGGTATCAGAGCCTCTTAGCAGATTTCACTTGCTAAACACGATCATTATCTATGGCCAATAAAGCTGGAAATAGTAAAGTCCCCATGTTGGAAAGGGGCAAATACTTCTTCTAGAGACAAAGAATGATAGTTCATCTTAAAGCTATTGATGATGAATACTTGTAGATTCTAGAAGAAGGACCTCACGTTCCCAAGAAGTTCATTCCTATAGAAGTCATTAATGGAGTCAGTATTCCTGAAAAGCTTGTCCCAAAGACATCTGATGAAATGACGATAGAGGAAAGAGAAAAGGTGAAAAAGGATCTTAAGGTTACTGGAATCCTGTATAATGGTTTAGACGATGATATGCTGAATAGTATCATGAATCTTACCACGTCTAAATCTATATGGGATACCATACAAATCCTTTGTGATGGTACTGAGGAAGTGAGGGAAAATAAACTGCAGCTATTGACACAACAGTATGAGTGGTTCACAATGAAGAATGGTGAAACACTCACTGAAATGTTCGACAGATTTAACAGGTTGGTAAATGACCTGAGATTATATGGGAAGGCTTATGCTAACAAGGATGTGAACAGAAAGTTCATGAGAGCCCTTCCCATATCATGGGATCCTAAGACAATAGCCATCAGGGAATCCAAGGACATGAATCTTCTAGACTTGAATAGGTTTTATGGCACCCTAAAGACATATGAACTTGAGGTTCAACAGAGATCTGAAATGTCAGGGGATGCCAGAAAGCTTAAATCTGTAGCCCTGATGGCTGCCACGAAGGACAAACAAGAAGAAAGGCCAAGTGTCTTGATGAAGCAGCAACTAGAAGATGCTGAAATAGAAGGGGACAAAGAAGCTGACTTCAAGGAGGAAGAATATACTCCAGAAGAGTTAGAGGAGCTGGATGAAACCATGGCCTTTCTTGCAAAAAGGTTTTACAAGCTGAAATTCCAAAAGCCTTCGGGATCTAAAAGATTTTCAGCAAGGAAACCCAGTAGCACGAAAAACTTTATTGACAAATCAAGAATAAAGTGCTACAAATGTAATGAGATGGGTCACTTTGCAAATGAGTGTCGCAAGGCGACAAAAGATGGTGAATCCAGAGACAAAGAAGCTGTTGTGGACTACAAGAAGAAATACTTTGACCTTCTTAATGCAAACAAGAAGGGAAAAGCATATATTGTAGAGGGAAAGGACTGGGCTGACTCTGATGAAGAAGAAAATGAAGAGTATGTCAACCTAGCCCTGATGACCTCATCCACTGACAGTAGCAGCTCCAGGTAAGCCTCGAAATTTCCTCTAACATGTCTAAAACTGATTGTGTTAAAACTGTTAAGGAAATGGCCTGTGAGATAAAGGATCTCTATGACACCCTGAGGAGTGCTGTAGCTGAAACTGAGAGAGTGCAGAAAATAAATGAATAGTTATCTGCCAGGAACACTCTTTTAGAATTAGAGAACTCCAGACTTGAGAGTCTTGAAAAAGAACTCTCAAGGACTAAAAATCTTCTTGACTGTGCTATCAAAAGAGAGGAATGGACCTCAAATCTTCTTAGTCAAGAAAGGGAAGTCATTAAGAGATGGAATGAGTCAAGCAGGAAACTGGAGGATCGTTTGAAAAGTCAGAAATCTGATCCAAAATCTGGTTTGGGCTATGAAGAGACTCATGTGCAGTAACCTCCCATTGAGGTTGAGATGGCAGCTAGCTTTGAAAAAAGGCCATCTCAAACTATCAAGTTTGTTAAGGCAGCAGCTAAGCTAGAATCTGGGAATATCTTCCCAGTAAATGAAGCTTCCACTAGTGGTGGGAAAGGCAAGAAAATTATCCTTGCCAAAACACTCAACCCTCCAGTTATGAAAGAACTAAACTGTGCATCAGTGGATATACAGTCGTCAGGGGGAAAGAGTGCTTCAGACCATTGTAGCCCTTTAAGGGAAAAAGGCCTGTCAAGGGAAAGCAAGAAGAATAGAAATGGTAAGCTAGGTGTTAGTAAAACTAGCAATTATTCTTCTATTCATGAAACCCCTAGAAAAGTGTGCTGGAATTGTGGTAGTTGTAATCATTTGTCTTTTCAATGCAAAGTAAAACCACAAATTTTGACTGGCACAATTTTGTATGCTGATGATTTACCAACTATTAAAACCTGCTCCTCCAAGGAAAAAGGTAAGATAACTGTTGAGAAATCAAAAGCATATATTGAAGCTCCTAAAAAGGAGAAAGTCTTAAATTTGCCAAAACCAAAAATCACTGATAAAGAAAAAGTTGTATTACCTATTACTGTGACTAAACCAAGAGGACCCAAAACAAATTGGGTACCAAAAATAATTTAAATGTTTTCTTGTGTGCAGGGACAGAACAAAAGCAGTCAAATCTGGTTTCTAGATAGTGGCTGCTCAAGGCATATGACAGGAAACAAAGCCCTGCTCACAGAATTTCAAGAAAAGGCTGGTCCAGTAATTTCATTTGGTGATAACAGCAAAGGACTAACTCTTGGTTATGGCAAAGCAGCAAATGAGAATGTCTCATTTGAAAATGTAGCACTGGTTGATGGGCTCAAGCATAATTTGCTAAGCATAAGTCAACTAAGTGACAAAGGATTCATCACTTCCTTCAAAGGAGATCAGTGCCTAATCTCAAATGAAAGTGATGGGAAGCTGGTTTTGTCAGGGATAAGAAAAGGAGATCTCTATGTTGCTGATTTTAATTCAGTAAATGGAGAATCATGTTTCTACAGCAAGGCATCTCCTGATGAAAGCAGGCTATGGCACAAGAAGCTCTCTCACCTGAACTTCAAGTCAATTAATGATCTAGTGAAGAGAGAGTTGGTAACTGAACTACCCCAAATGGAGTTTATCCAAGAAGGATTATGTTCAGCATGTCAACAAGGGAAGCAAAGGAAGTCATCCTTTGTCAGCAAGGAAGCCACCATGATCAAAGATCCAATTCAATTGCTACATATGGATCTCTTTGGCCCTGTCAACATTATGTCAATGTCAAAGAAAAGATTTGCAATGGTCATTGTGGATGACTACACTAGATACACTTGGGTAAAGTTTTAGCATGCTAAATCAGAAGTATCTCAACAAATTATTGACCATATCAAGAAGGTGGAAACAGAATCAGGGTCAGTGGTTAGAATGTTAAGAACAGATAATGGAACTGAATTCAAGAATGCAGCTGTTAAGGAATTTTGTGTGGAGAAAGGCATAAATCATACATTTTCTGCTCCAAGGACTCCTCAACAGAATGGTGTAGTGGAAAGGAAAAATAGAACCCTGATAGAAGCTGCTAGGTCAATGCTAGCAGAGGCAAAGATTCCCACCTATTTTTGGGCTGAAACAATTTCCACTGCTTGTTTTACTCAGAATAGATCTCTAATCAACAAGGCTCACAACAAGACACCATATGAGCTAATGACTGGGAGAAAGCCAAGCATCAAGTTTCTCTATGTTTTTGGATGCAAATGTTTTGTTCTGAGGAATTTTGGTGAGAACTTAGGAAAATTTGATCCTAAAGCTGATGAAGCAATTTTCCTAGGTTATTTTCTGTCATCCAAGGCCTTCAGGGTTTACAACAAAAGACTTCAAGTGGTGATGGAGTCTATAAATGTAGCTTTTGATGATCAAGAAATTTCTGGGCTTGAAGACCCTGGTTTTCATGAAGAACTCAGGTTTGAAAATGAAGATGATATTGATTGTCAAGAGAATGAAGCCGATGAGTGCAGACAAATGGAGAATTTATCCATTCCTGATGTCAATCCAGTCAATGTAGTGTTGGGATTTCGTATCATCATACGCAGCGGAAAAATACGGTTTAAAATAAAACAAAAACGAAACCCAAACCCGAGGATCTATGCGAAACAGTTTAATACAGACAGTTCAAGATTTTACCGATTAAAAGTGCGAATCTGAAACTTTGGTGAAGGTGTTGATCATCTCCAAATCTTTAACGTAACCCAACTGGACAGCGTCTCTACGGTATCCACACGAACACCCGCGAACCGTCTTACGATTCGAGTAAAGAGGATAACAGTACTAGCTGTAAATAATCTGTATCTCTTTTATCTCTCTTAACCTTAGTCTCTCTCTTATGAGCGGCTACGTCAAAACGTTGGTTATTCCAGAGAAAAATTCTATATATCTTTTATATATCTAAGAGAATAGCTGATATATCATATATATATAGCCTTCTATAGAGTAGATTCCAAAACCTAATCTAATTAGGAGATTAGAATCCGAATCCTATATTCATTATATATTTAATCAAGTGTCACTTAATTAATATATGTACAAATAAATATATATTCGTATTTCCTTCCAAATGACTCTTCTTCATACAGATTACATATATATATATATGTATATATATATATATATAATTTAAAGTCATGATTTAATTAAATCAATCTTATTGATATATTAAAATCATTGACATTTAAATTATATCTCCTTGACGAATGTTCTATGTGTGTGACCCTGTAGGTTATTATTACGTTGGCAATAATTTTAAATCATATTATAAAATTATAAACAGTGAGCGGCATCTAGTAATACATCACTGTTACCCAAGTAATAATAAAGTCATAGATTCGACGTTACCTTTTGTGACCAATGTTTCAATGTAATTTAATCCTTTTAACCATGATATCTAAGATTAAATTCAAGGCATGTATGTGTCATCCTCTTTATAATTTAATCTCAGTTTTCTTGATCAATGAGTAAACTATATGAAACAAATCTCTATTTGAGCATGGCCATGCATTTCATAGTTTCACTCAATCAAGAGGCCTATAGATATCACCCCTAATTTATAGGAGGGTTAAATTCCATCTACATCATTCCCATTTCTCACATAACTCATTATGCATCCAACAATCACCTTTATCGTCCACCCGGTTAAAGGTGACTTTTGATAATGTCAAAACGCATAACTCCTTATGTAGAAATGTCATGACTTCAGGTCGAAGGACCATTACATCATTGTCACTATGAGAATTACTTATGACACATAGCATAACGCTCCATGTAGAATTCTCATGGTGGGTCTGTCCAGTACTATGTTCTCTAACATGTACCTATAAATCAACTTAATATATCTCGTATATATTTATGACCAATGAGATATAGCCATCAGTTAATCCACATACTAGTCTCAATGTATTATTGTTGTCCCACTGACAATGATACTCGACTAGGGACATTTAAGAATAATGATACTTTACATATTTATATGATCTCATATTCAAGTCACATACTTGAATCCATATAATTAGTATCATTCTTCTAAGGACATTTATTATGTTAACATTTATATTACGCAGTAAATAAAACATAATAAAAGTAATTATCATTTAACCAAAAAACATAACATAAACATGGTGTCACAATCATTACATAATTGGCCACTAGGGCATACACTCTAACATGTAGAACCCCCTTCAACAGATAGAGTTAATTTCCTGGACAACAGATCAGGGGATACTCCATCAGGGGATCATTCATCAGGACATGCACCATCAGGGGATAACTTGAACCTTGAATTATCCACTAATTCAGGGGGAGAGTTTTCAGAAGCTAGGAGCACAGGCTTAGGGGGAGGAGATGATAGTCAAGCAAGCTCATCAAGACACATCTCTAATCCCAAATGGGCGAGAAGTCACACAACAGATCTGATTATTAGTAACCCAAGCAAAAGAGTGCAGACCAGGAAAGCAACATCTAATGAATGCCTATATGCTTGTTTTCTTTCTCAAATTGAACCAAAGAAGTTTGAAGAAGCTATTCAAGATGCTGACTGGATCTTGGCAATGCAGGAAGAGCTAAATCAATTTGAAAGGAATCAAGTATGGAAGCTTGTACCTAAGCCCAAAGATAGGATCATAATAGGTACTAAGTGGGTATTCAGAAATAAGATGGATGAAGCTGGCATTGTTGTAAGAAACAAAGCAAGACTGGTTGCAAAAGGATATCTTCAGGAAGAAGGGATTGACTTTGATGAGACCTTTGCTCCAGTAGCCATACTTGAGGCTATAAGAATTTTCTTAGCCTATACAGCACATTCTAATTTTAAAGTATATCAAATGGATGTGAAAAGTGCTTTTCTAAATGGGAAATTGGATCAGGAGGTGTATGTCCAACAACCTCCAGGATTTGAATGCTCAAAATTTCCAAATCATGTCTACAAACTGGAAAAGGCACTTTATGGACTGAAGCAAGCACCTAGAGCTTGGTATGATACATTGTCAAAGTTTCTGGTGGAAAACAAATTTTCAAGAGGTATCATTGACAAAACATTGTTCTTCAGGCAACACCAAGGTCATCTGATTTTGGTTCAAATTTATATTGATGATATTATTTTTGGATCCACTGACACTAGACTGTGTGAAAAGTTCTCCAAACTCATGCAAAGCAAATATGAAATGAGCTTAATGGGTGAGTTATCTTACTTCTTGGGACTGCAAGTTAAGCAAGTCTCTGATGGAATCTATATTCATCAGACAAAATATGCCAAAGAACTTCTCAAGAAATTTGATATGGAAGACTCAAAAGTAGCAAAGACACCTATGGCCACTGCAACCAAGATTGACCCTGATAAGAATGGAAAGAAAGTTGATTTGAAGACTTACAGGGGAATGATTGGATCATTGCTATATCTGACAGCAAGCAGGCCAGACATAATGTTTGTAACACATCTTTGTGCAAGATATCGAGCTGACCCAAAGGAATCTCATCTCATTGCAGTGAAAAGGATCTCGAGATATATCAAGGGCACTACAGAGTTGGGACTTTGGTATCCAAAGGAGTCTGGATTTGAATTGCTAGGATATTCTGATGCTGACTTTGGAGGATGCAGGATTGACAGAAATAGTACAACAGGAAGCTGTCAATTTTTAGGAGGAAGGCTTGTATCTTGGTTCAGCAAAATACAGCATTCTATTTCTACATTTACTGCTGAAGCTGAATATATTGCAGCTGGAAGTTGTTGTGCACAAATTCTATGGATGAAAAATCAGCTGATGGATTATGGTCTGAACTATTCCAAGATTCCAATAAGGTGTAATAACACAAGTGCCATTGCCATTGCTGAAAATCCAATACAACATTCCAGAACTAAGCATATAGAAATCAGATATCATTTTATTAGGGAACATGTTATGAATGGGAATATTGAATTACAGTTTGTACCTTCAAATCAGCAGCTGGCAGACATATTCACCAAAGCTCTTGATGAAGCCACATTTTCAAATCTTGTGGGAGAGCTGGGAATGGCGAATTATGCGTCAGGGTCAGAGTCAAATTCATAGGATTTGGTATTTCTAACTCATTTCATAAGTTCTTGATAAAATCAATTGATATGTGGTTATATATGTTCAAATTGTAAATATGTATATACTTGTATTTTCTGCATATGTATATACTTGTATTTTCTGCATTTTGTTGTTTTGTTTTTGTTTTGACTGATGCATCAGGGTCAGGGCTTCCTAAAGGACGCATCAAGGTCAGGGTATCCAACTTGTGCGTCAGGATCAGGGTGTCCGGATCTCTCGTCAGGGTCAGGGTATCCAACTTGTGCGTCAAGATCAGGGTGTCCGGATCTCTCGTTAGGGTCAGGGTATTCGACTCATTCGTCAGGATCAGGTTGTCCGTCTTGTGCATCAGGGTCAGGGTATTTACATACAGTAAATCATAAGGGTAAGTTTAAATTTTTTTTTACTACATCGGGTTTCTAGGTCAGTTAAGTGATGACAACTCATCATTAAGTTCTTCTCTCACTGATGATCAGGAGAAGTTTTCAAACGTCAATAGGCGGGTATTAATACTCTATCTCTCCTACTTTTTGAAACCCCCCAAAACATTTAATCTATACCTTATATTTGCTAGAGTTTTTCTTTTCTCTCTCGTCTTTACAGAAACCCTAGAACTTCAAATCTTCAAAGCATCCATGACACGTCAACAAATTCAGAGGAACTTGACAGTCCCACCCACGAACTACGTGGGCTTCTCTGACATTGATGAGGTAAGTGATTGCTTTAAACCGGTAATGAACTATCTACTCACCTCTGAGTATAGTAAAGCCATCTTTACCGATGAAGAAATGTCGGGGGAGGCACTGTCACAACTTTGGACAAGTGTCAAGTTCATGTACTCCACCACCAAGCCTGATGTGGTCAAGGGTATCTCATTCAAAGTTTCATCTGCGAAAGGAAAAATAACTCCTTCCAGACTTAACTCTGCTTTGGGACTACCCACTCAAGATCTGGTGGATGTACCCAGTGATACAGATATGCTGGTTTTCTTGAGGGAACTGGGCTATAACACTGCTCCCAACGCAGTGTTAAAGTTCAAGGATCTCAAGAGGGTGAACGTGAAGAGGGAGATTTCTTATCTCTTCGACACCATCACCAAGGTGTTCTCAAGTAAGTGTTCTAACTTTGAGGTCATTACCTCTTTAACTTTGAAAATAGCATACGCAATAATTAAAAATGTAAATATAAATATAGGTAAAATTATTTTTGATGATCTTGTAAATAAATTAGGTAATTTTAATAATAGGAAAACTGAAGTATATTATGCAAGATTTTTGTTTATGATTATTAAAGATCAGATTACTAATTTTTCTTTTGAGAATGATATACCTGTACAGACCTACAAGCAAACAAAGAAACTGTTTGTAGAAATAATAAAGAAATCTTTTACAGCCGAACCGTTTGCACTCCCATCGCATATGGTACAGGTAGTAAATTCTACACCTTCTACTTCTCAAACTGTACATTCTTCACCTTCATCTACTATGGCAGAGAAAACAACCACATCTCTGCCTACCCAAGTAGAACAACCAATTTCTTCACAACCACTCTCAACAGCCCAACCCACAGTCTCCCAAAAGACTGTTGAGATTAAAAGAAAACCCAGTGAAGTTACCACATCAACTGAGGGGGAGCAAGGAGAGAGAGTGATTGGCTATAGGAGAAGATTGAAGAAGAAGACGGGAGCCACGAGTGTTACCCAACAACCTGACCAGGGCGTATCCTCTTAACAGGATATAGCCTTTGATAAGGAATTAAACATATTTCTAACTAGTTCCTCTCAAAAGGGATTAGTTATTGAAAATAGTCCTCAACCAAGGACACAATTGAGTGAGGCACATACACTGACCATAGACACTGATGAACCTACCATCAGGGTCTCTGAGCGCCACTTGCAGAAATCTGACACAGTGAGTGCACACACCACTCAAGATGTTGTAGCTCAGAAGCTTCTCAATAAGATCCACATGAGTCATCAGCATTCTTCTACAGCATCTTTTGATGAATCACCTCCTCGTTCAGTGATTCAGCCAACACTCCCATCTACACCACTTCCTTCTTTCTCTGTTCCTCAAATTTCTTCAGATATAATGACACAAACATTAAGTGTCATACAATCAGATTCTCCACATTCTCAATTCGTGGAGGAGCCAACACTCTCTGACACAGTGTTTGACAGTCACTATTCTCACATGGTTGACTCATTTTTACTTGATACAAACACTAGTGATCAAGCAGGGGACATAAATTCCACTGTACATACTACAACCATAACTCTTTATGTACCCCCACTTGTATATACTTCCTCTATAGAAACCTATATTTCCCCAATTATACATACTCACTTTATTTCTTCTCCTTCTCCTATCACAACTGTCGAACCAGAATCTGTAAATACTTCACTTGAATTGGTCACAGTTGATGATTTCCAAGCCCATAGGAACCCCTCTAGGACAATTTTGAGTGAGACTGAGAAAATACTTAGTGCAGAGAGGCAAAGTCAAACCCCTGAGAGAACTTTGGCAAAAGGAGAGCAAGATAGTACTACCTTAGTAGGCAAAGAAAAAGGAGAGAATATGAGTGATGCCTTCAAAGAAAAAGGAGAGGATGAGAGAGATAAGGATGAGATCCTTGTAATTAAAGAACAGAGAGAAAACACTAATACTATAAATATTACTTCTTCCTCTGCAAGTGATGAAGATGATGTTCCACAAGATGATTTTTCCCAGTTCATCAGAGTTGATTTATACTTTCGACAGAACCAAATGTCTGATATTGTACAGGTATTGAAGTAGGAGTTAGCTAGGACTACTGATCCAGTCTTGATCAAAGTGTTAAAGTCACAGATCATGATTGGTCAGTCAATAGATATAGAAAACCAAAAATTGTATACACATTTTTCCACAAAGTTACAAAATATACAGCAAGTTGTTGACTCTCTGGTCACCAGCCAGACTCTACTCCGGATGAAGAAACAAGTTGACAATGTTGACCACAAGCTTGCTGATCTTTCTACTCAAAAAAATAGCATGGACACTCTGCAACAATCCATGGCTGACACAATGCAACAACTTCTTCAAGTCACATCCCGACTCTCAACTCCCACTGATGATGCTGTCAAAAAGGGGGAAAATTCAACCAAGCAGTCGTCAGGGGATATTGCTGAGAAATCAAGTCAACCATCAGGGGATGTGACTACTCCTGTTCCTGCTCCAAAACCTAAGGACAAAGGCAAAGGCATCCTGATTGAGGAACCCAAGAAGACATCCAACACTCAATCAGGGCCTAAGCTACTTGGAGACGCCATGAAGACAACCCACTTTCCAACACCTGTTGAAGTTATTATTATGGGGAAATGGAGCTGGTCTACCCTCAAGACAAAAAGCTGGTAGAAGCTGATGCAATCTTTGCACAGCAACTTCAAGAAGAAGAGGAGAGGGAAATGGCAAAGGTACAGGAGGAAGAAATAAAGAAGAAGAAGAATGTAAGGCCTAGGACCTCCAGGAAACCTCAGCCTAAAATTTAGTCCCTGATGACTTTTCCCTGATGACGTCAGCTTGTGTAGTTTCCGATAGTGTTATTTAGTCTCTAACACGTTAAGGCTTAGTCTCTGATGACGTCAGCTTAGTCTCTGATTCCTTTTTCTTTAATCTCTGATGACGTAAGCTTTTAGTCTCCAATAGAAAAACTAGTCTCTGACAGTTAAAACATTTTAGTCTCTGACCAGTTCTTCTAGTCTCCGATAAGCCTTTTTGCAAACTCTAACAGATCAAATACACAACTTGACTTCTTGAAGCTTCGATACTCCATTCCAGCAGTTAATTACAAATAAAAATAATCGTATCTCTTTACAAAGAATAAATGAATTACAAACAAAGAGATAACTACTGGCTACAAAACTTCAGTGTTACTAATTAACACTTTCTATACATTTGTACTCTAAGTAATCTAAAGACAATCATCATCAAATGTTCTAAAACCTAACAATCTCCCCCTAATTATGAATATCAGAATGATAAACATAATTTCAAGGTTGATGATGATGTCAAAACTCAAAATTACAATTACTTAGAAAAAGAATAAAGAATTACTAACTACAAATGTATTCTGAACTAAGATCTTTGATCTTTTGTTCAGCTTCCACCAAGACTCAGGTTTAAATCCTATAAGTCTGGCTTCCAAGATAAAAAAATACAGCTTATTTCAACAAACATACCTTCCAACACAACCTTTTATTTTTTCTTCAACAATTCCAGCCTTTCTTTCCTATTTCTCTTCAGCAACTCCAGTCTATCTATCAACAACTTTTTCAATATCAATTCAACTTCTTCTTTAGCATCCTTGAGTAGACTAATAAAGCCTTCAATGTGTCTCTCACTGACACTATTAATGTCTCTGTTGTAGTTGAAGAAAACTTTCTCTCCATGGAAAGTCTCATACCATAATCCTAGAGGTTTAGGATTAGCTTCCGGCACTGTATCCACCTTATGCTTCACTTTCATTACCTTTTGAATCTGGCTTCGAAGATCCATGTTGAGATCAGAAGTCTCAAGCACAACAGTCAGCAACCACTCCAGATTTTCTTTAGTTTGTCCCTCCAAGGCTGGCTTCTCAAATTTCAAAGACTCTCCATCTTTCAAAAAGATCTTTGTTCTTTCATCAAAGATCAATCCTCTTTGTGGTTTTCTTCAAGGCTTTGATGATTTCTTCTGTACTAGCCATTTCAACTTTGTAAGACTTCTTTGATGAAACTATTTGTGGCTTTGTTGGTCCACTCACAGCCACCAAAGCAGTCTCAGTTGACCTTGGAGGATCTTGAGAAGTAGGCTTCTTGATAGTTGCCTTGATCACAGGTTTCTTTGCAGATTCCTGGACCAAAGGTTTCTTTCTTGATTTCTTCTCAACCTCTTCCATCTCTTTATTCTTCTTCTTGGTTATGACTGCTTTCTGTGCACTTGATCTCCTTGTAAAGATTTACTTCTTCTTTGCCTCCTCCTCCTCCCTAGCTGCTGCCATATCCTCATCTTCTTGAAGTTTCTGAGCTAGTAGTGCATCAGATTCTATCAGTTTCTGTTCTTGAGGATAGACCAACTCCACTTTCCCATCCACTATTAATTCAACTGGAGTAGGAAAGTGAGCTGTCTTCATGGCATCCCCCAGTAGCTTAGGCTGTCCTGGTTGAGTAGTAGTTTTCTTCTTTGAATCTCCAACCATGACACCTTTGCCTTTGTCTTTTATTGTTGAAGCTTGTGCAGTGGAAGAAGGAGATGCTGTTGTTGCTACTGTTGCTGTTGTTGTTGTTGTTGGAAGTTGTGTTGTTGTTGCTTTTGTTGCTGCTTCAAGATCTGAATGTTTCTTTAGGATCCTGTCCAACATTGCTTGCAATTCTGCATCAAGGACAAGACCAGACTTTTGCTTTTGTACAGGAACATTGGATGGACCACTCTCCCCCTTTTTGACATCAGCATCTTTGGGTTGAGAAAAGGTGGCCAAATTTGGAATTGCCTGCATCAGAAGTTGTTCCATTCGATCTTGTTTCTGGAGAAGGAGACTGACATTGGATTCTAGGGCTTGAAGTCTACTGTCAGTCTTGGACTTGTCTTTGATAAGAGAATCAATGGCAGTGATTGTCCTCCTTGGCAAGTGTCCTTCATAACATCGTCGAATCTTATCTGTCTCAATCTCCATCTGCTGCTTGATTTCCTTGACTGCTGCATTAATTCCAATAACCAAAAAGTGGTGAAACTTGGTATGTTTCTTATCCACTTTGGTTATCTCTTCTAATATGTCCTTGGAAGATGGTGCAGCTGCTGTTGACCCAATGTTGGTCACATAATCTTGCCTTAGTTGAGCAGCTGCATCCTCCAGAGAATTTATGAACTGTGCATCGAGCCACTCGTCCACATTCTCGGCTTCAGTTTCTTCAGGAATAGGTTCATGTGCCATGGATGTCTTTAATGCAGATATGTGATCTTGAGATTGTTGAAGGCCATAAAGGACCTCAAAATCTGCATTTGACATGTCAGAAATAACTTGTAATGTGGCATCCCCTGTGCTGGAGCTTCCCCCAATTTCCTCTGTTGGAGTTGACTGTTGAGTAGAGGAAGTTTGGGCTGCTGGTGCGGTGGATGTCTCAACAGGTTTTAAAAAATCACCTACTAAGAATTTCTCTCTTTTATTTTCTTCAAGGATCTCATCCTTGCTCACACCCTCTCCTTTTGCCTG
>CM025788.1:15586171-15609273 GCA_014636745.2 Centella asiatica
TATCTTTTAGCCTCTGGTACAATTAGTCCCTGATGACTTTTTTTAGTCCCTGGTACGTTTAGTCCCTGATGACTTTTAGTCTCTGATGACGTCAGCTTGTGCAGTCTCCGATAATGTTATTTAGTTTCTGATACTTTAAGGCTTAGTCTCTGATGACATCAGCTTAGTCTCTGATTCCTTTTCCTTTAATCTCTGATGACGTAAGCTCTTAGTCTCCGATAAAAAAAAACTAGTCTTTGACAGTTAAACAATTTTAGTCTCTGACCAGTTCTTCTAGTCTCCGATAAGCCTTTTGGCAAACTTTAATAGACCAAATACACAACTTGACTTCTTGAAGCTTCGATAGTCCAATCCAGCAGTTAATTACAAATAACAATAATCGTATCTCTTTACAAAGAATAAATGAATTACAAACAAAGAGAAAACTACTGGCTACAAAACTTCAGTGTTACTAATTAACACTTTCTATACATTTGTACTCTAAGTATTCTAAAGACAATCATCATCAAATGTTCTAAAACCTAACAACTGTTATCTAGATTTTCATCATAACCTAGTCCAGATTTTTGACCTATTGTTTGATACCCTACCAAGTCAGATAACTTTTTAGAGGAAGTATTCCATTGTTTAATCTTAGCTTGAGCAATTTCAAGTTGCTCTACTAAGTAATATTCCCTCTTTTTCAAAGCATCAATCATATGACGTGCTTTGTTTAAGTCAGACTTGATGGTATCAAACTGTGCCAATCTCTCTTCAAGAAACTTGTTTCTTTTTAAGAGAATGTCACGTGATTCTTTTACATTGATATGCTCTATAGTCAAAGACCTAAAACTGACATGTAAATCAAACATATCTTTTTGCATGCTTTCAATGCTAGATGTATCAAGTAAATTAGGCACGTTAAAATTCTGATTTGCATCACATACCTTTGTAGAATCACTTGACTCGTCACTACGAGCCATTAGGGCAAAGTTGACAACTTCTTCATCAGAATCGCTGTCAATCCAATCTTTTCCCTCAGTAATCAAGGCTTTGCTCTTGGATTTAGCTTTCTTGTCAGCAAAGTCCTTCCTTGATTTTTCATCCTTAGATCTATCATTAGATCTAGGCTTCTTGCACTCATTGGCAAAGTGCCCTAACCCATCACAATTGTAGCATCTTATTTTTTTTAAGTCGAAGGTGACTTTTTGACCTTCTCGTTTAGGGTTAGGTTTTCTCGATGATTTTCTTCCTTTTCTGCTAGCCCTAAATTTCTTAAACTGTATGACCATGAATGCCATGAATTCCTCCATGTCATCATCAGTATCCAGTTCATCTTCATTATCAGTCGAACTAGCTTCAGAAGATTCCTCATCAAGCTTCTCTTGAGACTTGCTTGTCTCAACCATCAACGCAGCTCCTCTATCCTTTCCATGCATGCGTTGTCGTTGCTCTACTTCAAGTTCGTAGGTCTTTAAATTTCCGTAGAGCCTGTCCAGTGTGAGAAGATCCAAGTCATGAGCCTCTCTTATTGCTGTTGTCTTTGGATCCCAACTTGGTGGGAGAGATCTTATGAACTTGGTGTTTATATCCTCATTATCATAAGACTTCCCAAGTATTTTCAAGTCGTTGAGCAAAGTGTTGAACCTGTTATATACTGATGTTATAGGTTCACCAGGCTTTGCTTGAAAGAATTCATATTGTTGTGTCAACAATGATCTCTTGTTCTTTCGGACTTGGTTAGTCCCTTCACACAGAACTTTGATGGTGTCCCAGATTTGTTTAGATGTTGTGCAATTTATGATGCTTGTGAACATATTTTTATCAATTCCATTATAAAGTATGTTCATCACTTTAGCATCCTTTAACACTTGCAACTTGTCTTCGTTTGTGTAATCACTTTCTGGAGCAAGTTCAAAGTGTTCTGCAACAACAGATCCTTCGACAGTTTTTGCAGGAATGAATTTCCTGGGTAGATAAGGACCCTTCTCAATCCTATCTATGTAATCTGGATCTGTTGCTCTTAAGTGCATATACATCTTTTGTTTCCACATTGGATATTCTTCTCTTTTAAGAATAGGGATTCTGGTACCACCATCTCTACTTCCCGCATACGCCATGATGTTAGAGCTGCTTGCTTCGTCGTTGGCCATCCCTTGGAACGTTTTAATTGAATAAATTCAATTACAGGCTCTAATACCAATTGTTTTCCCAGTGAGATGACAAGAACTTGTAGAAGGGGGGTTGAATACAAGTTCTTTGAAAATTCTTCGATTACTTGTTCTTTAAGAAACTAAAATTTTCTTGCGGAATAAAAAGAACAAGAACACAAATCTATTTATAAACAATTGCTTTATTGATTTACAATTGAATACAAATCCTAACAATCACAATAATGTAATCGTCAGCTTCTTTTCTATTCTGTATAGGAAAAGATACAAAACTATGAAAAACCTATACAGCTTCTAAATTACTCTCTGTAAAACTAATTACAGCTTCTATTACAACTGAATTACATTTTAACTCAGTTCCTATTCTGAATAAAATTCAGCTTCCTTATTCGAATCAAATACAATCTTTCCTTTTTGATTAGGTAAAGATATCTGGTGAGTTTTCTTACCAGCTACGTCTTCAATAATATTTTACTTTACGTGGAAGACATTCCTTTTTCAATTCGAACTCTGTATCTTTCAGAGATTAATTCACAATTAGTCTCTGATGCTTCTTTTAGTCTCCGACGACATTAGTCCCTAACGTATCTTTTAGTCTCTGGTACAATTAGTCCCTGATGACTCTTTTAGTCCCTAGTACGTTTAGTCCATGATGACTTTTCCCTGACGACGTCAGCTTGTGTAGTCTCTGATAGTGTTATTTGGTCTCTTACATGTTAAGGCTTAGTCTCCGATGACGTCAGCTTCGTCTCTGATTCCTTTTTCTTTAATCTCTGATGACGTAAGCTTTTAGTCTCCGATAGAAAAACTAGTCTCTAACAGTTAAAACATTTTAGTCTCTGACCAGTTCTTCTAGTCTCCGATAAGCCTTTTTGCAAACTCTAACAGATCAAATACACAACTTGACTCCTTGAAGCTTCGATACTCCATTCCAGCAGTTAATTACAAATAAAAATAATCGTATCTCTTTACAAAGAATAAATGAATTACAAACAAAGAGATAACTACTGGCTACAAAACTTCAGTGTTACTAATTAACACTTTCTATACATTTGTACTCTAAGTAATCTAAAGACAATCATCATCAAATGTTCTAAAACCTAACAGTTTCCAGGTTTGTTGGCCATAGATAATGATCGTTTTTAGCAAGTGAAATCTGCTAAGAGGCTCTGATACCAATTGTTGGTGCAAAATAAGCTCAAGTGTTTGTAGAAGGGGGAGGGGGGGGGGGATGAATACAAACACTACAAACTTTTTGCTCTTTTTAACTTTTAAAAGAACTTGCCAGAAACAGCTGCACAGAGCAGAAAAACTATGTAATATGAACACACAGATTCAAGTTAAAATAGTTATATTAAAACTTGGGGTTTTTTGAAAATCTGTGTAACCACAATTGTGATTTACAGCTACAAATTCTGTGAATAAAATTCACAGATTCTCACACTCACGAGCTACGAAAACTTTTCTCTAAAAATAAATCTCTCAAGAAATATATTACAGAGCTTCCTAGTGTTGTGTGCTTTTATGTTTGTTTGATCTGTTGGATAGATTCAATCTCTCTGTATATTTTTTTGTAATGAGAACTCCTTTGCTTATATGTCAAACAGTGGTTGAAATCACGTGCTTGAGACGTGCTGCTTTTCTCAACTTAGCCGCAAGTATGTCACATCGTAGCCCTATGTGTCAGACTGCTGCATGCTTTGTTGCTACTTTTTCTTCCCCTAATCTGTTTGCATTTAATGCGTGAGAGTTCTCATTGGATCAAAAAAAAACTTCAAGAAATATCTTTCTAGTTGATATTTCTTGTTTCTGTAACACGTTACGTTGATTTTCGTGTAAGTACTGATGACGGATCCATGCTGTCATAACGATCCCCTGACTACCAGCCCTAATGGACTTTGATCAGTGCTTTTGAATCCCCTGATGCTTATTGACTGGATCAGGGCTTCAACCTTCACTTGAGTTTCACTCAGTGCTTCTTGATCCTGATGGTTATGACTGA
This sequence comes from Centella asiatica, assembly GCA_014636745.2. Classification (NCBI taxonomy): domain Eukaryota; kingdom Viridiplantae; phylum Streptophyta; class Magnoliopsida; order Apiales; family Apiaceae; genus Centella; species Centella asiatica. The sequence goes on from CM025788.1 coordinate 15,590,324, forward strand.
CGGTATACACTAATGGCTTCCATTGATGCCATGTTGGCCATTCCCCCTGACGGGTTACCCTGATGGGTTGGCCTGACACTGACATGTCTTGAAGTGTTTCCCTGACGGGTTGGTTTGCCTTCGTCATCCCCTAATGGTTCCCCCTGATTGGTTGCCCTGATAAGTCCCCCCTGATGGATTTCCCCTGATGGGTTCCCCTGATAAGTTCCCCCTGATGGGTTCCCCTGACGGTACTTAATCAACGTAACTTTGTTTAGAATATCTTATGTGCGGAATACTTTGACTGTTAACAAGTAACATCAGACATTTTTCTTCACTTTGTCAAGTCCTTTGGATGTTCCATTTTCTGACTTGCCTTGTGAAGTTATTGACCATCCACTGATGAATAAGTTTATCATCAGTGGATGCAAAACTTGTGCTGATCTTAAGGTTTATAAAATACCTTAAGTATTTACAGTTGCATAATTTATTATTTAAACATCATCATCATTATTTAACTTTAACAAGTCAGATAGTGATCATGCTGGTTAGATGATGCATTATCTGATGAAGAGAAGGCGTAAATGAATGATTCAAGATTTTATTTCAAAGAAAAGGGTCAACCCCTTGTTATCACTCGGGTACCCTAAAAGTTACATATTTATTAATTCACGAGGAGGCGTTGGTCTTGTTTCACCCAACCTCATTAAACACTTAAGCTTTGAAATATCTGTTCTTTTTGCTTGAACTTACCCAACTTATGATTATATACTTGCTAAGCGTAAATCACTCATGTGGATTATTATGAAATATTTTACAGGTCATGACAAGAAGGCCGAGTCGCCTAGTAAAGGAAAAGAGAAAATGACATAGTGAGAGTTTCTTGATCACTCTCCTATGGATGACCTTTAGAGGAAAAGTGAGACGAGAGGTCATCATAGTAATGTTCAGATTATAAGGCTAGATGGGCCATTTTTAGACTTCCGCTGCTAAATATTTGAGGAATTGTAATAAAAGGGTTATGTACCTTTTGTTTATTTCATAAATGTTTTAGTTAAGATTTTGTAAAGAGATTGTATTTCTCTATTATAAATGATGTTTATGTTTGGTTCAAGATGTTTTCTGTTGTCAATCCCTGGCAGAGCCCAGAGTCCAGCATGGGATCTTTGGGAGCTGTCACACAATTTCTGACAGCACCTGAAGCCCTGCCCGGGATTCCTGGGGTTGCCACATAAAGAATGCTTTATTCTAGTACAACATTTTCACGTACATCAGATCAATGGATCATACGTTATCTTTGAAGACATTGAACTTGAATAGTATATAACATAACACTAGATACTTACGTATATCGAATGAATGATAATACGTATTAAATGAAAAAGATAGAGTGAGATATACTTGACTTTGTCCTTAGCTATTTCTAAATCAAATCATTTGTGAGTGAAAGACTCTGCAAAACATGTATGTTGACATAACATGAGAAATTCATGCCTTGAATACAGATGTGAGAATGCACATATGTGGTGATGTTCTTATATCTTTAACATTTTAATTTGATATCTGAAATGTTGAGGTTTATTAATTAATTATTATTATCTTAAGTAATTAAATAAGATAATATTTAACACCTTAAAGCTAGACTGCGCATCAGTGGGTAGCCATCAAGGCATAAAAGTGGTCATCAGGGGAGAAGGTGGCCATCAGGGGATGTGCATTGGCCGTTAGAGGATAGCCATCAGAGGATAAATTACCCATCAAGGGATAAATTATCCATCAGGGGATAAATTACCCATCAGAGGATAAATTGGCCATCAGTGGATAAATTGGCCATTAGTGGATAAATTACCCATCAGGGGATAAATTACCCATTATGGGATAAATTTTGTTCATCGTCTAACTCAACAAGCCAATGCAAAACTCTACATTTATAAACCACCTTGTTAAACTCACTTGGATGTCGCCAAACTCACTTGGATGTCACCAAACTTACTTGGTTGTCGCCAAACTCACTTGGCTGTTGCCAAACTCACTTGGTTGTCGCCAAACTCATTTGGTTATCGCCAAAGTCATTACAGCAGTGGATAATATATATATATATATATATATATATATTTTTTTTTTTTTTTGGTGTGGTCATTATTTTCTGTAGAAAGTAAATCATCAATAGATAAATCTTATTATGGACCCTTCCCCATTATCTTTTCTACAGTGTTTGTTATTGCATCTCAACAAACACTTAAACCCAGGTGAAAACACCACTGCAACCTACTACAACTTCATAGTTGTGGGGTTCTGAAGTTTTTAAAATTTTTGTTTTATCCTAAGAGGCTTAGGAGGGAAAGCTTGAGTCTTCCTCCTAATTTCTTACCTTTATAGACAACTGTTAACACTAGGAAACTCTATTTGAACAAACCACAACATGGTGTCTTTATACAGTTTTAGCAACCGACGTATACCAACAGTTGGAAGTTAACAGTTTATTTATTAGGTAATCTTCAATATTTCTTACTCTCTTTTTGGATAACTTTTTAGGATATATGACCAATAACTCCTGATGTTAAATGTACATTTTAAATCATACTCTTGGAAGTGAGTAACCAAAGTATTTTACAATCATGACATGAATAAAAAGGACAAAATAGTACAGGAAAAGAGCAGAACTTTAATATAGTGCTCTTACCTCTTTGGCTTTAAAGTAGAAGTTAAAAGCTTGGGCTACTCTCGAGAAGGACAGTTGCTCTTGAAAGTGAACCTAAAATTTATGTGGGTGGTCGACTGGATAGAAATTTATGAGAGTGTGGCTAGGGTTGTACTCCAATTGATATGTTTATATCACTTGCCAAATAACAAGAGCGGTTGGATCATTTTTTGTGAGTAGTTATCAGTCGTTGGCTGTATTGGGCAGTAATATGCCTTAGAATGAAGTGATTGGCTAGATTGGCGGGTGTTACAGTTGCCAAAATATCAACCAATCACCTATCATAGTCGACAATCTATTGGACAATAATCATTCTCTTGTTGGTGCCTTATGCAACAATCTTTCCTTAAATAAATATATTTATAAGCACAGTCAGGCAGATTTATCAGATTGTACTGCTAGAGTTTGATTTATTAGCCAATGGATCACGTGCAACTCAGTCCCTGATATAATATAATTGTATCACTTGCACACAACAGTCATTGTTCAATAATTTACACTGCAATTCTCTTTTGCAGTGAGCCTTCCTTAAGTAATATTTATAATTATTTCTGGTTAGTGCTTGGTTAAAATAATCTTTTAAAGATTTGAGTTCAAGATGTATTTATATTCCTTTGGACATCTCATTGACATAGAAACTTTCATTCAAGATATAAATTAATTATTCATACAGAATGTGAATTAATCTTTCATACATAATATGAATTAATCATTCATACATCATATTCCTATTTTTATTTTTGGGTTTTCACATCCTCCCCCCCTTAAAATAAGTTTCCTCCTCGAAACATAACTAATGAAAAGGATAGTGGTACTTCTACATCATCATTTCTTCCAGTTCCCATGTTGATTCTTCAACATTGTGATTCCTTTACAGAACTTTCATGGAGGGAATCTCTTTAGTTTTTAGAACTTTCACTTGTCGATCCAGAATTTGCACCGAAATCTCTTCATAATGCAAATTTGGTTGAAGTTCAGTAGGTTGACAATTAATGATGCCAGCGTGGTCCCCCTTTAGGGTCAAAGCAATGACATGTGAAAAACATCATGAACATGTCCTAGAGCTGAGGGCAGTGCCAGTTGGTAAGCCACTTCGCTAATACGGAGGTGTATTTCAAATGGTCCAATATAGGGGGGACTTAGTTTCCCCTTCTGCCCAAAATGCATGATGCCCTTTCATGATGAAATCTTGAGCAATGGTTAACCTGTAACTTCTAATGTCTAATCTTTTCGATGTTGATCTGCATATTGCTTTTGTCAATCCTGTGCTGCTCTCATTCTTTCTCGGTTGACTCGGATCGCATCCTTAGTCTATTGGACCATTTCTAGTCCCTCTATTTTCTCTCTCTGACCTCATTCTAGTACAATGGTATAATGCCTTAAACGGGGCCATTCCTATGCTTTCATGGAAGCTATTATTGTAAGCTAACTTGATGAGTGGTAGGTGTTCATCCCAATGTCCACCAAAATCCAGAGAACACGCCCTCAACATATCTTCCAAGGTTTGAATCGTTCTTTTGGATTGTCCGTCAATCTGCAGGGTGAAATGCAGTACTCATGTCCAGTCTTGTCCCCAAATAATCTTGAAAGCTACGTCAAAATCTAGACGTGAAGCGCGGATTGCGATCTGACACGATCGAGATTGGTACTCCATGTCGATTAAAAATTTCCTTACATACAACCTGACCAATTGGTCCATTTTGTAGGTGTCCTTGATAGGCAGAAAGTGTGTAGACTTGGTCAATCTATCCACGATTACCCATATTGCATTCATTCCCTTCCGTGTTATCGGTAATCCAATCACGAAGTCCATTGTGATGTATTCCCATTTCCATTCTGGGACGTCTAAAGATTGCAGTAGCCCACTTGGCTTTTGGTATTTGGCTTTAATCGTTGAAAGGTGAGACACGTGCTAACCCATTCAGTTATTTCTCCCTTCATATTCGGCCACCAAATTTTTTTTTTCAAATCTTGAGACATCTTTGTCCCTCCTGGATGTACCGAAAATTTGGAACTATGGGCCTCTTATAATAAGTTTCTCCTTAATTCCAACTTTGTCGAAATCTAGACTCTATCCTTGAATCTCATCAATCCATCGTCATGGATTTGACACTTTCCATTTTCTCCTCTTAGCAGCTTCTCCCTTTCTTCTGCAAAGTCCTCTTGGGTCTCCTTGATGACATCCAGTAATTTCGGTCTTGCACTGACTTCCTCTTCTATCTCCCTTCTTTGTCAAGTTGTGATAACATTCAGTTGTAGTCATTCCAAATCCATCCTTACTTCCTCTTGAATTGTTATCTTGTTTGACTTTTCATGTCTACTCAGAGCATCAACTACTACATTCGCAGTCGTAGTCGAAGTCCTTGATTAGTTCCAACCATCGTCTTTGCCTCATGTTCAATTCCTTTTGTGTGAAGATTTATTTTAAACTCTTATGGTCAGTATAGATTTCACATTTCTCTCCATACATATAATGCCTCCAAATCTTCAACACGAACACGATAGCAGCTAACTCCATGTCGTGCACTGGATATCATTTTTTGCAGTCCTTGAGTTATCGAGATGCGTAGGCGATGACTTTGCCATGTTGCATCAAGACAGCTCCTAGTACATTTAGTGAGGCATCACTATAGATCACGAAGTCTTCTTTGTTATCCGATAAGCTTAACACCGGTGCAGTTGTTAAACTTTTCTTCAGTTCTTGGAAACTCTTCTAACATTCTGGAGTCCATGTGTACTTTACTATCTTCTTTGTCAGATTCGTCAGCGGGATTGCTAGCTTGGAAAATATTGGATGAATATGCGATAGTATCCTGCTAATCCTAAGAAGCTTCATACTTCTATAGGCATCTTCGGTTGCGGCCAATGGGTGATGCCTTCAATCTTTGTGGGGTCTACTAATATCCCACTTTCGTTGATCACGTACCCCATGAATTTTACCTCTCTTAGCCAAGAATTGTACTTTGAGAACTTGGAGTAAAGTTTCTCCCTCTTCAATGTCCCTAACATTATCCTCAAATGTTCAATATGCTCCTCTTCGGTCTTAGAATAGATAAGAATGTCATTGATGAACATAATGATGAATTTTTCAAGTTGCGGCTTGACACTCAGTTCATCAGGTCCATAAATGTAGCTGGGGCATTAGTGAGTTTGAATGGTATCACTAAAAATTTGTAATTACCATATCGGGTTCTGAATGTCGTCTTTGAGATGTCCTTGACTTTAATCTTTAACTAATGGTATCCTAATCTTAAATCGATCTGTGAGAAGTACTTTGTGCCCTTGAGTTGATCAAACAAATCGTCAATCCTCGGTAGTGGGAATTAGTTCTTCACCGTCACCTTGTTCAATTGTGGCGAACTTGAAAATCCGGGGCTGGGCTTCAGGCACTGTCAGAAATTGTGTGACAGCTCCCAAAGATCCCATGCTAGACTTCGAGCACTGCTAGAAATTGACAACAGAAAAATGTCTTGAACCAAGCATAAACATCATTGATTAAGAGAAATATATTCTCTTTTACAAAACCTTAACTCAAACATTCATAATATAAACTAAAGGTATATAACCTTTTATTACAAAACCTTAAATATTTAGCAGCGGTAGTCTAAAAATGGCCCATCTGGCCTTATAATCTAAACATTTCTATGATGACCTCTCGCTTCACTTTCATCTAAAGGCCATCCATAGAAGAGCAATCAAGGAACTCTCACTATGCCATTTTCTCCTTTCCTTTATTAGGCTGCACGACCTTCTCATCATGACCTGTAAAACATTTCATAATAATCCACATGAACAATTTACACTCAGTAAGTATATATTCATAAGCTGGGTAAGTTCAAACAAGAAGAATAGAAATTTCAAAAGGCTTTAGTGTTTAATGAGGTTGGGCGAAACAATGCCGACACCTCCTGGTAATTTAATAAACATGTAACTTTCAGGGTTCCCGAGTGATAACAAGGGGTTGTCCCTTTACTTGAAATAAATCTTGGACGATTCATTTGTTCCTTCTCTTTATCAAATAGTGCATCACCTGGCTAGGCTGATCACTATCTGACTTCCTCTTCATCAAACGACATACCAGCTGGCCAGCCTGATCATTTGACTTCGTTATGACACATGTAGTCATCACAGAAAGCATAGGTCTGCGAGGGTCTGAATACTGATGCCTTGGTTTTTCATTCCCTATCATGTGCTGGGGTACTAGGCGATCGCACCCACTAGCCTTTAGTCACTCATATGGATATACTTTGTAAGTATAAGATTAGAAATAAAACTTCTATATCCATATAGGACTTCCTTTGGCATGCTAGTGAATTAAAATAGATAGACACCACCCAATAACACTTGGTTCAATAAACAACATCTTTTCACGTACATCGGATCAATGAATCGTACGTTACTTATCAATCATTTACATAAATTGAATTAATGATCTTACGTATTCAGTGAAAAAGAAGTAGAGTGAGTATATTCTTGTCTTGATCTTTAGCTAATTTTAATCTCAAAACACTAGTGCATGAGAGGTTCTGTAAAATATGATTGTTGGTATAATATGAGAAATCTATGTCTTGAAAATGAATATGTGTATGTATGCATGTGACGATTGTGATGTCCGTCCATGATCAGGGGATGGTCATCAAGGGGGTATTCATCATTAGGGGATGGCCATCAGGGACAGTCTACTTGTCAGGGGACAAATTTGCTCGTTAGGGAATAAACTACCCATCAGGGGATAGGTTACCCATCAGGGGATAACTACCCGTCAGGGAATAACTACCCGTCAGGGAATAGGCTACGTGTCAGGGGATGATTTTGTTCATCGCCAAAATCGTTAGTAATTCATTTGACTATCTCCAAACTCTTCTGGTTGTTGCCAAACTCATCGCCAACTCTTTTGCCAGTGCCAAACTCAGTGCCAAACTCGTCAGTGGATAATTGTTCAACGCCAAACTTACCAGTGGATAATTGTTCAGTGCCAAACTCATCATAGACTAACATTGATACTCATCAGAAACTAACACCATTAGTCATCGGAGACTAACTTTGTTACTTATCAGATACTAATATTTACCCATCGGAGACTAACATGTTTTCTCATCAGAGACTAAGTTAGGACTTGTCTCTGCTACGATGGAAGACCTTTCATAAGATCATGAATGATGGCTAACAATGGATAAACCCCACTTAGGGTGCATCATTAGCTTCCTTGCTGTGTGTATCATTACTTTACATAATACACACACATATATATGTAAAAGAATATTACTGTAGCTTTTAAAGCTTTATTCTTTCTTAGCATACACGACTAGTACCACTAAATGCTATGCAAGAAAGAAAATAGAGCAGAGTATAAAGTTCTTACCTCTTTGTCTTTAAGGAAGAAATTGAAAACTTGTCTGCTCTAGAAAAGGTAGTCGCTCGAGAGAATAAGCTTGAAATTTATGAAAATGGCTGGTTTAAAGAGAAGTTCTAAGAGAGAAGTTTTAGAAAAGAGATTAGGATTTCATCTCAAATAAGGTATTCATAGTGTTCATGAATCGATTAGAGCAGTAAGCTAAGATTATGCTTGAGATAAAGTGATTGGTCAACTTGGGCGGTAAAACGGCTGCTATCATAACATCTTAACAGCTGGTAAAATACTAAGTAGTTGTTGTCTTACATGCACTTAACCTTAATCAACTGTTGCCACACAAACAACTTTTACGTGCAACTTACTAATCAATACTAACAACACCTGTAATCCTCAGGTAATTCCCTCCTTAATACACGTAATTTTTCATACATACATAATTCACTTGATCTCATATTCATATCCCTTTGGTAGTTTTACAAAGGAATTGACATTACTAAATTTCAGACATCTCATTAACATAAAAAAAAAATTCTATTTCAAAATATAAATTAATTATTCACATAGATAGGGAATTAATCCTTTATACAAAATATGAATGAATAAATCATCCATAGACTACTTTTATTTTCAGGTCGTCACATCAATTCTCTTTAATAAATGCATATTCTCATTGATCTATATTTCTTCTTTACGAACAGTATAGGTGCTCCCCACGGTGAGACATTTGCATTGATAATGAAGCTCCCCTTTCTATTTTTATTATTACTCGGTGTACTTTCTTCCTCTTGTTTTACCACAATCAAATTGGTTTGTGATCTTCCATGTCCTCCATTTCCTTTATTGTTGTAGTTATTACTATTGGGGTTGTGGTTTCCCCTCCTTTATCCTTCCTTCCAGTTTTCCCAGTTGTATTCCAAAATCATTTTTATACTTTTCTCAGCAACTTTTATCCTCTGAATGACCTCAACATAGGTGTCCAGGCATAAAACAACAATCTTGTCGTGAAGCCATGGGTTCAAACCGTGCTCAAATCTTCTTGTCTTCTTCCTCTCGATATCCACCAGACGTGGAGCGTACCTTTGCAGTTCATTAAACTTCTTCTCATACTCTTCCACCGTCATATTTCCTTGCCTTAGTTCAAGGAATTGCCTCTCTAGTTCATCAACGACACTGATTGGAAAATAGTGATTATTGAAAAACTATTTGAATTGGGGCCAGGTGAAACTTTGATCAATGTCAGCTGTTGCTTATTCGGCTCTGGCTATTAGCCTCCTAGCCATTTCTAGTCGTTCAATATTTTCCCACCAGTAGTTGGCTTCTCCTTTGAGTAGATAGGTGACGTGTTCCGTTTTGAGGTCATCAGTTATCCCATAAATGCAGAAAGCTTTTTCTACTTCCTTGATCCAAGTCTGAGCTACAGTAGGACCTCCATCACCATTGAAGGTAGGTGGAAAACTATTCGTGAAGTCATTGAATGTCACCCTCCTAGGTTGTACCTATGACGGGGGCGATGGGTTGTTGTTTTGTTGGGCAGCTTCCCTAATCATGTTCATCAACAAGGTGATATGATTATCCTAATTTTTGTTGTTACTATTGTTTCCCCGATTGTCGTTTAGGATGGTGCTTCCTTGGTCACCTTGGTCATTTGTGTTACGGTTGACATTTCTATTTCGGTGGAGTCGGGGTCTTCCTACTAGGGTCATTCTGTACAAGTTGGAAAAATAAATAATCATGATTAAAAGCTTTTCTTTTGAAAAAAATTTCCACAAAAATCATGTGAAGATCTTTTCTGACAGCCCCGATTTCCCCAACCAGAGATCAGTGTCATTAGTTTAATATCAACTATTGAGACATAGGCTCTTGGTGGAAAACCGGGTTGTCAAGAGAGGGGTACAAAGAGCTTCCACACAAAACCTCATTTCTTGAAAAATGATTGGAACACCATGATTATTACAGACATTATTTTGAAAGTTCTCAGCAGCGGAATAACATATCTTATCCTTGAAAACAAAACAAGATCAAACCAACCGAAAATCCTATTTATGAGCCTCGGACCGCCAAACCTGCTGGTACTGATATGACTTTTCTTTACCCTTAGAACTTTCCTCTTCTTTGGATTGAACTGAAAGAGAATCAAGCAAGTATGAGCAACAAAAGCTCAGGAAGTAATATAATTTAGGACAAATATAATAAATCTAATTTAGAAATCTATTCAAAATATTAGTTTCAAAGTAACATAAAAATAATACTATCTCATCTGTTGGATTCAGATGGGGAAAATTCATATCTTCAAATAGAAGAAGTGCTGGTAGTATCAAGCCTCTGAAATCAAGAAATAAGGAATATCCACATAACTTTCCGATGTCTTTCAGCACTATGACTTATTTGAACATCTTTCTCAATGATGTCTTTCAATACTATGACTTACTTGATCGTCAATTCTGTTCAGCACAAGGGCCTACTGAGAATATCATTTACCACATGACAATAATGGGCCAATGTTATTTCATTGTGGTCTGCTATGTACGTACGTATGACATTTTGTAGACTTAATTACATCTATATTCTTATGGGCCCGGGAGAATAGAGTATCTCATTCTCATTATTTGGGTTAATTCCCCTACTCATATATATATACACAAGGGCTCGACAAAATAGAGTATCCCATTCTCATTATCCAGGTTGATTCCCTTGTAGAGATAGTGGATAGATTTCGACACCTCAATGAAATTTACCAAGGTGATTATATAACATCCTTGTAATCTCAGTGTGGGTCGTGACACCTCAGGGGACTGTCCAAGACGATCACACAGCACCCTTGTAGCCTCAATGAAGTTCACAAGGTATTTATTACCCTTATATGCTAAATTGAATAGCTCAAGATGTCATGTATTGACATAAAACAGATAAATGCTTGTAAACGAGCTATTAAAATCAAGTATTTCTCAAAATGATATAAGCTTCAGTTGAGCAAATAATTCTCTATCAGTACACATAGGAAACAATTATGTATACGTAAGAAGAAAGGCTTAAGCGTCTGCCATAGCTTGATATAGATTGAATTAATTGATGATGTGTTTAATTTGAGATATACATCATACTTACCTTTATATCTGTATAAATAATTATGTGATATATTGAAAAGATGATAAATATATCACTTAGAAATAATTTATGTATAACTTGAACAACTAAGTTATACGTTGAAAGAATAATAACAAATATATTACTTGCCTTGACCGTGGTGATAATCGTACGAGAGGTTTACGAAATCTGTTTTTATGAATCATAAATGATTAACAAAAATTAGAACTACTATAGCATGCTTAGATAATAATGTTATAATATTTAAGTCGTGCTATGTTTGTGTCAGGGAATGGATTTTACTTGTCAGGGGATAAGCTTTGTGTTATCAAGGTATAGTTCATAGCCATCAGGGGATAGCTTATAGTCATCAGGAAATACCTATAGCCATCAAAGGATACTTACAACCATCGGGGGATAACTGTCAGGGGATATGTTATTCATCAGTGGATATTTATCATCAGGGGATAAATTATCTGTCAGGGGATGCATTGCCTGTCAGGGGATAGCTACCCGTCAGGGGATAGTTACTCATTAGGGGATGACTACCCGTCAGGGGATAGTCGCCTGCCAGTGGATATTACTCGTCAGGGGATGATTTGGTCATTGCCTAGCTCGTCGGTATTAACACTTGACTATCTCCGAACTTGGCTGTCAGGGGATGGTTTGTTCAGTGCCAAACTCAATAAGCTAGCACCAAACTCCTCGAAAACTATTAGGTTACTCATCGGAGACTAACGTAATTGCTCCTCGGAGACTAACAACAATTGTTCCTGGGAGACTAAATTATCCTCCGATAGACAAAATAGCCTATCAGTGGATAAGTTATTGTTAGGTTTTAGAACATTTGATGATGATTGTCTTTAGATTACTTAGAGTACAAATGTATAGAAAGTGTTAATTAGTAACACTAAAGTTTTGTAGCCAGTAGTTATCTCTTTGTTTGTAATTCATTCATTCTTTGAAAAGAGTTACAATTATTCTTTATTTGTAAGTAATTGCTGGAATGGAGTATCAAAGCTTCAGCAAGTCAAAGTGTGTATTTGGTCCGTTGGAGTTTACAAGAAGGCTTGTCGGAGACTGGGAAAACTTGTCAGAGACTAAGGATTTTATCTATCAGAGACTAGTTTTGCCTATCGGAGACTAAGGCTTACGTCATCAGAGACTAAGTTTAAAAGCATCAGAGACTAAGCTGACATCATCAGAGACTAAGTCTTAAAGCATTGGAGACTAAATAACTCTATTAGAAACTACACAATCTGACGTCATCAGGGACTAAAAGACTAGAGACTAGTGATGATGTCACCAGATATTAAAAGCTGAAGTCATCAGGGACTAGTCATGACTTATTCCCTGATGAGATACAGAGTTCGAATTGAATAAGGTGTGTCTTCCACGTAAATCAAGATATTATTGAAGACGTAGCTGGTAAGGAAACAAGCCAGAAATCTGTTCTTAATCAAAAAGGAAAGATTGTGTTTAATTCGAATAAGGAAGCTGAATCATTATTGATTTAGAATAAAAAACTGAGTTAATTGTAATTTTCAGTTTTTAGAGAAGCTGTAATTAGGTTTATAGAAAATAGTAATTCGAAGTTGTATAGGTTTTCATAGTGTTTGTATTTTTACTATATAGAAAAGAAAAGAAGCTGATGATCATATTGTTGTGATTGTTAGAATTTGTAATCAATTGTTAAAGCAATAAAAAACAATTGTTTATAAATTGATTTGAGTTCTTGTTCTTTATATTCCGCAAGAAAAGTTAATTTCTTAAAGAACAAGTAATCGAAAAGAATTCAAAGAACTTGTATTCAACCCACCCTTCTACAAGTTCTCGGCTATCTTACTGGGAAAATAATTGGTATCAGAGCCTGTAATTGAATTTATTTAATTAACACGTTCCAAGAGATGGCCAACGATGAAGCAAGCAGCTCTAGCATAATAGCTTATGCGGGAAGTCGTGATGGTGGAACCAGTATTCCAATTCTTAAAAGAGAAGAATATCCAATGTGGAAGTAAAAGATGTACATACACTTTAGAGCAACAGATGCAGATTATATTGATAGGATTGAGAAGGGTCCATATCTACCCAAGAAATTTATTCCTGCTAAAACTGTTGAAGGATCTGTTGTGGCCGAACACTTTGAACTTGCTCCTGAAAGTGATTATACAAACGAAGACAAGTTGTAAGTGTTAAAGGATGCTAAGGTAATGAACATACTCTACAACGGTATTGACAAAAATATGTTCACAAGCATCATTAATTGCATAACATCTAAACAAATCTGGGACACCATCAAAGTCCTGTGTGAAGGGAGTGACCAAGTCCGAAAGAACAAGAGATCATTTTTGACTCAACAATATGAGTTCTTTCGAGCAAAGCCTGGTGAACCAATAACGTTAGTCTATGATAGGTTCAATACTTTGCTCAATGACTTGAAGATACTTGGTAAGTCCTATGGTAATGAGGATGTCAACACCAAGTTCATAAGATCTCTCCCACCAAGTTGGGATCCAAAGACTACTGCTATAAGAGAGGCTCATGACTTGGACACCCTCACACTGGACAGACTCTATGGCAATTTAAAGACATATGAACTTGAAATAGAGCAACGACAACACATGCATGGCAAGGATAGAGGAGCTGCGTTGATGGTTAAGACAAGCAAGTCTCAAGAGAAGCTTGATGATGAAACTTCCAGTGCAAGCTCGACTGATGAAGAAACTAAATCAATCATTGATGATGACATGGAGGAATTCATGGCTTTCATGGTGAAGCAATTCAAAAAATTTAGAGCTAGCAGAAAAGGAAGAAAATCATCAACGAAGCATAACCCTAAACATGAGGGTCAAAAAGTCACCTTCGATTTAAAGAAAATAAGATGTTACAATTGTGATGGGTTAGGCACTTTGCCAATGAGTGCAGGAAGTCTAGATCTAATGATAGATCTAACGATGAAAAATCAAGGAAGTCGGGAAATGACTTTGCTGACAAGAAAGCTAAATCAAAGAGCAAAGCCTTGATTACTGAGGGTAAAGATTGGATTGACAGTGACTCTGATGAAGAAGTTGTCAACTTTGCCCTAATGGCTCGAAGTGACGAGTCAAGTGATTCTACAAAGGTATGTGATGCAAATCAGAATTTTAATGTGCTTAACTTAATTGATACATCTAGTATAGAAAGCATACAAAAAGATATGTCTGATTTGCATGTTAGTTTTAGATCTTTAACTATTGAACATACTAATGTAAAAGAATCACGTGACCTTCTCTTGAAAAGAAACAAATTTCTTGGAGAGAGATTGGTACAATTTGACATTATCAAGTCTGACTTAAACAAAGCTCATCATATGATCGATGCTTTGAAAAAGAGGGAATATTACTTAGTAGAGCAACTTGAAAATGCTCAAGCTAAGATTAAACAGTGGAATACTTCTTCTAAAAAGTTGACAGACTTGGTAGAGTGTCAAACAATAGGTCAAAAATCTAGACTATGTTATGATGAATATTTAGACAAGAGTTCAGATTTAGATGATCTAATTGAAGCTGCGAACTCCTTAACTAGTAAGCCGAATGTAATAAAAAGAATTAATTTTGTCTCTCTTGTTAATGAACCCAAATTCATCAACACTCAAGATCAACAAATCACTGCAAAAATAGAAATTGATTAAAAGACAGTGAATGTTGTTAATAAGAGTAAAAATAAAAGATTAAATATTGGGTTCATGATAAAGACACAGATAAGTAAAAAATTGGAAAATCTTCCAAACAAAGAGGCTAAAAAGTCAGTGGAGTTAAGCAGAAATAAGAAAAATAGGAATGGAAAAATTGGCATTAATAAATATACAAATTATACTAGAATGCCTGATGCTCCTAGAAAGACATGTCATGTATGTGGTAACCCCAACCACATAGCTATTCATTGTAGGAGCAAAAATAAAATTCCTATAATTGAGACTGCACCTTCAAATATAATAAAAGAAAAATCACCTGTAAAAAGGTTAGATCATCTTTGCATTAACATTAAAAATTCAAAGCTTGACAGTCTCTCACAAAAAGGTAGCAAGACTAATGATTGTCCAATTAAAATCAAAAATGTTAAAAGACAATCAACTCAATATGAGTCAAGTCTTGAGTCTACGACTAGTGAGAAAGGACCCAAGAAAGTCTGGGTCCCAAAAAATTCTAACTAGTTACTCTTTATTGTGCAGGGCAAAAAGAAGAAATCATGGTACTTAGACAGTGGATGTTCAAGGTTGGATGTTCAAGGCACATGACTGGAGATAAGTCCCTGCTAAAACAGTATGAAGAGAAAAGTGGCCCAAAAGTCACTTTTGGAGATGACAACAAAGGCCATACGAAGAGTTATGGTAGTGTTGAACATGGAGATGTCATCTTCACTGAAGTAGCACTAGTTGATGGCTTAAAGCACAATTTACTGAGTGTGAGTCAACTATGTGATAAGGGATTCAATGTCACCTTTAAAGAAGATCAATTTTTGGTGTGTGACAAAGAATCTGATAATGTGATATTGACAGGGAAAAGAAAAGGAAATTTGTATGTCGCAAACCTTATTTCTTCCTCTGATCAAATCACATGTCTCTATAGCAAAGCTTCAACTGATGAAAGTTCGCTTTGGGATAAGAAGCTTTCCCACTTGAACTTTAAGAATATCAACAAGCTTGTGAGGAAAGGATTGGTAGCTGACATTCCTCAATTGGAGTTCACTCAAGATGGATTGTGTGACTCATGCCAGAAAGGGAAACAAAAGAGTGTATCATTCAAAAGCAAACCAGCAACATCAATCACTGACCCTTTACAGTTGCTACACATGGATTTATTTGGTCAAGTGAATGTGACGTCTATCTTAAGAAATAGATATGCTTTGGTTATTGTGGATGATCACACGAGGTATACTTGGGTAAAATACCTCCATACAAAAGATGAAGCTGCTCAGTTGATAATTGATCATGTCAAGAAGATAGAAACTGAGTCAGGAAAAACAGTAAGGGTAATAAGGAGTGATAGAGGAATAGAATTCAAGAATACCCAAGTTATTGAATTCTGCACTGAAAAAGGAATAACTCACCAATTCTCTACTCCAAGAACCCCTCAACAAAATGGAGTTGTTGAGAGGAAAAACAGAACCCTTATTGAAGCAGCAAGGATTATGTTGCAAGAAGCTAAGCTTCCTACTTATTTTTGGGAAGAAGCTATTAGCACAACTTGCTTTACACAGAACAGATCCTTGATAAACAAAGCATATAACAAAACACCTTATTAATTAATGACTGGGAGAAAACCAACTCTCAAGTTTTTACATGTGTTTGGTTGTAAGTGCTTTGTACTGAGAGACTCATCAGAGACAAGAGGAAAATTTGATAACAAGTTTGATGAGGCAATCTTCTTAGGTTATTCTTTGTCAAGCAAAGCATACAGAGTATATAATCTAAGAACAAAAGTCATTGTGGAATCAATTCAAGTTGTATTTGATGATAAAAAGATTCCAGGAATGATTGGACAAGGATTGCATGAACCTCTCAGTTTTGAGAATGAATTGGTTGCATGGGAATATCCATCAGAGATCAATGACAAACCCCAAGATAGTAATACCAAGGACTAATACTCTATCAGAGACTAGAGTATTAGATGAAACACAAGAAACTAGTGACATTAGTATTCCATCGGAGACTAATGGTTCACCAGGGACTAGTGTCACTGATGCACAATCGGAGACTATCTTGACACCAAGGACTATAGAGATAAACAGCTCAGGGGGAGCTAATAATGAAGAAGTCAATGGTTTAGGGGGAACAGTCTCTGATCACGAAGCTAGATTAGATAACATCAATTTACAAAATGAAGCCTCCACTTCAAGATCAAATCTACCACATGCAATTCCTTGGTTGAAAGACCACAAACCAGATTTGATCATTGGAAGTCTAGAGGATGGAGTCAAGACTAGAAGTGCAACTCAAAATGAATGTCTATATCTCAGTTTTCTCTCAAAGATTGAGCCAAAGAAAATTGAGGAAGCACTTCAAGATCCTGATTGGATAATAGGCATGTAAGAGAAGTTAAACCAATTCACAAGAAATAGAGTCTGGAGACTGGTACCCAAACCAAGGAATAGATCTATAATAGGTGCTAAATGGGTCTTCAGAAATAAATTGGATGAAACTGGTACAATTACAAGGAATAAAGCAAGACTGGTTGCAAAAGGATATTCTCAAGAAGAAGGAATAGATTATGATGAAACTTTTGCACCAGTAGCAAGACTTGAAGCAATTAGAATCTTCTTGGCTTTTGCAGCCTACAAGAACTTCAAGGTGTACCAGATGGATGTCAAAAGTGCTTTCTTAAATGGAAAATTGGAAGAAGAAGTCTATGTTTGCCAACCCCTAGGTTTTTTGGACTCCAAACTTCCAAATCATGTCTACAGGTTAGACAAAGCACTTTATGGCTTAAAATAAACACCAAGAGCCTGGTATGATACTCTATCTCAATTTTTACTTGAAAATAAATTTGTTAGAGGTATCATAGATAAAACTTTATTTTATAGAAAGCAAGGCTCTGACATCATACTTGTGTAAATTTATGTAGATGATATTATATTTGGTTCTACAAATGAAAAACTCTGTTAAAAATTTTTAAAACTAATGCAGTCTAGATATGAAATGAGTATGATGAGAGAATTAACATTTTTCTTAGGATTGCAAATAAAACAATCAACTGATGGAATTTTTATCAGTCAGTTTGTAAGAACCCGAAAAATTTTAAATGCATTCTATAATAAGAAATAATTTATTTTGTGTTATTATATTTTTGCATGGAGGTTACTCTTTTTAGATATGAATGATAAATTCATATCTATAATGAAAATTTTTGTGATGATGTGATATCCACGATTATGAGGTTAAGTTCCTTAAAAAGGTATTAAAAAGGGGACTAGCAAATCCCATATAAGATTATATTGATCAGCTTGGTGGAAGAGGAGAGGGTTACGTAAGATTGGTGATTACGTGTTTGATTAGGAACAGTTTAAGTCTTCATGCATGTAGGACAGCAGCTGTTTGCTGTCAAGAAGTCATGATGAATAGCCGTTTTACCGTCCAATTAACCAATCATTTTATTCCAAAGCTTAACCTTAGTTTACTGCTCTTGAACTCTATAAATACCTCATTTGAGATGAAATTTTAATTCCTTTACCAAAATTTCTCTTTTCAGAGTTTCGTTTAAACTTATTATCTCCATAAATTTCCAAGTTCTTCTTTCGGAAAATTATTTTCAGACCAGCTATGATTTCACCCTTAAGAACAAAGAGGTAAGAACCTGGAACCCTACTCAGTTTCTTTCGTGCATAGTATCAAAGATTTATGCTAAGATTAATATTCTTTGCATCTTCATGAGACATGATAGGGTTAAGATGACGTCATCAGTCTCTAATGAGAAGTTTAGTCCCCGATGACGTCATCCTTAGTCTCTGATAGGCTAAAGTTTAGTCCCTGATGACATCATCTGTAGTCTCTGACAGGCAAAATTTCTTAGTCTCCGATAGGAAAAATACGTTAGTGTTTGATGGTTAAGGATATCAGTCCTTGGCGAGGTTGATAATGAGAAGATTATTCCTCGATGTTTAGTCTGTTATCAAAACTATAAAACATGACTTTCTTAAAATGATTTCATGATGTTATTATGTCAGATTTAGGACATTCTAAGGACATCACATACATATTTTCTTTCATAAATTCTTATTAAGGTATTAAAATATTACTTGCATAATTTATAGAATCTTTCACTCACCAGTAAGTTGAATTTGAATCTTTGTTGCAAA
>CM025788.1:15609373-15630706 GCA_014636745.2 Centella asiatica
CTTTTGATTCTGCTAGCATGATATGAA
This sequence comes from Centella asiatica, assembly GCA_014636745.2. Lineage (NCBI taxonomy): Eukaryota > Viridiplantae > Streptophyta > Magnoliopsida > Apiales > Apiaceae > Centella > Centella asiatica. The sequence continues at coordinate 15,609,401 of CM025788.1, forward strand.
TGATGATGCATGGATATAAATGAGCTTTGAATTTCAGCTATGTTTTCAATCTTATATCTGTGCAATGAGAATGTGAATGATGCCCCTTATGGGGGTTATGCCACATGGTTGGCAAGAGGAAAGGAAAGGTGCTGATGTGTTCTTCACCTGACCAAGAGGAAATGCTATTTGACTACGTAGTCACTCAGAGGGATCATGCGGTCCAGCCTGGCCAGCTGTGTACTGTATGGTTAGCAGATCCGCGGGTGCAGCCCCCGTTGGATATTTGAAAGTTATGATTCGGTGTATACCTGACTTTCTTCAATGGAGGATCACAAGTTGTATATCATCAGTGCATCCTCAAGGATATGTGAAGGTTTCCGAGGTCTTGGTATTGCTTCACCAAGCCCCACAAACAGAATTTGAATTTCTCTCCTTTGATTCCAGATGAAATTCATTGAATTATTCATATTTTCCTCAATGTGTATATACTTGCTGGGCGTAAAACGCTCACCCATGTTAAATGTTAATGATTTGCAGGACAGAAAGCTAAAGCTGAACCCTCTGACAAGGGGAAAGCAAAGATGATAAGCTACTAAGTGTTTATCCTTTTGATAGAACTGATGAAGGAAAGAAGAAAGACGTTTGAAGAGTTGATGAGATTTATTTTGTTAATAGGAAATGATGTAATAGCTTCCGCTGTAATTACTTAATTCTTGGGTTGTAATAACTCTTAAATACTGTTTTTATTCAGTATTTATTTAGGAATGGATGAATGGTTATCTTTACCTTCTTACGATGATGCCCTAGTCCGGTATGGGATTATGGGGTCGTCACAGCTACTGTGTTTGCAAATTGTGGAAAGAACCATGGCACAACCCCATGCTTGAAAGGGAAGGATGTTTGCTTCAAGTGTCGCCAACCGGGGCACTTTTCCTCAAATTGCCCGACTTTGAACTCCACCGTTGCCCCGCTCCAAGGAAGATCACAACAACCTCAGCAAAGTAACAGACTGCTAGCCATAGTTAGGACATGTTTCACGTGCGGAATGGAAGGGCACATCTCTCCTAATTGCCCTCAAAAGAAATGTGGCAAACCGATGCAAACGGGAGCCAACAATATACCGGTACGACCACAAGCAAGGACTTACAATATGACCGTGCAAGATGCTGTGGCATCCGATGATGTTGTTACAGGTACACTACTAGTGAACTCCTTACATGCTCATGTGTTGTTTGATTCGGGTGCTACTCAAAGTTTTATATCTGAACGGTTAGCTAGGAATATGCTAACTCAACCTGAACTACTACCAAAGCCTTTAGATGTGGTAGTTGCCAATCGTGAGGTGATAAGCATTTCTCACATTTATCTTAACTGTACTCTGAAAATAGATCAACATGAGTTTCTTGCTGATCTTATTCCTTTTCCTTTGGGAGAGTTCGACGTAATATTGGGAATGGACTGGTTATTCAAATATCAGACCAATATTGACTGTAAAAAGAAGAAAGTTGTCTTACGATCTCCCCAGAAGGTGAAGGTTCAGTTCTATGGCACTAAAATGGAGAAATCCTCGCCATTCTTGACCATGATCCAGACAAAGAAGATGATTCGCAAAGGTTGCGAAGTTTTCTTAGCCTATGTGCTCGATGTCAACAAGAATGAAAGTAAGATTGAGGATGTCCCTGTGGTAAGGGAGTTTGTAGACATTTTTCCAGAAGAGTTTCCTGGACTACCCCCAGATAGAGAAGTGGATTTTGAAATTAACTTGATTCCTAGTATCGCGCCAATATCTAAGGCCCCATATCGAAAGGCACCGTCTGAATTAAAGGAGCTGAGGATGCAATTGCAAGAACTTTTGGAACGAGGATTGATTAGGCCGAGTGTTTCACCATAGGGAGCACCAGTGTTATTTGTTCGAAAGAAAGATGGATCGATGAGACTTTGCATTGATTATCGGGAACTGAATAAGGTCACGATCAAGAATAAGTACCCCCTGCCGAGGATAGACAATCTTTTTGATCAACTTAAAGGAGGAAGATACTTTTCTAAAATTGATCTACGCTTAGGATATCACCAATTAAAGATCAAAGAAGGGGACATATCAAAGACAGCATTTCGAACTCGCTATGGTCACTACGAGTTCATGGTAATGCCATTTGGACTAACAAATGCACCCGCAGCCTTCATGGACTTAATGAATCATGTCTTCAAGCCATTCTTGGATAAGTTCATTATCGTTTTCATTGATGACATTCTTATCTATTCAAAAACAACAAAAGAGCATGAGGAACATCTAAGGATAACGCTGGAAGTTCTAAGAAAGGAGCAGTTATATACCAAATTCTCCAAATGTGAATTTTGGCTAAAGGAAGTAAAGTTTCTTGGTCATGTGATCAACAAAATTGGGATTGCAGTGGACTTTAATAAGATAGAAGCAATCACAAAGTGGCCTCGGCCAACAAATCCAACCGAAGTGAGGAGTTTCTTGGGTTTAGCAGGCTATTACAGAAGGTTCATTAAAGACTTTTCAAAACTAGTTGTACCTTTGACGAACTTGACAAGAAAGACTACAAAATTTGTTTGGACCCCGGATTGTGAGAAGAGTTTTCAAGAATTGAAGACAAGGTTGACTATAGCCCCTATTTTGACACTACCAGATGACAGGGGAGAATTCATTATTTACAGTGATGCGTCAAAACAAGGACTTGGAGCAGTCTTAATGCAGCATGGCAAGGTGATTGCTTATACATCAAGACAATTAAAAGATTGCGAGAAACGATATCCTACGCATGACATAGAATTAACAGCTATCATTCATGCGTTGAAGATTTGGAGGCATTACCTTTACGGTGAGAAGTGTGAGATATATACGGATCACAAAAGTTTGAAGTATATATTCACGCAAAAAGAACTCAACATGCGATAAAGGCGTTGGTTATAGTTGATTTAGGACTATGACTGTTCTATCAACTACCATCCCAGAAAAGCAAATGTAGTTGCTGATGCGCTCAGTCGTTGTGAAAGACTGAATGTAATGACCATTCAAGAGGAGATCAGAAAAGAATTCGAACGCTTGCAACTTCATACCCTTACCACTACTCAGAAGATAGATATGGAAGAAGAAATTAGAGTTCGGCCTCAATTGCACGACCTCATTAAAATCGCACAAGGAGAGCATTACAAAGAAATGGACAGATTAATTAAGGGAGATAAAGGCAGATATCGCATGCATAGCGATGGATTGCTGCGATATGAAGGTCGGGTGTGGATTCCTGCAAAGGCTGAATTAAAACATGAACTGTTGCATGAAGCTCATAACTCAAAGTTCTCTATTCATCCAGGAAGCATGAAAATGTACCAAGACTTGAAACAAAGCTTTTGGTGGCCCAACATGAAGAAAGAAATAGCTGAATGGGTAAGTAGGTGCTTAACATGTCAGAGGGTTAAGGCAGAACATCAAAAACCAAGTGGACTACTTCAACCATTGGAAATCCTCGAATGGAAATGGGAATTTGTCACAATGGATTTCATAGTTGGATTACCAACCACGCTTGGAGGAATGAATGCCATTTGGGTCATAGTCGATAGACTGACCAAATCGGCACACTTTTTGGCCATCAAGTACGCATACAAGATGGATCAAATGGTAAGGTTATATGTTAAAGAAACTGTGAGTCGACATGGAGTGCCAGTCTCCATCGTCTCTGATTGGGATCCGGGGTTTACCTCAAGATTTTGGAAAAGCTTCCAAGATTATCTGGGAGCAAGACTAGATATGAGCACAGCCTATCACCCTCAGACAGATGGTTAATCTGAACGCACGATCCAGACACTAGAAGATATGTTACGAGCTTGTGTTCTCGATTTCAAAGGTCATTGGGACAACCATCTGCCACTAATCGAATTTGCGTACAATAATAGTTATCATGCTAGCATTGGCATGGCCCCCTTTGAAGCATTGTATGGTAGAAAATGCAGAACTCCACTTTACTGGAACGAAGTAGAAGAAAGGAAGCTAATTGGACCAGAAATAGTCCAACAGACTGAGGAGGCAATTAGGATGTTAAGAATGAGAATGAAAGCAACTCAAGACCGATAGAAACAATATGCTGATCAACATAGGAAGGATCAAATTTTGGAAATTGGAAGCTATGCATTATTGAAAGTATCACCCTGGAAAGGCGTAATGCATTTTGGTAAGAAAGGAAAGCTGAGTCCCCGCTATGTAGGACCTTTCGAAGTATTGAGGAAGATTGGAGAAGTGGCCTATCAATTGGCACTGCCACTAGTTTTAGGCCACATTCATGATGTATTTCACATATCTGTGTTACGTCCTTACAAGGCAGACCATGGAGGAGTGATTGATTATCAACCGATAGAACTGCAATCGAATTTAAAGTATGAAGAGATTCCAATCCAAATTTTGGATCGACAGGTTAAAATTCTAAGGAATAAAGAGATTCCTTTAGTAAAAGTGTTATGGAGTAACCACAGCATAGAAGAAGCTACTTGGGAACTTGAAAATGCTATGTTAAGCAAATACCCCCATTTATTTGATAGTTAAGTTTCGAGGACGAAAATTCTTTTAAGGAGGGGAGGATGTGAGAACCCAAAAAATTTTAAATGCATTCTATAATAAGAAATAATTTATTTTGTGTTATTATATTTTGGATTAGAGGTTAGTCTTTTTAAATATGAATGATAAATTCATATCTACAATGAAAATTTTTGTGATGATGTGATATCCACAATTATGAGGTTAAGTTCCTTAAAAAGGTATTAAAAAGGGGACTAGCAAATCCCATATAAGATTATATTGATCAGCTTGGAGGAAGAGGAGAGGGTTACGTAAGATTGGTGATTACGTGTTTGATTAGGAACTGTTTAGGTGGCTAAGTCTTCATGCATGTAGGACAACAGCTGTTTGCTGTCAAGAAGTCATGATGAATAGCCGTTTTACCGTCCAATTAACCAATCATTTTATTCCAAAGCTTAACCTTAGTTTACTGCTCTTGAACTCTATAAATACCTCATTCGAGATGAAATTTTAATACCTTTACCAAAATTTCTCTTTTAAGAGTTTCGTTTAAACTTATCATCTCCATAAATTTCCAAGTTCTTCTTTCGAAAAATTATTGTCAAGCAGCTTTGATTTCACCCTTAAGAACGAAGAGGTAAGAACCTGGTACCCTACTTAGTTTCTTTCGTGCATAGTATCAAAGATTTATGCTAAGATTAATATTCTTTGCATCTTCATGAGACATGATAGGCTAAGTTTGAGCATGATAGGTCTTTCATCGTAGCAGAAGCAAGCTCTAATGGTAATCTCTGATGAGTTGTTGTTAATCTCTAATGAAATGCTATTAATCTCTGATGAGATGTTGTTAATCTCTAATGAGATGCTATTAATCTCTGATGAGATGTTGTTAATCTCTAATGAGATGCTGTTAATTTCTGATGAGATGATGTTAGTCTCTGATGATGTCAGCATTAGTCTCCGACAGTGTTGATGTTAGTCTCTGATGACATCAGCATTAGTTTCCGACAGTGTTGGTGTTAGTCTCCGATGACGTCACCCTTAGTCTCCGATAGGGTTAAGATGACGTCATCAGTCTCTGATGAGAAGTTTAGTCCCCGATGACGTCATCCTTTGTCTCCGATAGACTAAAGTTCAGTCCTTGATGACATCATCCGTAGTCTCTGACAGGCAAAATTTCTTAGTCTCCGATGGGAAAAATACGTTAGTCTCTGATGGTTAAGGATATCAGTCCTTGGCGAGGTTGATAATGAGAAGATTATTCCTCGATGTTTAGTCTGTTATCAAAACAATAAAACATGACTTTCTTAAAATGATTTCATGATGTTATTATGTCAGATTTAGGACATTCTAAGGACATCACATACACATTTTCTTTCATAAATTCTTATTAAGGTATTAAAATATTACTTGCATAATTTACAGAATCTTTCACTCACCAGTAAGTTGAATTTGAATCTTTGTTGCAAAGGACCGAGGCAAGTATATTTTTACTCTTATGCTTATTTCAGTTAAGCACATGATCAATTGATTCGACATGCGTACAAAATTATGACACTTATATTCAAATTTCCTTGTGAAACAAAATGTTATGCTTTAATTTCCGCTAGCATGATATGAATGAAAATGCATGGATGTAAAGAAGTTTTGCTATGTCAATTATTTTTTTTCAATATTATATCTATGCAATAAATGAGAATGCTATGTTCTTTAAATGGATATGCCACATGGATTGTTAGAGGAAATGAAAGGTGCTGATTTGTTCTTCACCTGACCTAGTGGAATATTATGTGACTACGTACGTTCACACAAGGAGGGATCATGCGGGCACAGTTAGGCCAGCTGTATACTGTATGGTTAGCAGATCCAACGGGTTTAGCCCCCGATGGATATTTTTACTTCAAAGAAGATATGCTTTGTTTTAAAAAGGATTACACAACTGTTTATCATCAGTAATCCTAAAGATTTTTAAAGATTTTAGAGGCATTGATATTGTTCCACCAAGCCTCTCAACAGAACTGAATTCCTTGCAACATTCCAGTTTTGTTTTCCCAAATTGTTTATATACTTGTTGGGCATAAATCGCTCATTCTTGTTGAATTTTAATGTCTTGCAGGGCAGAATATAAAGGCTGAGCCCTCGGACAAGGGGAAAGTAAAAATGATTGGTTACTGAGGTTGGCTAACCCTTTGTAGTGCCGATAAGGAAAGAAGAAAGGAAGATGACCTGAGAAGAGATATTTTGCATTATAGTATAGAGATAGAATAGCTTCCACTGAAAATGTAATATTTTAGGTTGTAATAACTCTGTAATATTGTTTCTTTCAGTAGTTATTATATGAAGGGATGTGTGGTTATCTTTTCCTTCTCTTGACGAGGCCCTGATCCAGTGAGGGATTTTGGGGTCGTCACACAGTCCAAGTATATCAGAGACTTATTGAAAAAATATGATTTAGTTGATTGTGCATCTGCAAAAACACCCATGCCTACTACCACTAAGCTAGATAAGGATTTAAAAGGAAAGAAAATTGATATTACTAGCTATTGAGGCATGATAGGCTCTCTTTTATATCTAACTGCAAGTAGACCAGATATAATGTTTGCTACATGTTTATGTGCTAGATTTGAAGCTGACCCTAGATAGTCACATTTGATTGCTATAAAACGAATACTCAGATATCTAAAGGTTACCCCAAACCTTGGTTTATGGTATCCCAAAGAATCTGATTTTAAACTAATTGGTTATTCAGATGCTGACTATGCAGGTTGAAGCTTGACAGGAAAAGCACAAGTGGAAGCTGCCAACTTCTTGGAGGCAGACTTGTTTCTTGGTTTAGCAAGAAACAAAATTCAGTTTCTACTTCAACAGTAGAAGCTGAATACATCGCAGCTGGGAGTTGTTGTGCTCAAATCCTATGGATCAAGAATCAACTCCTAGATTATGGTATGTCATTATCCAAAATTCCTATTTATTGTGATAATACTAGTGCCATAGCAATAACAGAAAATCCAGTGCAACATTCAAGAACAAAACACATAGATATTAGATATCACTTCATAAGAGAACATGTAAGTGAAAGAAATATTGAATTGCATTGGGTTACAACTGATAAACAACTTGCAGACATATTCACAAAGCCTTTAGATGAATCTACTTTCATTAGATTAGTCTATGAGTTAGGAATGTTGAATTATGCATCTAAAATTGATTAAAATTTTAAAGAACAAGTTGTTTAGTTGTATGAAGCTAGGATTTAATTTCTGGTTTGAAGCTGTTCTTAATGGAAAGAAATTTAGAAGCTGGAATTTAATTTCTGGAATGTAGTTGTTTTTAATTAAATAGAATTTTTGAAGCTAATAATCATCAAGTTGATTGTTGGAAAAGTTTTGAAAAACAAAATTGTAGCAGGGATTATATTTTCTTAGTCCCTGAAAGCTTTGGAGTAAGAGACGAACTTAGTCCCTAATAGTATTTTTAATTAGTCCCCGACTTAATTAAAAATTGAACTATCGGATACTACCTTAGTCCCCGACAAGTATTTTTAATTAGTCCCTGACTTAATTAAAAATTGAACTATCGGAGACTACCTTAGTCCCCGACAGTATTTTTAATTAGTCCTCGACTTAATTAAAAATTGAACTATCGGAGACTATCTTAGTCCCTGACAGTGTTTTTAATTAGTCTCCGATTTAATTAAAAATTAAACTATCGGAGACTATCTTAGTCCCCGACAGTGTTTTTGATTAGTCTCTGACTTAATCAAAAATGAACTATCGGAGACTAATCGAGTCTAGTCTTTTATGAGTGAACATATAAGAGATTAGGGCAATCTCCGATCGAGGGTAATCTGGTTGTTACTCATACCAACGATCGAGGGTAATCTGGTAATCTGGTAATCTGGTAGTCTTTTCTCTCTGCAAATACTCTGGAATTTAACCTTTTTCAAACACTTATTCAAAAGTTCATAGATCTCTTCAATGGCGGCCAAAACAGTATGCTTCAAGTTTGGAGACTTTGATATCATCAAGACTAACCATATAGGGGTGGCAGACAAGCATGAATTTGAAGCACAGTACCACCCTTTTCGTGGATTTTCTTCAAAACTCCACACTTTCCTATGCCATTTATGAAGCTCCCACACAAGCCGCTGAAGTTATCACGGCTATGTGGTCCACTGCTACTGTCCAGGATGAGAATGCTGACTCTCCTGTGGTACGTTTCAGGTATGATAATAATGTTTATAATATAGATCATACCGTAGTAAATAATGCTTTACGTATATCCGATTATGAAAACTTTGACTCTCTTACCTCTGATGAAGAAATTTTTTCTATGTTTAAAAATTTACATTATTCTTCAGAAATTGTTTTTGTTGGGTCCATAACTCGACCCCATCTAAGGCAAGAGTGGTCACTGTTCTTTGATATAATCACTAAAGCTTTTACTTCCAAGTGCAGTGGCTATGATGCTATCACTACACTCACACAAAATATTGCTTTCAGTGTGTTGTGTTGGTGCAAAATAAGCTCAAGTGTTTGTAGAAGGGGAGGATGAATACAAACACTTCAAACTTTTTGCTCTTTTTATCTTTTAAAAGTACTTGCCGGAAACAGCTGCACAGAGCAGAAAAACTATGTAATATGAACACACATATTCAAGTTAAAATAGTTATATTAAAACTTGGGGTTTTTCTGGAAATCTGTATAATCACAACTGTGATTTACAGCTACAAATTATGTGAATAAAATTCACAGCTTCTCACACTCACTAGCTACGAAAACTTTTCTCTGAAAAAATAAATCTCTCAAGAAATATATTACAGAGCTTCCTAGTGTTGTTTGCTTCTATGTTTGTTTGATCTGTTGGATAGATTCAATCTCTCTGTATTTTTGTAATGAGAACTCCTTTGCTTATATGTAGAACAGAGGTTAAAATCACGTGCTTGAGACGTGCTGCTTTTCTCAACTTAGCCGCAAGTATGTCACATCGTAGCCCTATGTGTCAGACTACTGCATGCTTTGTTGCTACTTTTTCTTCCCCTGATCTGTGTGCATTTAATGTGTGAGAGTTCTCATTGGATCAAAAACAAACTTCAAGAAATATCTTTCCAGTTGATATTTCTTGCATTTGTAACACGTTACGTTGATTTTTGTGTAAGTACTGATGACGGGTGCATGCTGTCATAACGATCCACTAACTACCAGCCCTGATGGACTTTGATCAGTGCTTCTGAATCCCCTGATGCTTATTGACTGGATCAGGGCTTCAACCTTCACTTGAGTTTTACTCAGTGCTTCTTGATCCTGATGGTTATAACTGACGGTATACACTGATGGCTTCCACTGATGCCATGTTGGCCATTCCCCCTGACGGGTTACCCTAATGGTTTGGCCTGACACTGACATGTCCTGAAGTGTTTCCCTGACGGGTTGGTCTGCCTTCGTCATCCCCTGACGGTTCCCCCTGATTGGTTGCGCCCTGATAAGTTCCCCCTGATGGGTTCCCTCTGATGGGTTCCCCTGACGGTACTTAATCGACGTAACTTTGTTTAGAATATCTGATGTGCTGAATACTTTGACTGTTAATAAGTAACATCAGACATTCTTCTCCACTTTGTCAAGTTCTTTGGATGTTTTTGTTTTCTGACTTGTCTTGTGAAGAGATTGACCATCCACTAATGAATGAGTTTATCATCAGTGGATGCAAAACTTGTGCTGAACTTAAGGTTTATAAAATACCTCAAGTATTTACAGTTGCACAATTTAATACTTAAACATCATTATCATTATTTAACTTTAACAATCTCCCCCTATTTATGTTTATCAATTTGATAACCATAAATCCCTAGATGCACTGATGATGATGTCAAAACCAATACTACTTACATGAAAGAATTTTGAATGAACTAATAAAAGAATTTTTGTACAAGTATTTTCCTATAACTATTACAAAAAGAATGTTGTATTAGACATCAGGATCCCTTTTCCTTTTTACTGAGACAAAGGGCAATGGATGACTTGATTCAATCGGTTGAGAGTCACTTCCAAGGCCTTGTCTACTTTGATCTGGGTTTTGATCAGGAATCCTTAGTCTATTGTCTTCTCCTCTTGCTTCCAGTTGCTCCAGCTCCCTTTGAAAAAGTTTTCTGACGTTGACAATGTTGACATTGCTGTTGGATTCCAAAGCTTCAAAGACAGATTTTATTTCTTGAACATTGGTTGCAGCAAGTTATGACCAGTAGAAGGTAATGATCTCCCCCTTTTTATCTTTGAATTGAACACCCATGGGGCTTGTAATCATTTTTGGATATTCTTTAAATCCCTTTACTGGTGGCATATCCCTTACTGCAGTGTTCCCATCATCAGCTTTGGTTTCTTCAATCTCCTTCACTACCTTCTGAATCAGCAGGATTCTAAACTGGATGACATGTTCATTTTTGTGATAAGCTATTTGGCTTAGAACATGCATCGCTTCCTCCAGGTCGAGACCATCAACGTCTTTGATTTTAATGTTTTTCTCCTGCCCATCAGTGGATTTGTAAAACAGCTTCAAAGGTCTTTCCAAGGTTATGGGTAGACTCCTATCATCGTTGATGGCTCTCCTCATCTTATCAATCAATCCCCTCAAGTCTCTGTTAGCCACTGACGATTTTGAAATTAGATTCAGAACTAATCCCAGCTGTTCAACATCCATTGTGACATTGAATTGCGACCCACTTTTAAGTTGCACTGTTATCAGCTGATCCCTTTTATTGTTGAACCTAACATCTATGCTTTTTATAGAGAACATAAATGACAGGTTTTTGCGCCTTTCTTCTTTGAAGGATTCAGCTAGAGTGGGTGGACCAAATGTTGTGGTAATAGGAGAAGGTGCTTGGTCCTTGGCTTCAGATGACTTACGTTTGGTGGCATCAGGGTCTTCAGTTTTGCCTTGATTTTTATCCCCTGATGCACCTTTAGAGTTCTGAGATCTTCTTTGCTGAGGATTCCTGGAAGTCCTGGGCCTGACACTCTTTTTCTTCTTTGCTTCTTCCTGTTCCTTTGCCATTTCCCTCTCTTCATCTTCTTGAAGTTGATGTGCAAATAGTGCATCAGCTTCCCCTAGCTTTTTATCTTGAGGGTAGACCAGCTCCACTTTCCCATCAATTACAGCTTCAACGGGTGTTGGAAAGTGGGTCGTCTTCATGGCATCTCCAAGTAGCTTAGGCCCTGATTGAGTGTTGGATTTCTACTTTGGTTCCTCAATCAGGATACCCTTGCCTTTATCCTTTGATTTTGGAGCAGGAACAGGAGCAGTCACATCCCCTGATGGTTGACTTGATTTCTCAACAACATCCCCTAACGACTGCTTGGTAGATTTCTCCCCCTTTTTGACAGCATCATCAGTAGGAGTTGAGAGTCGGGATGTGACTTGAAGAACTTGTTACAAAATGCCAGCCATGGAATGTTGCAGAGATTCCATGCTGATCAGTTGGGAAGTGAGATCAACAAGATTCTTGTCTACCGTGTCAGCTTGTTTCTTCATCCGGAGTAGAGTCTGGCTGGTGACCAGGGAGTCAACAACTTGTTGTACATTTTGTATCTTTGATGAAAAATGTGTATACAATTTTTGATTTTCTATATTTATTGACTGGCCAATCATGATCTGTGGCTTTAACACTTTGATCAAGATTGGATCAGTGGTCCTAGCTAACTCTTGCTTTAACAACTGTACAGTGTCCGACATTTGATTCTGCTGAAAGTACAAATCAACTCCGATGAACTGGGAAAAATCATCTTGTGGAGCATCATCTTCATCACTTTCAGAGCTTGAAGTTGTATTTACAGTAACTGTGATTTCTCTCTGTTCTTTATTTACAAGGATCTCATACTTATCTCTCTCATCCTCTCCCTTTTCTTTGCCTTCTAAGGCATCACTCGTATTCTCTCCTTTTTCTTTGCCTACTAAGGCAGTCCTCTCTTGCTCTCCTTTTGCCAAAGTCCTCTCAAGGGTTTGACTTTGCCTCTCTGCACTAAGTATTCTTCAGTCTCACTCAAAATTTTCCTAGAGGGGCTCCTATGGGCTTAGAAATCATCAACTGTGGCCAGTTCAAGTGATGTATGTACAGATTCTGGTTCCACAGTTGTGATAGGAGTAGAAGAAGAAGTAATGTGTGTATGTATAATTGGAGAAGTGTATGTTTGTATAGAAGAAGTATTTACAATTGGGGGAACATAAAGACTTATAGCTGTGGTATATACATTGGAATTTATGTCCCCTGTCTGATCATCAGTGATTGTTTCAAGGAAAAATGAGTCAACCATTTGAGAGTGGTGACTTTCAATCACTGTGTCAGGGAGTGCTGGCTCCTCCACGAATTGTGAAGATGGAGAATCTGATCTTATGACACTCAATGTTTGTGTCATTATATTTGAAGAAATTTGAGGGACAGAGAAAAAAGGAAGTGGTGTAGATGAGAGTGTTGGCTGAATCACTGAACGAGGAGGTGATTCATCAAAAGATGTTGTAGAAGAATGCTTATGACTCATGTTGATCTTATTGAGAAGCTTCTGAACTACAACATCTTGAGTGGTGTGTGCACTCACTGTGTCAGATATCTGCAAGTGGCTCTCAGAGACCCTGATGATAGGTTCATCAGTGTCTATGGTCAGTGTATGTGTCTCACTCAACTGTGTCCCTAGTTGGGGACTATTTTCAATAACTAATTCCTTTTGAGAGGAACTAGTAAGAAATATGTTTAATTCCTTATCAAAAGCAGTATCCTTTTGAGAGGATACTGCCTGGTCAGGCTGTTGGGTAACACTTGTGGCTCCCTTCTTCTTCTTACGCCTGTAACCAATCACGCTCTCTTTTTGCTCCCCCTCAGTTGCTGTGGTAACTTCACTGGGTTTTCTTTTAATCCCAATAGTCTTTTGGGAGACTATGGGTTGGGCTATTGAGAGTGGTTGGGTGGAGATTGGTTGTTCTACTTGGGTAGGCAGAGAGGTGGTTGTTTTTTCTGCCATAGTAGATGAAGGTGAAGAATATATAGTTTGAGAAGTAAAAGGTGAAGAATTTACTACCTGTACCATATGTTACGGAAGTGCAAATGGTTCGGCTGTATACGATTTCTTTATTATTTCTGCAAACAATTTCTTTGTTTGCTTGTATGTCTGTACAGGTATATCATTCTCAAAAGAAAAATTAGTAATTTGGTCTTTAATAATCATAAACAAAAATCTTGCATAATATACTTCAGTTTTCCTATTATTAAAATTACCTAATTTATTTACAAGGTCATCAAAAATTATTTTACCTATATTTATATTTATATTTTTAATTATTGCGTATGCTATTTTCAAAGTTAAAGAGGTAATAACCTCAAAGTTAGAACACTTACCTGAGAACACCTTGGTGATAGTGTCGAAGAGGTAAGAGATCTCCCGTTTCACGTTCACCCTCTTGAGGTCCTTGAACTTTAACACTGCGCTGGGAGCAGCGTTATAGCCCAGTTCCCTCAAGAAGTCAAGCAGTTCAGCATCACCAGGTACTTCCACCAGGTTTTGAGTAGGTAGCCCCAAAGCAGAATTAATTCTGGAAGGGGTTATCTTCCCTTTTTCAGAAGAAATCTTGAATGACATTCCCTTCACCACATCAGGCCTAGTAGCGGAGTACATGAACTTTTCACTGGTCCAAAGTTGAGACAGTGCTTCACCCGACATTTCTTCATTGGTAAAGATAGCTTCACTATACTCAGAGTTGAGTAGATAATTCATTATCGGTCTGAAGCATTCATTTACCTCATCAATGTCGGAGAAACCCACATAGTTCGTGGGTGGGACTGTTAAGTTCCTCGGAATTTGTTGGCATGCCATGGATGCTTTGAAGATTTGAAGTTCTAGGGTTTCTGTGAAAACGAGAGAGAAAAAGAAAGAAAACTCGAGCAAATATCAGATAAAGATTAAATGTTTTGGGGAGTTTTTTAAAAAGTAGGAGAGATAGAGTATTAATACCCGCCTATTGACGTTTGAAAACTTCTCCTGAAAACACGCCATCAGGGAGTTAGTTCAGTTTCCGTGATGACACGTCATCAGTGAGAGAATATCTCATTGATGAGTTGTCATCACTTAACTGACCGTGAATCCCGATGCAGTTAAAAAAAATTTGAACTTTCCCTGATGATTTACTGTATGTACATACCCTGACCCTGATGCACAAGACGGACACCCTGATCCTGACGCACAGGTCGGACACCCTGACCCTGATGCGTCCTTAAGGAAGCCCTGCCCCTGATGCATCAGTCAAAACAAAAAACAAAACAAACACAAAATGCAGAATATACAAGTATATACATATTTACAATTTGAACATATATAACCACATATCAATTGATTTTATCAAGAACTTATGAAATGAGTTAGAAATACCTGAACTTAGGAATTTGACTCTGACCCTGACTCATAGTTCACCATTCCTAGCTCTCCCACAAGATTTGAAAATGTGGCTTCATCAAGAGCTTTGGTGAATATGTCTGCCAGCTGCTGATTTGAAGGTACAAACTGTAGTTTAATATTCCCATTGATAACATGTTACTTGATAAAATGATATCTGATTTCTATATGTTTGGTTCTGGAATGTTACACTGGATTTTCAGCAATGGCAATGGCACTTGTGTTATCACACCTTATTCGAATCTTGGAATAGTTCAGACCATAATCCATTAGCTGATTTTTCATCCATAGAATTTGTGCACAACCACTTCCAGTTGCAATATATTCAGCTTCAGCAGTAGATGTAGAGATTGAGTGTTGCTTTTTGCTGAACCAAGATACAAGCCTTCCTCCTAGAAATTGACAGCTTCCCGTTGTACTCTTTCTATCAATCCTGCATCCTCCAAAGTCAGCATCAGAATATCCTAGCAATTCAAATCCAGACTCCTTTGGATACCAAAGTCCCAACTCTGTAGTGCCCTTGATATATCTCAAGATCCTTTTCACTGCAATGAGATAAGATTCCTTTGGGTCAGCTTGATATCTTACACAAAGACATGTTGCAAACATTATATCTGGACTGCTTGCTGTCAGATACAGCAATGATCCAATCATTCCCCTGTAAGTCTTCAAATCAACTTTCTTTCCATTCTTATCAGGGTCAATCTTGGTTGCAGTAGCCATTGGTGTCTTTGCTACTTTTGAATCCTCCATATCAAATTTCTTGAGAAGTTCTTTGGCATATTTTGTCTGATGAATGTAGATTCCATCAGAGACTTGTTTGACTTGCAATCCCAAAAAATAAGATAACTCTCCCATCAAGCTCATTTTATATTTGCTTTGCATGAGTTTGGAAAATTTTTCACACAACCTTGTGTCAGTGGATCCAAAAATAATATCATCAACAAAAATTTGAACCAAAATCAGATGACCTTGGTGTTGTCTGAAGAACAAGGTTTTGTCAATGATACCTCTTGTAAACTTGTTTTCCACTAGAAACTTTGATAGTGTTTCATACCAAGCTCTAGCTGCTTGCTTTAGTCCATAAAGTGCCTTTTCTAGTCTGTAGACATGATTTGTAAATTTTGAGCATTCAAACCCTGGAGGTTGTTGGACGTACACCTCCTGTTCCAATTTCCCATTTAGAAAAGCACTTTTCACATCCATTTGATATACTTTAAAATTTGAATGTGCTGCATAGGCTAGGAAAATTCTTATAGCCTCAAGTCTGGCTACTAGTGCAAAGGTCTCATCAAAATCAATCCCTTCTTCTTGAAGATATCCTTTTGCAACCAGTCTTGCTTTGTTTCTTACAACAATGCCAGCTTCATCCATCTTATTTCTGAATACCCACTTAGTACCTATTATGATTCTTTCTTTAGGTTTAGGAACAAGCTTCCATACTTGATTTCTTTCAAATTGATTTAGCTTTTCCTGCATAGCCAAGATCCAGTCTACATCTTGAATAGCTTCTTCAAACTTCTTTGGCTCAATTTGAGAAAGAAAGCAAGCATTTAGGCATTCATTAGATGTTGCTTTCCTGGTCTGCACTCTCTTGCTTGGGTCACCAATAATCAGATCTGTTGTGTGACTTCTGGCCCATTTAGGATTAGAAATGTGTCTTGATGAGCTTGCTTGACTATCATCTCCTCCCCCTAAGCCTGTGCTCCCAGCTTCTGAAAACTCTCCCCCTGAATTAATGGATAATTCAAGGTTCAAGTTATCCCCTGATGGTGCATGTTCTGATGAATGATCCCCTGATGGAGTATCCCCTGATCTGTTGTCTAAGAAATTAACTCTATCTGTTGAAGGAGCTTCTACATTGTTTGGATTGACATCAGGAATGGATAAGTTCTCCATTTGTCTGCACTCATCGGCTTCAGTCTCTTGATAATCATTTTCATCTTCATTTTCAAACCTGAGTTCTTCATGAAAACCAGGGTCTTCAAGTCCAGAAATCTCTTGATCATCAAAAGCTACATTTATAGACTCCATCACCACCTGAAGTCTTTTGTTGTAAACACTGTAGGCCTTGGATGACAGAGAATAACCTAGGAAAATTGCTTCATCAGCTTTTGGATCAAATTTTCCTAAGTTCTCACCAAAATTCCTCAGAATGAAACATTTGCATCCAAAGACATGGAGGAACTTGATGCTTGGTTTTCTCCCTATCATTAGCTCATATGGTGTCTTGTTATGAGCCTTGTTGATTAGAGATTTGTTCTGAGTAAAGCAAGCAATGAAAATTGCTTCAGCCCAAAAATAGGTGGGAATCTTTGCCTCTGCTAGCATTGTCCTAGCAGCTTCTATCAGGGTTCTATTCTTCCTTTCCACTACACCATTCTGTTGAGGAGTCCTTGGAGCAGAAAATGTATGATTTATGCCTTTCTCCACACAAAATCCTTCAACAGCTGCATTTTGAATTCAGTTCCATTATCTGTTCTCAACATTCTAACCACTGACCCTGATTCTGTTTCCACTTTCTTGATATGGTTAATGATTTGTTGAGAAACTTCTGATTTAGCATGCTGAAACTTTACCCAAGTGTATCTGGAGTAGTCATCCACAATGACCATTACAAATCTTTTCTTTGACACTGACATAATGTTGACAGGGCCAAAGAGATCCATATGTAACAATTGAATTGGATCTTTGATCATGGTGGCTTCCTTGCTGACAAAGGATGATTTCCTTTGCTTCCCTTGTTGACATGCTGAACATAATCCTTCTTGGATAAACTCCATTTGGGGTAGTCCAGTTACCAACTCTCTCTTCACCAGATCATTGATTGTCTTAAAGTTCAGGTGAGAGAGCTTCTTGTGCCATAGCCTGCCTTCATCAGGAGTTGCCTTGCTGTAGAAACATGATTCTCCACTTACGGAATTAAAATTAGCAACATAGAGATCTCCTTTTCTCGTTCCTAAGAAAACCAGCTTCCCATCTCTTTCATTTGAGATTAGGCACTGATCTCCTTTGAAGGAAGTGATGAGTCCTTTGTCACAAAGTTGACTTATGCTTAGCAAATTGTGCTTGAGCCCATTAACCAGTGCTACATTTTCAAATGAGACTTTCCCATTTGCTGCTTTGCCATAACCAAAAGTTAGTCCTTTGCTGTTATCACCAAAAGAAATTACTGGACCATCCTTTTCTTGAAATTCTTTGAGTAGGGCTTTGTTTCCTATCATGTGTCTTGAGCAGCCACAGTCTACAAACCAGATTTGACTGCTTTTGACCTTTCCCTGCACACAAGAAAACATTTAAATTGTTTTTGGTACCCAATTGGCTTTGGGTCCTCTTGGTTTAGTCACAGTAATAGGTAAAACAACTTTATCTTTATTGGAGACTTTTGGTTTTGGCAAATAAAAAACTTTCTCCTTTTTAGGAGCTTCAATATATGCTTTTGATTTCTCAACAGTTATCTTGCCTTTATCCTTGGAGGAGCAGACTTTAACAATTGGTAAGTCATCAGCATATAAAATTGTGTCAGTCAAAATTTGTGGTTTTTCTTTGCATTGAAAAGATAAATGGTTATTATTACCACAATTCCAACACACTTTTCTGGGGGCTTCATGAATGGAAGAGTAATTGTTAGTTTTATTAACACCTAGCTTACCATTTCTATTCTTTTTGTTTTCCCTGACAGGCCTTTTTCCCTTGACGGGATACAACGGCCTGATGCACTCTTTCCCCCTGACAACTGTGTATCCACTGATGCACAGTCTACTTCTTTCCTAACTGGAGGGTTGAGTGCTTTGGCAGAAATAAGTTTCTTGCCTCTCCCACCACTAATGGAAGCTTCACTCACTAGGAAAACAATCCCTGATTCTGGCTTTGTGTCTGCCTTAACAAACTTGATAGGTTATATTGGCCTTTTTCCAAAGCTAGCTGCCATCTCAACCTCAATGGGAGGTTGCTGCACAAGAGTCTCTTCATAGCCTAAACCAGATTTTGGATCAGATTTCTGACTTTTTAAACGATCCTCCAGTTTCCTGCTAGACTCACTCCATCTCTTAATGACTTCCCTTTCTTGACTAAGAAGATTCGAGGTCCATTCCTCTCTTTTAATAGCACAATCAAGAAGACTTTTAGTCCTTGAGAGTTCTTTTTCAAGACTCTCAAGTCTGGAGTTTTATGATTCTAAAAGAGTGTTCCTAGCAGATAATTGTTCATTTATTTTCTACACTCTCTCAATTTCAGCTACAGCACTCCTCAGGGTGTCATAGAGATCTTTTATCTCACAAGCCATTTCCTTAACAGTTTTAACACAATCAGTTTTAGACATGTTAGAAGAAATTTCGAGGCTTACCTGCGAGCTGCTACTATCAGTGGATGAGGCCATCAGGGCTAGGTTGACATACTCTTCATTTTCTTCTTCATCAGAGTCAGCCCAGTCCTTTCCCTCTACAATGTATGCTTTTCCTTTCTTGTTGCCATTGAGAAGGTCAAAGTATTTCTTTTTGTAGTCCACAATAGCTTCTTTGTTTCTGGATTCACCATCTTTTGTGGCCTTGCGGCACTCATTTGCAAAGTGGCCCAGCTTTTTGCATTTGTAGCACTTTATTCTTGATTTGTCAATAAAGTTATTCGTGCTACTAGGTTTCCTTGCTGAAAATCTTTTAGATCCTGAAGGCTTTTGGAATTTTAGCTTGGAAAACCTTTTTGCAAGAAAGGTCATGGTTTCATCCAGCTCCTCTAACTCTTCCAGAGTATATTCTTCCTCCTTGGAGTCAGCTTCTTTGTCCCCTTCTATGTCAGCATCTTCTAGTTGCTGCTTCATCAAGACACTTGGTCTGGCTTCTTGTTTGTCCTTCGTGGCAGCCATCAGGGCTACAGATTTAAGCTTTCTGGCATCCCCTGACATTTCAGATCTTTGTTGAACCTCTAGTTCATATGTCTTGAGAGTACCATATAGCCTATCCAAGTCTAGAAGATTCATGTCCTTGGATTCCCTAATGGCTGTCGTCTTAGGATCCCATGATATGGGAAGGGCTCTCATGAACTTCCTATTCACATCCTTGTTAGCATATGCCTTCCCATATAATCTTAGGTCATTTACCAACCTGTTAAATCTGTCGAACATTTCAGTGAGTGTTTCACCATTTTTCATTGTGAACCACTCATACTGTTGTGTCAACAGCTGCAATTTATTTTCCCTCACTTCCTCGGTACCATCACAAAGGATTTGTATGGTATCCCATATAGATTTAGACGTTGTAAGATTCATGATATTATTTAGCATATCATCGGCTAAACCATTATATAGAATCCCAGTGACTTTAAGATCCTTTTTCACCTTTTCTCTTTCCTCTATCGTCATTTCGTCAGTTGTCTTTGGGACAAGCTTTTCAGGAATACTGACTCCATTAACGACTTTTATAAGAATGAGCTTCTTGGGAATGTGAGGTCCTTCTTCTAGAATCTGCAAATATTCATCATCAATAGCTCTTAGATGAACTATCATTCATTGTCTCCAAAAGAAGTATTTGCCCCTTTCCAACATGGGGACTTTACTGTTTCCAGCTTTGTTAGCCATAGATAATGATCATTTTTAGCAAGTGAAATCTGCTAAGAGGCTCTGATACCAATTGTTAGTGCAAAATAAGCTCAAGTGTTTGTAGAAGGAGGGGGATTAATACAAACACTTCAAACTTTTTGCTCTTTTTATCTTTTAAAAGTACTTGCCAGAAACAGCTGCACAGAGCAGAAAAACTATGTAATATGAACACACATATTCAAGTTAAAATAGTTATATTAAAACTTGGGGTTTTTCTGGAAATCTGTATAATCACAACTGTGATTTACAGCTACAAATTATGTGAATAAAATTCACAGCTTCTCACACTCACTAGCTACGAAAACTTTTCTCTGAAAAAATAAATCTCTCAAGAAATATATTACAGAGCTTCCTAGTGTTGTTTGCTTCTATGTTTGTTTGATCTGTTGGATAGATTCAATCCCTCTGTATTTTTGTAATGAGAACTCTTTTGCTTATATGTAGAACAGAGGTTAAAATCACGTGCTTGAGACGTGCTGCTTTTCTCAACTTAGCCGCAAGTATGTCACATCGTAGCCCTATGTGTCAGACTGCTGCATGCTTTGTTGCTACTTTTTCTTCCCCTGATTTGTGTGCATTTAATGCGTGAGAGTTCTCATTGGATCAAAAACAAACTTCAAGAAATATCTTTCCAGTTGATATTTCTTGCTTTTGTAACATGTTACGTTGATTTTTGTGTAAGTACTGATGACGGGTGCATGCTGTCATAACGATCCACTGACTACCAGCCCTGATGGACTTTGATCAGTGCTTCTGAATCCCCTGAT
>CM025788.1:15630806-15650818 GCA_014636745.2 Centella asiatica
ATATATATATTAATTAAGTGAGACTTGATTAAATATATATCTAATAAATATAAAATTTGGATTTTAATTCTCCTAATTAGATTAGGTTTTGGAATTACTCTATAAAAGGCTATATATATGATATATCAACTATTCTCTCTAACTAACGCTTCACGTATTCTAAGAACCCTAGCCGCTCATAAGAGAGAGACTAGAGTTAAGAGAGATAGAGGGAAAAGAGAGATATAGATCATATAGCTAGTACTGTAACTCTCCTTGTTCGGATCATAAGACGGTTCGTGGGTGTTTGTGTGGATACCGTAGAGACGCTGTCCAGTTGGATTGCGTTAAAGATTTGGAGACGATCAACACCTTCACGAAAGCTTCAGATTCACACTTTTAATCAGTAAAATCTTAAAATATCTGTATTAAATTGTTTCGCATAGATCCTCGGGTTTGGGTTTCGTTTTGTTTTTTTTTTAAATCGTATTTTTCTGCTGCGTTTTATCATACGAAACGCAACATGAGGAACAACAAACACTCCACACTGTACATTCTTCTCCTTTTTCTCCCATACTTGATTCTTTTGATATAACACATTTAAATCCTCTTGATTTTTCCCAAGAGGAGCCAATACTCGAGACAAGCTCTCAAACTCATTCCATGGATAGATCCCTAGCCCCAAATACACAAAGGGAACCCCCTATCCATGCAGTCACAAGTAATTCTCCAACCCCTACTTCTGTAGGACAGAGTGCAGCTATCCATATGAGTGAGGAGTGCACCTATCCTTGTTAAGGTTAAACACTGATGATGATAGATTAGTAATAAGTTGTGCAAATTGTAAATACTCGAGGTGTTGTATAAACCTTGAAATAAGCACAAGTTTTGCATCCGCTGATGATAATAATATCCATCAGTGGATGATTTAGTTCTTCACAAGACAAGTCAGAAAATGGAACATTTGAAGGGCTTGGCTTCGTGGAGAAGAATGTCTAATGTTACTTAAACAGTCAAAGTATTCTGCACATTAGATATTCTAAGAAGAGTTATGTTGATTTCATACCATCAGGGGAACCCATCAGGGTGAACCCGTTAGGGGGAGCCAGTCAGGGGGAACCCGTCAGGGGAAGCTCGTCAGGGGATCTAGTCAGGGGGAGCTCGTCAGGGGAACCAGTCAGGTGAACCTATCAGGGGATGACGAAGGCAGACCAACCCATCAGGGGGACACTTCAAGATATGTCAGTGTCAGGCCAATTCATCAGGGTAACATGTCGGGGGGGATTGGTCAAACATGACATCAGTGGAAGCCATGAATGTATGCAGTCAGTCATAACCATCAGGATCAAGAAGCACTGAGTAAATCTCGAGTGAAGAACAAAGCCCTGATCCAGTCAACATGCATCAGGGGGTCCAAAAGCACTGATCAAGATCCATCAGGGTTGACCATCAGTGGATCGTTATGACAACATACATCCGTCATCAGCATATACACGAAAATCAATGTAACTTGAACAGAAGCAAGAGATATCAACTGGAAAGATATTTCTTGAAGTCTGTATCCATCCAATGAGAACTCTTGCGCATTAAATGCATACAGATCAGGGGAAGAAAAAGAAGCAACAAAGCATGCATCAGTCTGACACATTAGGCAATGATGTGACATACTTGCGGCTAAGTTGAAAAAGGCAACACGTCTCTAGCATGTGATTTTCAACCACTGATTTACATATATAAAGAAGGAGTTTTCATTGATGAAAGATACAAGACGAGACGAATAGAAGCACACAAAAACACTAGGAAGCTCTGTAATATTTCTTGAGAGATTTATTGTTAGAGAGAAATCTTTGTAGCTAGTGAGTGTGAGAAGCTGTGAATTTCATTCATAGAAATTGTAGCTGTAATTCACATTTGTGATATTACAGATTTCCAGAAAAACACCAAGTTATAATACAACTATTTTAACTTGAATCTGAGTGTTATTATTTTACTGTTTTTATGTTATCTTGCTATTTCTGGAAGGAGCTATCAAAGTTCAATAGAGCGAAAAAGTTTTGAGTGTTTGTATTCATCCCCACCCTTCTACAAACACTTGAGCTTATTTTGCTCTAACAATCCTTGAACAAAATAAAAGAGAGAAATTTTCAGCAGATGACTTTTTACAACCTGTTGAAACCAGCTCACAAGAAGCTCAAGTTTCTTTTGCTACCTCCACAAATATCCAAACAGAAGAAACTAGGACAAGTTCAAGCACAGAGGATGCCACATTAAATGTAATATCAGAAATGTCCAATGCAGAATTTGAGATTTTATATGGTCTACAACAAAGACAAGATCATCTATCTGCATTGAAGACACGGCTTGCAGATGAACCTGTGTCTGAATAACCTACAGAGGAAAATGTTGATGAATGGCTTCATGCCACATACTCAAATACTCTGGAGGAAGCAGCCGCCCATTTAAGGCAGGATTATGTGACCAATGTAGGGTCAACCACAGCTGCACCATCAATTAAAGACATTCTTGAGGAAGTAACCAAGGTGGATAAAAAACATACAAAGTTTCACCACTTCTTGGTTACTGTCATAAATGGTGCAGTCAAACGAATGGAGGAAAGGATGGAGTTGGAGACAGACAAGATCAAGAGGTGCTATGAAGGACACTTGCCAAGGAGGACTATAACTTCAATTGATACACTTATCAAAGAGAAGTCCAAGACTGATAGTCGACTTCAAGCCCTAGAAGCAAACATCCAACTCCTGATCCAAAAACAAAACCGAATGGAACAACTACTGATGCAGGCAATTCCAAATCTGGCCACTTCCTCTAAACCCAAAGATGTTGATGTCAAAAAGGGGGAGAGTGGTCCATCCAATGTTCCTGTACAAAAATAAAAGTCTGGTCCTGTCCTTGATGCAGAATTACAAGCAATGTTGGACAGGATCCTAAAGAAACATTCAGATCTTGAAGCAGCAACAAAAGCAACAACAACACAACTTCTAACAACGACAACATCAGCAACAACAACAACAACAACAGAAGCATCTCCTCCTTCCATTGCAATAGTCCCAAGCACATCAAAAGACAAAGGCAAAGGGGTCATGGTTGAGGAACCAAAGAAGCAAATCTCAACTCAACAAGGACAGCCCAAGCTATTGGGGGATGCCATGAAGACAGCTCAATTTCCCACTCCAGTTGAACTGATAGTGGATGGGAAAGTGGAGTTGGTCTATCCTTAGGAACAGAAACTGATAGAAGCTGATGCACTATTAGCTCAAAAATTACAAGAAGAGGAGGACATGGCAGCAGAAAGGGAGGAAGAGGAGGCAAAGAAGAAGAAAATCTCAACAAGGAGATCAAGTGCACAGAAAGCAGCCATAACTAAGAAGAAAAATAAGGAGATGGAAGAGGCTGAAAAGAAATCAAGAAGAAAAACTTTGGACTAGGAATCTGCAAAGAAACCTGTGATCAAAGCACCTATCAAGAAGCCTACCTCTCAAGAATCTCCAAGGCCAACCGAGATTGCCTTAGTGGCTGTAAGTGGACCAACAAAGCCACGAACAGTTCCATCAAGGAAGTCTTATAAGGTTGAAATGGCTAGCACTGAAGAAATCATCAAGGCCCTGAAAAAGAGTATAAAGAATATAGATCTGATCAAGGGTAAAAATAACAAAGAATTGCTCCATGTCTTTTTAAAAGATGGAGAATCTTTGAAGTTTGAAAGGCCAGCCTTGGAGGGACAAACTAAAAAGAATTTGGAGTGGTTGCTGACTGTTGCTTAAGACTTCTGATCTCAACATGGATCTTCGAAGCCAGAGTCAGAAGGTGATGAAGGTGAAGCATAAGGTGGATACAATGCCAGAAGCTAATCCTAAACCTCTTGGATTATGGTATGAGACTTTCCATGGAGAGAAAATCTTCTTCAACTACAATAGAGATATCAACAGTGTCACTAAGAGACATATAGAAGGATTTATCAGTCTACTCAAATATGCAGAAGAAGAAACTGAACTAATCCTGAAAAAGTTGTTGATAGACAGGCTGGAGTTGCTGAGGAAAAATAGAAAGTAAACTGTTGTGTTGGAAGGTATGTTGTTTGTTGAAATAAGCTGTAATTTTTATTTTTGAAGTCAGACTTAAAGGATTTAAACCTGAGTCTTGGTGGAAGCTGAATGACAGATCAAATATCTTAATTCAGATACATTTGTAGTTAGCAATTCTTTATTCTTTTTCTAAGTAATTGTAAATTGAGTTTTGACATCATCATCAACCTTGAAATTATGCTTATCATTCTGATATTCAAAATTAGGGGGAGATTGTTAGGTTTTAGAACATTTGATGATGATTGTCTTTAGATTACTTAGAGTACAAATGTATAGAAAGTGTTAATTAGTAACACTGAAGTTTTGTAGCCAGTAGTTATCTCTTTGTTTGTAATTCATTCATTCTTTGTAAAGAGATACAATTATTCTTTTTTTGTAAGTAACTGCTGGAATGGAGTATCAAAGCTTCAGTAAGTCAAAGTGTGTATTTGGTTCGTTGGAGTTTATAAAAAGGGTTGTCGGAGACTGGGAAAACTTGTCAGAGACTAAGGATTTTATCTATCAGAGACTAGTTTTGCCTATCGGAGACTAAGGCTTACGTTATCAGAGACTAAGTTTAAAAGCATTAGAGACTAAGTCTTAAAGCATCGGAAACTAAATAACTCTATCGGAGACTACACAATCTGAAGTCATTAGGGACTAAAAGACTAGAGACTAGTGATGACGTCACCAGAGACTAAAAGTTGAAGTCGTCAGGGACTAGTCGTGACTTATTCCCTGATGAGATACAGAGTTTGAATTGAATAAGGAGTGTCTTCCACGTAAATCAAGATATTATTAAAGATGTAGCTGGTAAGGAAACAAGCCAGAAATCTGTTCTTAATCAAAAAGGAAAGATTGTGTTTAATTCGAATAAGGAAGCTGAATCATTATTGATTTAGAATAAAAAACTGAGTTAATTGTAATTTTCAGTTTTTAGAGAAGCTGTAATTAGGTTTACAGAATATAGTAATTCGAAGCTGTATAGGTTTTCATAGTGTTTGTATGTTTACTATACAGAACAGAAAAGAAGCTGATGATCATATTGTTGTGATTGTTAGAATTTGTAATCAATTGTTAAAGAAATAAAAAGCAATTGTTTATAAATTGATTTGAGTTCTTGTTCTTTATATTCCGCAAGAAAAGTTAATTTCTTAAAGAACAAGTAATTGAAAAGAATTCAAAGAACTTGTATTCAACCCCCCTTCTACATGTTCTTGTCTATCTCACTGGGAAAATAGTTATTTATTGGAGACTAACATTTTATTCATCGGAGACTAACAGTTTTATTCATCAGGGACTAACAGTTTTATTCATCGGAGACTAATATGTTTTGCCCATCGGGGACTAACGTCTTTAATCATCAGAGACTAACAATATGAAGTGTATAGAGATTATCCAAGTGGTTTATCTCTACAGAGACAACATAATCTAAGGTTTTATGCAGATTCTATTCATGTTGAATGACTAAATAATGAAAATGACTAAATAACTTAATAAAAGCTCTTAATACTTACCTGACAAGCTTCCGATATTGCAGAGTAAACTAGAGGAATTTATCGTAGGTTTAAGGAATTTATGTGTTTGAGGGTGTTGTGAAGAAAATGAGTGGTAGGGGTTCTCCTTATATAGGCGTTAGGAATATGAAAATATCTAAGATATTTCTTACGTAGATTAACATCGGAATTAAAAGCTGCCAAATTTCTATAATACGTTAACAATTACGGTTACACGTAAGTATGAGTTGATAGGTGTCAGACTGTGGTATAACTTACTAATGACTCAGCTTGGTAATACGCTTACTCATTGGAGAGGCTTCAACACCTGTAATGCTTACTCATTACAAAGTCATTACATGCTTATTACAGAGTTATTACCTCAACCTTCGTAGTATCAATAGTAACAATTTATGTTACTACTACATAAATTAGCTTACCAAAATTAGTCTAATAGTAGTAGTAATTCATATTACTTCCGTGTAACTAGTATCTCATAAATTAATTCCGGTAGTGTCTTATACCAGAAATTAATTTACAAATAGTAGTAATTAAAACTACAAATTATTTTTGTTAGTAAATAACTTTTCATGCACGCAAATAAATTTGGAACAAAATTTATTTGTTAACACCTTTAATATTATAATAGTAATTACTTATATCTGGGGTATTACATCTTTTACATGATAAAACAATTTTATATATTAATGCCATAGTAGAGAATCATGTATGACTCAAAAATGATTTCAAAATAAAGTCATCAAAGTATATTTAATAACAAAAGGTTACATACAATAAAGTTCATAAAGGAAAACTTCTTGTTAACAGAGCCATAAAGGAAAACTATGGGAGTCATGCCAAAAAATTTTTTGGCTACAATAATTATCATAAAAAAATATGTGGCCCCTCATAACAACATTTACTACAGTGGGTGCCTAATATAGAGGCTCTGAATCGAGTTCATCCATCATCTTGTGTGCAAAACGGTATGCCTCCTCGACCTTCTCCACAAGGTCATGCATCAGATGGTCTTGGTCTGTCATAGTAGGTTATGTAAGCTTGAAGTAATCACTGACTGAGATCAGAACCTCCGTCAATGTCTCGGTGAGGGTCAGGGAGATGTCTTGGAATGAAACCCTCCAAAGGTCCAAAAGATTACTAGTCCTTTGGTGTGTAATCGAGTGACGCATCATGGCGGTGTTGCGTGTCGCTATCTCTGCTTGAACAATGCGGACTCTGCATTGGAGGTAGAGCATAATCCATCTGGTAATGGCATAGGCATAGGAATCTCTGGTGGCGGTGCGGCGAGTGGGATGTTTGGTAGGGCGGCTGGCAGATCCGCTATTAGCGGAATAGTAAGTGGTGAAGCTAGTGCAACAGACACTGTGTGCACAGAGACAGGAGGTGACTTTGCTTGAGATGGAGCCTAGGGTGGTGAGCCCAATTGGTAATAAGGAGGAGAAGGGCTCCTCATGTGAATTGAAGAGTTTTACCCCTCAGATGAGTTGGTCGGGTCATGTTCATCTTCTTCTAGGTTGTGGGATCCTATACATCTTCTTCTGGGTCAGTGGGATCCTCAACATTATCATCTGAGATCCGAGGTATCTCAAAATGAAAGACCTGAGTTGGCCTATTCACTCTTTTGGGAGGGGTCACACACCATCGTGCATCGGGCGGTGGCGAGGGTCCACAGACGACATCCGAATCAAGGCGTCTATGGCGATTTGAAGGACCGACGACATCACTTGGAGCACGTGCAATAACAAGAGTCTGCTTAAGAGATGCCTCCCTCGTGGCATCAACACCCGTAGTGGGGACTTGCTCACTAGAGCGTCCCATGAGTTGAGTAGTGGTGCCATTGGAACATACTCCTCATCTGAGCTAATGATCATGGGTGCCTTGCCCCTAACATCACATCTTAAAGTCATATACAAGGTAAACATAACTTATATCAATACCGTTATAAGGTTCATCATAAGAGTTTGACATAAATACTAGTGTAATGCATGGCATGGTGTGCAATGCGGTTCATGTAGGTCTTTAACTTTAGCCTTAGGAAGTGGGGAAAAATGACTTGACGCTTATCGTCCCTTTAACTTTTCTTATCTTCTATTTTGTTATTCTTATCCTTACAGTCCCTATATTTTTCTTAAGACTCTAAACATCGCCTTCTACACCTCCGTAGAGACGACATCTCATAACTGGTGCTTGGTCTCTGATAACAACTATGGCAACCCCAAAAATCGCATATCATTTAAGCAAATAATATCATTCAAACATATATAACACTAAATAAGAGAAATATAATCTCTATTACATTATCCATAATAATTGTCTAATAGTTGAAGTTTGTGAGGGGTCCATATAGGCCTTACAATCTAAACAACTCTATAATAACCTTATACTTCACTCTTCCTCTAAATGTCATCCATAAGAGAGCAATCAGGAAACATTCATCGTGCCATTTTAGCTTTGTCCTTATTAGATAGTTCGGCCTTCTCACGATATCCTGTAAAACATTTAATAATAGCCATGTAAGTGATTTATGCTCGCAAGTATATAGTCATGCATTGGGTGAGCCTTGAAAGATAAATAACTTATAGGGCTTAAGTGTTTGTGAGATTGGATGGAGACAATGTCGACACCTCTTGATAAATTGGAAAAAAATATAGCTTCCAGGGTCCCCGAGTGATAACGAGGGATTTGACCCTTTACTTGAAAGAATCTTTAATAATACACATACACCTTGTAAAGTAAACAACAAATCCAAAGTATTAAATGTTAATAGCTGCTACATATATCAACTCGCAAGAGGTGGTTAGCCAGCTTTGTCTAGGTTCATTGTATCTAGACACACCTCTATCAAGGTTCATTGCATCTAGATAGACCTCTTTCTAGGTTCATTGTATCTAGCTACCTCTGTCCAGGTTCATTGTATCTAGCCACCTCTGTCCAGATTTGTTGCCCCAGTGAGACAGCCTACAACTTGTAGGAAGGGGTGGGTTGAATACAAGTTCTTGAAACCTTTTCCAAATTCTTGTTTTTCAAGTAATATAGCTTGCAAAAAATAAAGAACAAAAACAAGATAAATTTATAAACAATTATTTTTATTGATTAACAATTGATTACAAATTCTAACAATCACAAACTGATTATCAGCTTCAAATTCTGTATTATATATATACAAATCTATAAAAACATACAGTTTCTATTACAACTCTGTAAACTCAATTACAGCTTCCAAACCATATTCAATATATGTTTTATATGTACAATTGGAATAGGTTCATTCATCTCATTCCATAATCATAAAACTATATCTCTCTCTAGTTAGTTTCCTAACCAGCTTCATCTTCAACTACTTCAATGTCCATGTCGAAGTCAACTTCTAATCCAAATAGAACTTTGTATTGCATCAGAGAGTAATCTTCACTTTAGTCTCTGATCAACTATGTTTAGTCTTCGACAGCTTAAGCTTAGTCTCCAATGACTTATACTTAGTCTCTGATGACTTAAGATTAGTCTTCGATGCTTTAAGCTGTAGTCTCTGATAAGCTTTTGTTTTAGTCTCCGATAGACTAAACATAATCTCTGACTTATTGAAATCTCTAATGTAGTTCTGGTAATCTCTTATAATACAAATTAACTTACTCTCATAAAAATAAATTACATGAATCAGAGAGTAAACTACCAGCTACAAAAATTCAAATGCTATAAACTAGCACTAACTGTACATTTGTATATCTAAGTATTCTAAGTACAATCATCATCAAATGTTATAAAACCTAACAAGGTTCATTGTATATATGATATATGTGATGATCTATTGGTTGAAAGGGGTGATGGAAGAGGAGGTTAGTTGCCTATGAATACTCCTCTTCCTCTTTTCTTGTTTATGAGATATATTACACATATACATAGAGAGAGATATATACTAGATATACATAACCTTCATTTCTTGCTTATACTTTGTATAGCAAAGACTATAGAAGAAAGAAATAGACCAAACAGAGAGAGTGAGATAAAAGTTTTTCTTTGATTTCCTTTTGGCTAGTACCATATAAGGGAAGTCATTCATCTCCTTGGTTGAGCTATACGCTCGTGTGTATACCTGTAGAGGCTTGGTTCAGTTGGATTGAGCTTGTGGTTTATCACTATCTCCACCAAAGTTCAGAATCTGTAGCTTGAACAGGTACTCTTCTATGAAATCTGTGTTTCCTATTTTGCATGGATCCTGGTTGGGGTTTCAATAAATTGTTTTAATTTATTGCTTTCGCTGTGTTTATATGCATGAAACCCCAACATCGGGCTAGTCCTCAGTCGGTCTTTTTGGACCAGTCTTTATGTTTATCTCTACTCTTCCCTGCAAAAAGAGATTATCTTCATCACCAATCCTTTTATCTTTTGTTTGATCATGTTATGCTCGTATAATATTAGGGCATTAAATAAGCAACCAAAGTAGATTTTGGTAAACGATTTTATTAAGGAACACCATTTGACCTTTTTGGGCTTTTAGAAACAAGAGTAAAAGAGATGAACGCTTCGGCCATAGCGTGGAACTTAAATAATGATTGGAGGTGGTTCTTTAATTATGCTAATGACCCCAATGAGAGGATATGGTTAGGGTGGGAGAACAACTGAGACTTGACTATTCTTTTCTCCTCTCTACAATTTGTTCACTACCATTTCCTAAATAAGTCTTCCCAAACAAGTTTCATCTTCACAGTTATGTATTGGCACAATAGTCCTTCACAAAGAAAGGACTATTGGGGTGATCTCATAAGTAATTCTCATTCTTCTCCTTGGTGCCTTTTAGGTGACTTTAATGAAATTTTGAGCCCCTTGGAAGCCTTTGGTGGGAACACGTCATTGGACTCAGGTATGGATGACCTCTTAGCCTGTTTTACCACCCTTGGTTTGGATGACATTCATTTTATAGGGGCTTACCACACTTGGTGGAACAACCAAGAGAAAAATCTGATTTTTAGAAAACTGGATAGGGCTATTGGAAACCCATCTTGGTTCTCCGCCTTCTCGGACTCTACTATTAACTTTGGTTCTAGAAGCCTTTCTGATCACTGTCCAACCCTTTTCGTGCTTGCGACCTCTCCTCCTAGCCCGCCAAAGACCTTTTCTTTCTTCAACTATCTCACTAAACTAGACGATTTTATTTCTACTGTTAAGAAAGCATGGGTACTCTAGTTGAGGGGAATTCAATGTTTGTGCTCTCGGAGAAGCTTAAATATAATAAGGTGACTCTTAAAAAACTCAATAGGAAGCATAAAAATCTCATCTAAAATATAAAAACCCTAAAGTAATCTCTTGCAGATTTACAAGAATGAACCACTACTGCTATCCTCTCTGGTGATGATATCTCTACCCTTCATGACCAAGAACAGTCTTGCAAGAGGGATTTGGAGATGGCCTTGGTTCTAGAGGAGTCTATGTTCCAACAAAAATCCAGGATAATTTGGCTTGTGTTTGGGGACAAAAACATGCCTTTTTTTCATAATTCTATGAGACAACATTGGAATAGGAACAAGATTATTTCCATGGCTAATGAGGAAGGGGGTGTTATGCACAGATCCAACTGATGTTGAGGAGATTTCCCTTAGCTATTATTGTAAATTCCTTGGCTCTAAGGGGGACTGTCCTTACACGGGGAGGTCAACTCTCAGTAGCTACATCTCCAAAGATGTTCCAGAGGAGTCCTTTCCTTTACTAATTGCTTAATCACCAATGATGAAGTTTACCACACTCTAATGAGGATGAATCAGAACAAAAGCCCTAGTCTGGAGGGTTTAACCTTTCTTTTTCACTTTCTACTGGAATATTGTGGGGGACATTTCTTCATCTCATAATTTCTTTAAGCATGACCACCTCCCCGCTAGAATGAACTCTACAACTATTTCTATTATCCCAAAAATCGATAACCTCGCTTCTATGGCAGATTTTAGGCCCATTTCCTATTGCGACACATTTTATAAAATGTATTTTGAAGGTGCTAGCTACTAGATTAAAGCTAGTTCTACCGAGTATAATGGATCACTCCCAAAGGGCCTTTGTACCATGTAGAGACATCAAAGATAACATTTTAGTTGCTCAGGAGCTCTGTAGGGGCTATTATAGGAAATCAGGGCCAAAGAGGTGTGTTCTCAAAATTGATCTATCTAAGGCTTTTGATTCCATTCATTGGGGCTTCATTCTTGATGCTCTTAGCCTCCTAAAATTTCTACCTCCCTCTCTCTCTTGGATGAGGACTTGTATTACCTCTCCCATGTATGCTATTAAACTTAATGGTGTTCTCCATACTTCTTTGTCATTGTTATGTGTTAGGAATAACATTTGATGATGATGTATAAACACTTAGAATTGTTTAATTTGTAATTATACATGTATTTGCAATAGTGCACTGTGAGAAACTACTATCAGAGACTACAAAGAATGCATTTGGAGAGTTCAACAAAAGTCAAAGTTGGTCAAGCAAAATTAACATATTGGAAGCGAAGTTTTTGTTCATCGGAGACTAAGTTTTTGTTCACCGAAGACTAAGTCTTTCAGAGACTAAGAGGTTGTTCATCAGAGAGCAAGTGTTTGTTCATCGAAGATTAATGTTGAAGCTAACAGAGACTAAGACAAAGACACTCCAATGCATTGAAGTAGCCTTGAGAAGATTTGACCATCGCCAAAGTTATTTGGCTAATGCCAAACTCAATGCCAAAGTCATTTTAACTGTTGCCAAAGTCTTTTGCCTATCGCCAAAGTCGTTGGGAAAATCAACAACAACGCCAAACTCAAAATGACTATTGCCAAAGTCGTCGGGCAAATCAACAACATCGCCAAACTCAAAAAGACTATCGCCAAAGTCATTGGGAAATTATCTATCACTGAAGACAAGTGAAGCTCGTCAGGGGATAAATATCCACTGATTAACAAAACAACCCATCAAGGGTTAAAATGATTAGAGACTAAAGATGACATATGGGATGACACATGGTTGAGTTCACAAATCCACTAACTCAAGTCTAAAGGTGGTGGAATGAAAATATAAATGGTGGTCCAATAAGGAGAGATTGGCTACCAAAGAAGCTTTAAGGAGATAAACTATACACTACAGGTGTGAACACTGATACGAAGATAAATTATATTTATACACTAACATGCGTATATAACTACTGATGTGAAAACTGCAGAGATAACTTATATAAACTTGAAGGAGGAAAATTTGGAAGTTGGTCTAATAAAAAACCAGGAAGCTCATAGAGATAAGTTATTCACTACAGAGATAACTTATCATGGGAACTCCAAGAGGAAAATAAGGGAGCTGGTGTGCTAATACACTAGAAATGTTACATAACAGGTTGGCGTGCAAGGAAGGTTATGCAAAAAAAAGTTATGTGACAGAGTTGCAAGTACCAAAGAATATCAGAGATATTTTTGGAGGCAACTCATTGAAGAAGCTTGGAGAACAAGGGAGCTATGTTTATAAATACAAACATGAAGCAGTTGAGATAAAATAACACATATACAACAAGATATCACTAAGATACACAAAAACACTAGTATACATATTATCTCAGATCATATCGCAGCTATAATAAACTTACGGAGAGAGAGAAACAAGTTTTCATAACTTGAGAGAAGCTAGAAATCATATTCTAGAGTGCACCTGTTATTTTTAACAGAGTTGTTAGAAGCTGGTCATTCACACCAGTGAGCTTTTGTAATATTTCATTGATTTATAAAAGTTCAGAAACACTTGGGATATATTGTATTCTTTCAATTCCGCAACTTTTAATACAGTATATTCACTAAACTCACAATGTTAGAAAGAATTTTGTGGTTTGTATTTAACCCCCCCCCCCCCCCCTCCCCCCCTCTTTCTTCAAACCATCTTATGGGACAAAAACTATGGAAGTATTGGCCATGATACTGTATAGGACCTCTTAAAATCCTCTCTTCAAATATCATTATTTTACTAAATCTAAAGGGATTACTCATCTTTCATTCACTAATGACTAGCTTATTTTTTGCCATGGGAGCCCGGAGTCTATGTCTATCACACCCTGACCACAGATGCAAACAAGAACGAGCTCGGCATCCGGGTGAGACATATGGTTGATACAAATCTTTTATAAAACAAGCGAGTTAAACATTGAGACAATCTTTATTGAGTGGAAATAGTTTGATATACATGTTAAATGTTTACAAGAAAATTTCTATACAATAAAAGCTCAGGCCATGTCGGCCAAATACAACCAACTCAAAATATATAACAAAAAACTAACAAAACAAGGCTACACCTCGAAATCAAAACCCAAATTCCCTTACACGAGCTGAATGAACTCGAGCCTCTCCACTACCACTTCAACCTACATGAAAATGGGAAATGATGGGATTAGCACAAAGGCTAAGTAGGGGTAATATAATATGATGCATGTATGGACATGCGGTGAAAAAAATATAATCAATGTGATGTATGACAAGTATGATCAATTCATGAGTACAAGCGTAGAAACCATGTAACAAGAGTCGACAACCATACACTTAACATGTAATAGGGCCATTAGGCATTCATGGGGAAAAGATAGTCATACCTTTACTATATCGAGATACATCTCCAGTTTGCTGAAGTAGGAAATCCTCCTTATATATCAAGCATAACACGAAATGTACTGACATGACTAGGCTTAGGGATCCTGATTGGGATCGATCCTCATCGATACATAAAAGAATCATAGTTCCATCGCCTATCAATTCCTCATTAAGCATGAGTTTAACCATCTCTTAATCAGTAGGGAAGGATGGTTTTGTCCCAGTTAAACAGCCTAGAACTTGTAGAAGCGGGGTTGAATACAACTTCTTTAAGCTTTTTCAAATTCTTGTTCTTTAAAGTAATATAACTTGCAAAAAGTAAAGAATAAGACAAATCTCTAAAACAATTTCTTTTTATTGTTTAATAATTGAATACAAATTCTAACAATCACAAGTCGATTGTCAGCTTCAAATTTTTCATTGTATATATAAATCTATGAAATCATATAGCTTCTTATAACACTGGAAATTCAATTAAAACTTCTGATTTTGAATTGATAATTCAGCTTCTAATCATATGTGATAGTATATTTCTATTTACAATCTCCGACTGGCTTGACTAACTTCAATAAATCTTCAATCTCTGATAGTTAGTCTATGATAGATTAAACATAATCCCTAACTTTGTTGAATTCTCTAATGAAGTTTTGGTAGTCTCTTATAATACAATTTAACTCACTCTCTTACAAAACTATATTACAAAAATCAGAGAGTAAACTACCAGCTACAAAAACTTAGCTGCTATATACTAGCACTATTTGTACATTTGAATTTCTAAGTATTCTAAGTATAATCATCATCAAATGCTAAAAAACCTAATAATCTCCACCTATTTTTGATTATCAATGTGATAAACATATATCAAGGTTGATGATGATGTCAAAACTCAAAATTACAAGAACAACTTAGAAATAAAAATTTAAAGAATGTATTTTTATAAATGTACATGAACTAAGATCTTTGATCTTAAGATTCAACTTCACCTAGACTCATGATTAAATCTTTTAAGTCTGGCTTCTTATTCTGAAACAAAAATTTCAGCTTCCTTTAATTTCTTCTCCTCCACTGTTCCTTCATTTCGATTTCTTTGACATTTGCTTCTAGCAACTTCTTGAACTTGATGTCATGTTCATCAATAGAGTCTTTTAGTAAGGCAATGAATCCTTCAGGTTCACCCAAGCTTGCTTTGTTGATCTGCTTGTCATAGTCAAAGAACACTATAACACCATGAAAATTCTCATAAAGTAATCCAAAGGGAATAGCTCGCACTTATGGCGGCTTGAACAATTTCTCCATTTCTTTAACTTCCTTCTAGATTTGACTTATGAAGTTTGAATTGAGTTGATAATTTTCTAGAACGATAGTAACCAGCCATTCTAAATCTACAAAAGTTCTCATCTCTAGGCTTAATTTATTTAGGCACATGATCTCTCCATCTTTTTGAATGATTTTGAGATACTTCTTGTGTGACGACCCCAAAATCCTATAGTGGATGTAGGCACTGTCAATAGAGGGAAACACAGATAACATCACATCCATACATAATTGAAACTAAAATATTGGTAGTACTTCATTACAAAATTCTAAATGATAAACTGTCAACGGAAGCTAAATTGTCTTTAAATCTAATATATAAAGTTTTAACTGCCTTTCTTCCTTAGTTGCTACCCATAGAAACAAGGTCCAGTCATCCTTTACATTCCCATGCTAGAGGGTTCAGCCTTTACCTAATACCATAAAAATCATGAACTACACAAGAGAGAGCGATGTATGTTTAACAAATATATAAACATAAAGAAAAATAGAAGCTCTGAAATGCTTAATAAAGGTAAAATTCTATTTGTGAGGTTTGGTGAAGCAATACTGACACCTCAGAGTTCTTGTAAAACTTATGAGGATCCGATATGATAAAACAACGTGTGATCTTTCTTGAAGAAAGACAACCTCTTATCCATCAAGGGCTAAACCAGTTGGATCTGCTAACCATATTATATACAGTTGGCCTAATTGTAACAACATGGTCCTTTAGTGTGTGAACATATTTAGTCTTTATAAATCCTCTAGGTCAGGTGATAGAACAAATAAACACCTTTCCTTTCCTCTAGCCAACCATGTGGCATAACCCATTTAAGGGACATATCATTCTCATTCGTTTGCACATATATAGCATTGAAGAATAACTAATGAATCAAAGCTCAGTTATATCTATGCACATTCATTCTTATAATGCTAGAGGAAATTTAAAGCATAACATCGTCATTCATAAAAGCAATTGAAACATATGAGTCATATCCTTGTATGCATATCGAACCAATTGATCCTGTGTTTAATTGAAATAACATAAGAGTGAATATATACTTGTCGTTGTCCTTAGGTTAGCTAAACTAGTTCACTTGTGGATGAAAAACCTTTGTAAAACATGCACATTTGACATAACATGAGAAATTATGCCTTGAATACAGATGCGATTATGCACATATGTGATGTCTGTATATTTCTTATATCTTTGATGTTCCAATTTATTATCATTTCGTATGTTGGGATTGCATTTTAAAACCAAATCAAACCTAAGAGATTTTTCATACTGATATTTAATCACATGCAGGCTTCCATTTAATTCTTTTGAGTTATTGGAGGTTGTATGTTAACTATCCCTTAATTAAATCTCAGTTAAGTGATTCTATAAATCATTTATTATTAATTATCATTATCTTAAATAATTCCTTAATCATTTATGACGGTAATGTTTTATTTCTTTAAATTCAGTTTTAACAATTGGTTAGTCCTTCTTAATACAACTGACGTATATTGTGGAGATGACGTTAGAGTAGATATAAAATAAAATAATTATTCATACGTGTATTAGTGTCAGGGTATAAAATTATGCACTTCCAAGATGGATTGTGCATCAGTGGATAGCCAACAGGCATAGAAATGGTCATCAGGGGATAAAAGTTGGCCATCAGGGGATAAACATGCTTGTCAATGGATAACTCTTGTTTTATTAGAGGATAAATTTTTGTTCATCAGTGGCTAAATATTGATCCATCAGGGGGTACAATGGCCATCTGGAGATATAATGGTCGTCAGTGAGTAATTTTGGTTATCAATGGATACGGTCATCAGGGGATAATTTTGGTCATCGGTAGATAATTTTAGTTATCAGTGGATATGGTCATCAAGGGATAAATTTTAGTCATCGGTGGATAAATTTTAGTTATCACCTAACTCAATACTTCAGTGCCAAAGTCGTATGACTATCGCCAAAATCGACGCAAATTGCTTTGTCACCAAAATTTGAACAATAGCGCCAAACTCATTTCTTATCAATAGATAACATTTTTACCTAGTGGTGATTCTTTTCTACAGAGAGTAAGTCATTAATAGATAAATTTTACTAAGGAAAAATTCTCAACATCTCTCCTGCAGAGTTTCTTATTGTTTCTTAACAAACACAAACCCATACACAGGTGAAGACATTACTACAGTCTACTGCAGCTTCACAGTTGCAACATTCTGTAGTCCTTGGAATTTTATTTTTCCTAAGAGACTTAGGAGGTAAAACTTAAGTCTTCCTCCTTATTACTTATTTTTTATAAACCATTGTTAAACTCAAGGAAACTCTTGTTTGAACAAGACACGATGTGACGACCCGGAAATAAAATTTGTCTATGGATGATTTATTCATTCATATTTTGTATGAAGGACTAATTTCTGTTTTATATGAATAAATAATTAATTGATACTTTGAATTAGAATATTTTCCTTTATATGTTATGTGATGTCCAAAGTTTTATGACATTTGTGGAACCATCAGAGGGATATGATTATTGACGTCTCATACGAGATCAAGTAAATTATGTATGTAGGAAAAGATTACGTGTATTGAGGAAGGATTTTACCGGATGATTACAGGTGTTGTTTGTATTGATTAGTAAGCTGCATGTATAAGCTATTTGTGTGGCAATAGTTGATTAAGGTTTAGCTGTATGTAAGACAACAGCTACTTGGTTATATACCAGTTGTTAGGATGTTATGATGAGCAGCCGTTTTACCGCCCAAGTTGACCAATCACTTTATCTCAAGCATAATCTTAGCCTACTGCTCTAATCGATTCATGAACACTATAAATACCCCATTTGAGATGAAATCCTAATCTCTTTTCTAAAACTTCTCTCTTAGAACTTCTCTTTAAACCAACCATTCTCATAAATTTCAAGCTTATTCTTTCGAGCAATTATCTTTTCTAGAGCAGACAAGCTTTCAATTTCGTCCTTAAAGACGAAGAGGTAAGAGCCTTATAATCAGATACTTTACTCTACTCTGTTTTCTTTCTTGCATAACATTTAGTGGTATTAGTCGAGCATGCTAAGTGTCCAAGAAAGAATAAAGCTTCAAAAGTTGCGGTAGTATTATTTTGCATATTTGTGTGTGTAGTATGTAAAGAATCAATACACACAACAAATAGGATTATGATGCAACCTAAGTTGGGTTTGTTCATTGTTAGGTAACATCCGTGATTATATAAAAGGTCATTCATTATAGCAGAGACAAGCTCTAATTTAGTCTCCGACAGCATAATATTAGTCTCCGATGACTAATAATGTTAGTCTCCGATGAGTAATAATGTTAGTCTCCGATGAGTAATAATATTAGTCTCCAATGAGTAATAATGTTAGTCTCTGATGAGTAACAATGTTAGTGTGAAGACCCGGATTTGTAAATAAATTCCGTTATGAAATTTAATTATTTTAGCTTATTTTTCTTCATGAAAATTATTTTCTTATAAGTTGTGAATATTGAAATTATATTTTCTTATGAAAAATTTATCTGTAATGTGATGTCCAAAAGATTTTTTAAATGATTTTGTAAAGCTCATGAGGTTATAAGTTGTTCTACCCTTAAAGGAGTGTTTCGTGCGAATACCTCGGGTAGCTACAGTACCCGTCTTCTTTTTTTAAATACTCCACTGCTGGGGGGAACAGCAGCATTAAATGCTCATCATCCCTATCATTACCCTAGAGTCAGCTATGAAAGATGACCGATGGACACAGCAGCCATTTCAACCACTCTTTCCTTCTTCAGTCATTTCCTTTCTTTTCATAGCCAACGGCTGAGATCAAGTTGATCCGACGGTCCTTGTTGTTCAATCAAGTGATATATATACACATCACGCTGTTGTAACCCTGATTCTACCTTTCTTAACTTCCATCAAAATTAAATTTAATTTTTGAGACAACAGTTCTTCTTGAAGGATAAACCGGAGCATTTATTTCCTTCCTACAGTAAGGAGGTAAGAGCATCTCATTTAAGTCTTCCTATATTTCTTGCATCTCTGCTCTACCTACCACATTTAATCCATGTTCATTTATTTTCAAAAGTATGACTTAATGCATATTCTAACGATCGGTGTTAATGTCATTAATTTCAAGTTGTCTAAAATGGGTGTAGTGTTGTTGACAACCACCTGGTGGACAAACCTTTAACTACCAAACATTCTTTTGTCAGTAGTTGCAACCTGATGCTTGAGTATTCTTTGACCTGATTTTTAACCCAAAACCGTGTTTAGGATGGCATGCAGACCATAGGAAATGTTACGTATCACTGAGAGAATGATGAGTTTTGACATAAGTGTGGTTATGGTTGAGGGCACCACACATGGAGGAGCGAGGAAGACGACCCTGTATCTGAGACAGACCTTAACCTAGTCTCTGACGGGTTTGAATTAGTCTCTGATCTTGTAAAATAATCCCCGATGGGTTATTAATCCCCGATGGGTTATTAATCCCCGATGGGTTGATAATCCCTGATGAGTTATTAATCCCCGATGGGTTGATAATCCCCGATGAGTTATTAATCC
>CM025788.1:15650828-15676480 GCA_014636745.2 Centella asiatica
TTTCTTAAATTATTTTAAGATGTTTAAATTGATTTCTTAACCTCAATAGTTTTTATATGAGATTGAGACTTTAAAAGTTAAGGACATCACATGTGCATTTTCCCTCATATTTTAACCCAGATATTAAATTCATCTTGTGATATGTATATTCTTACAGAATTTTCCACTCACGAGTAAATTAAATTTTGGTCGTGAGCAAAGGACTGAGGCAAGTATATTCACAATCTCATGCTTATTTCAGTTTAACGCATTATCATTTGTTCCGATATGCGTAGAAGGTTGGATTTATACTTTAATTGTTCTGATGAATGAGCATGCTATGCTTTTGATTCTGCTAGCATGATATGAATGATGATGCCTGGATATAAATGAGCTTTGAATTTCAGCTATGTTTTCAATCTTATATCTGTGCAATGAGAATGTGAATGATGCCCCTTATGGGGGTTATGCCACATGGCTGGCAAGAGGAAAGGAAAGGTGCTGATGTGTTCTTCACTTGACCAAGAGGAAATGTTATTTGACTACGTAGTCACTCAGAGGGATCATGCGGTCCAGCCTGGCCAGCTGTGTACTGTATTGTTAGCAGATCCACGGGTGTAGCCCCCGTTGGATATTTGAGAAAGTTATGATCAGGTGTATACCTGACTTTCTTCAAGGGAGGATCACAAGTTGTATATCATCAGTGAATCCTCAAGGATATTTGAAGGTTTTCGAGGTCTTGGCATTGCTTCACCAAGCCTCACAAACAGAATTTGAATTTCTCTCATTTGATTCCAGATGAAATTCGTCGAATTATTAATGTTTTCCTTTATGTGTATATACTTGCTGGGCGTAAAACGCTCACCCATGTTGAATGTTAATGTCTTGCAGGACAGAAAGCTAAAGCTGAACCCTCTGATAAGGGGAAAGCAAAGATGATAAGCTACTAAGTGTTTATCCTTTTGATAGAACTGATGAAGGAAGGAAAGGAATGAAGGAAGGAAAGAAGGAAGACGTTTGAAGAGTTAATGAGATTTATTTTGTTATTAAGAATTGATGTAATAGCTTCCGCTGTAATTACTTAATTCTTGGGTTGTAATAACTCTTAAATGCTGTTTTTATTCAGTATTTATTTATGAATGGATGAATGGTTATCTTTACCTTCTTATGATGATGCCCTAGTCCGGTATGGGATTATGGGGTCGTCACAGTTAGTCTCTGATGAGTAACAATGTTAGTCTCTGATGTGTATCAATGCTAGACTCCGAAGAGTTTGGTGCTGAATAATTATCCATTGGTAAGTTGGGCGCTGAACAATTACCCACTGATGAGTTTGGCGCTAGCTAAACAGTTGGTGATGAGTTTGGCAATAGTCAAATGAATTATCGACGAGTTTGGAGATGAACAAAATCATCCCTTGACGAGTGCTCATCCCCTAACAAGTAGCCCGTCCCCTGATGGCCGGGTAAGTCATCCCCTGATGACCAAGGATCATCCCCTGATGGTCAGAGATCATCCCCTGATGACCAAAAATGTATTCCCTGATGGGTAGCCTATCCCCTGACGAGTAGTTATCCTCTGACGGGTAGCCTATCCCTTGACGGGTAGTTTATTTCCTGATGGAAAAATTTGTCCCCTGACAAGTAGACCGTCCCTTGATGATGAGTACCCCCTGATGACCATCCCCTGATCATGGATGGACATCACAATCCTCACATGCGTACATACTCATATTCATTTTCAAAACATAGATTTCTCATATTATACCAACAATTATATTTTACAGAACCTCCACGCACCAGTGTTTTGAGATTAAAATTAGCTAAGGACCAAGGCAAGTATATACTCACTTTATTCCTTTTTCATTAAATACGTAAAATCATTGATTCGATTTATGTAAATAGTTAATGTTTTTCATGGATAAGTAACGTACGATACATTGATCCGATGTACGTGAAAAGATGTTGTATATTGAACGAAGTATTATTAAGCGGTTGCTAGCTGTTTTAATTCGCCAACACGACAAAGGAAAATCCTATATGGATATAAAAGCTTTATTTTTTATCCTATACTT
This sequence comes from Centella asiatica, assembly GCA_014636745.2. Lineage (NCBI taxonomy): Eukaryota > Viridiplantae > Streptophyta > Magnoliopsida > Apiales > Apiaceae > Centella > Centella asiatica. The sequence goes on from CM025788.1 coordinate 15,652,882, forward strand.
GCAAAGTATATCCATATAGGTAAAGGCTAGTGGGTTGCGAACGCCTAACACTCCAACCCATGATGATAGGGAATGAAAAACAGAGGCATCGGTAATCAGACCCTCGCAGACCTATGCTTTCTGCGTTGACTACGTATGTCATTATGATGAAGTCAAACGATCTGGCTGACTAGCTAGTATGTCATTTGATGAAGAGATGAAGCCAGATAGTGATCAGCCTGGTCAGATGATGCACTATCTGATAAAGAGAGGGCGTAAATGAATGTTTCAAGATTTATTTCAAGTAAAGGGTCAACCCTTTGTTATCACTCGAGAACCCTGAAAGTTACATGTTTATTAAATCACCAGGAGGTGTCGACATTGTTTCACCCAACCTCATTAAACACTAAAGCCTTTTGAAACAACTGTTCTTCTTGTTTGGACTTCCCCAGCTTATGAATATATACTTGTTGAGCGTAAATCGCTTATGTGGATTATTATGAAATGTTTTACAGGTTATGTCAAGAAGGCCGAGTCACCTAATAAAGGAAAAGAGAAAATGGCATAGTGAGAGTTCCTTGATCGTTCTCCTATGGATGGCCTTTAGATGAAAAGTGAAGCGAGAGGCTATCATAGAAATGTTTAGATTATAAGGCCAGATAAGCCATTTTTAGACTTTCGTTGCTAAATATATAGGTTTTGTAATAAAAGGTTATATACCTTTAGTTTATATTATGAATGTTTGGGTTAAGGTTTTGTAATAGAGATTATATTTCTCCTAATCAATGATGTTTATGCTTGGTTCAAGATGTTTTTCTGTTGTCAATTTTTGGCAGTGCCCGAAGTCCATCATGGGATCTTTGGGAGTTGTTGCACAATTTCTGACAGCACCTAAAGCTCAGCCTGGAATTTCCGGGGCCGCCACACACAAGCATGGTGTCTTTATATAGTTTTGATCACTGACATAATAATAAAACTTTGGAAGTTAATAGTTTGTATATCAAGTGCTCTTTAATATTTCTTATTCTCTTCTTGGATAACTTATAGCATACACAACTAATAACTCCTAATGTTATGAGCACGTTTTAAATCATGCTTTTGGAAAGGTGTAAACAAAGTGTTTTACAACATGACATGAATGAAAAGGACAAAATAGAACAGAACAAAGCATGACTTTAATATAGAACTTTTACATCTTTGAGCTTTAATGAAGAAGTTAAAATACTTGTGTTGTTCTTAAAAAGGACAATTGTTTTTGAAAGTGGAGAATGAAATTTATTTGGGTGGTTGGCTGAAGAGAAATTATATGAGTAAGGCTAGGGTTGTACCTCAGATGATATATTTATATCCTTTGCCAATTAACTAGAGCAGCTGGATCATTTGAGTGTGTAGTTATCAATCGTTGGATGGATTGGCCAGTAATATGGTTTAGAGTAATGTGATTGGCTAGCTTGGCCAATTATCAGCTAATTCTCTATAATAGCCGACATTTGGTTGGACAACAATCTTTCTCTTGTTGGTGTCCTTGTGCAACAAGCTTCCCTTTAAAATATATATACATATATATATATATATATATATATATATATATAAACACATACACATACATGGATAACTAGGTTGTAAACCATGGTTAGAGAGTATTGCCTGAGTTTGGTTTATCAGTTGATGCATCACACGCAACTCAATTCCTAATATATTGTGGTTATATTACTTGAACCAGTAGTCCTTGGTCAACAATTTACACTGCAGCTTCTCTTGTAATGAGCTTCCCAAAGTGATAATTACATCTATTTCTGTGTTAATGCTTAATTAAAATAATCATTTAAAGGTTGGAGTTAATATATTTATATCCTTTTAGCGGATCACTTATACATAAAATTGAAATAATTGATTTTGGACATTAGATTGACATAGTAACTTTCATACATGATATAAATTGGTTGTTTATACATAATATGAATTAATCTTTCATACATATTATTCCTATTTCTATTTTTGGGTTCTCATACCTTGCCATTTTCATGCTTCTCAACATTAATGGCTTCAACACTCTTCTTGAAAGCATCTTTGATCTAAGATGTGTGGCTATTCCAATCCTAGATGTTGGACCACTTGGAACTGGTTTAGATGTTTGAGCTTCAATCCTAGTTACCAAGGCATCTTGTTGATCTTTTGGAGTTTGGCTTTCCAAAGTTTGAGCTTCATTTACTACTGATTTTCTTCTTGTATTCTTCTCAGCTTGCTCAATTTCTTTTTCTTGTTTCAGCAGACTTCTTAGCTCTAGACTTCTTTGTTGTTGCTTTCTTTTCTTCTTCCTCTTTTTCCCTTTCTGCTGCCATTTCCTCTTCTCTTTGAAGTTATTGAGCATACAGTGCATCAACTTCAACAAGTTTTTGCTCTTGAGGATAAAGTAGCTTCACTTTCCCATCAACTATTAACTCCACTAGGGTTGGAAAGTGAGCAGTCTTCATGGCATCTCCCAATAACTTAGGTTGTCCTAGTTGAATAGTCTTTTTCTTTTTAGGTTCTTCAACTATGATACCTTTGCCTTTATCCTTTTTGATTGGGACTGTTGTAGTAGAGGTAGTAGCTTCAACTTTAGCTTGAATACCAAACTTGATGGCTGCATCTATCTCCTTGTTAGCTTTTTGAGTTCTGTCAAGCTCAACCCACCAAGTAAATCATATTTGAGTAGCAACTAATGACGTCATCATCAGCTAATTTATGGACTAGCATTTATCTGCTGTTATGATACAATCATTAATCGTGTTATACAAAGTGTACGTTTACACTTCAAATCATTTCACTATTATTTCTCAAAACATGAATTAGCAACAACAACTAAAATCCTAACTATTTTGAAGAAAGTTGCAGTTTGTACGAACCTCAAGCTTAAATCAATGGCTTCCTAGATAATTTCAAACAAAGTTAAAGTTGTTTATGTCACAAATGGGGTTCCAAGGATGCAATTTGACAAGAAAAGGATTGAAACTACTCAAAAATGGTTTCGAACTCACTATTACAAACTTCTCTATTCGTACTAGCAAGGAAGGAGTACTGTTTCTTATTATCCATTGATGGATGCCTTGGTTGAGGGGGATGTTGGTTATGCACTCACTGAACATCCAACTATCTATTATGAAGTGATTGAGGAGCTTTGGACTTCTGCAGTCTTTCCAAAAGACAAATCCTCCATCACTATCAAAATCAATGGTAATGCACACACAATCTCTCCTAATGTCATTAACAGTGCTCTGCATTTTTCTACTGATCAATTCGATACTCCAACTTCTGATTCAGAGTTGAGAGAAATGTTAGAGTTTGATAGATATAGTGAATCAACTACTTTTTTAGGAAAGATTGTTAGGAAAGGATTTAGGAAAGAATGGTCTTTTTACTTTGATACTTTGAATAGGTCTTTTGATGCAAAATAGGGTAGCTTTGATCAACTTTCCTCTTTTGTATTGAAATTGCCTATAGTTTGATAAATAACAAACATATAGATATAGGCGGTCTACTTCTTAAGGAAATTTGTGATAAGTTGGAACCCCAATACCAAAGAAAGACAACCATCTTCTATCAAAGGTTCCTCATGATCATTATAAATCATCCAGTTCCAAACAATGAGGACTTGATTGAAGATGTGAATGTATATCTTCCTACTACTACTCTGTCTCAACCTCCAAATTCTTCTATTTCTGCTACTATGGAAGAGGTCAATGTCTATGTTATTCCTACCCAAGTAGCACAACCTATTTCTCCTCCCAAATCTACAAAACAAGCCACAACATTAGTCTCCCAAAAGATTGTTGGTGCTAAAAGAAAACAACCATAAAAAAACAACTATTAAGGAGAAAATAACAGTTGAGGTTCAACCTTAGAAAAAGAAAGTGAAGCCAAGCAATGAAATACCTATCAATGAAGCCTAAGCCACCTTTGCATCTTCCCAAAAAGATGCAGATGTAATAGGAATAAGCACATCTCTAATTGGATCTTCCAAAAAAGATATAATTATTGATGATAGACTCCAACCAGGGTCACAGGTTTTAGAGTCTGCACATTCTTCGTAAACCACTGAGAGTGGGAGAAAAAGAGAAGTAAGGAGTAAGAGAGACCTTGACTTGGTTTCTCCAGGTCAAGAAACACAAAGCACACATATGAAGTCTCTTTTTAATGCTCTTCCTTCATCTATTCTGGGGGAGTAGCCAACACTATTCTCTACACCTCTATTAGGTTCTTTTCTAGATAGGCTTCTTGGAGATGATAATCAAGGTGGTCCACAAGAACCAATTTCTTAAAGTGAAATTGAAACCACTATACTGAGTATCCCTAAAAATCCAAAAGAAGCAGCTGAGCAAGGAGATACACAAGAACTAGTCACGCAAAGTGTGGCTGACATCTCTTCATCTTCTTTACAACTTGCTTATGATGACTTGGAGGCAGTTCAATCTCTAGAACTCATGAGAACAACACCTCCAGTCATAGGATCAATATCTGCTGATAAGGAAATACCTGTTGTTCCATAATAGCAGCTTATCAACTAGCAGATAATCTCCAAGGTGAGGAATCATCAATTGTTCTCTAATCAGAAGCTAATCTTCAAACTTCAGCTACTCAAACATCTGCTGATCCAGGTCATGATGATAAAGCTGGAAACATTTATTATGCTCATACATCTTTGGATGACCAAATGGACATCACCACTGCAGCTCCAAGCTCTTCTCCCTCAAGTATAATGTCTATTCCTTCTATTCCAACCCCTATGTTAGATTTAGGAAGTGAGATTGAGGTAATAATAGAGAAAATACATAGTAAGAGTCAGGCATCCCTTAGCCTGGAAAAAGGTGAGGTAGAGAGAGTAGTTGAAAGTATTGATATCCTTATCAGTGGAAAAGGTGAAGAAATTGTCTTAGATGACCAAGAAAAAGGAGAGAGGGAAATTGATAGTGTGACCTTAGAGAGCCAACAAAATGTGAGAGAGGATGAGATCCTTAAGGAAAATCAATAGATATTTGGATCCCCTCTTGATACATCTGAACCTAAATCATCTATAGGTCATAATGATGTATCATTTTCATCTTCTGAGTCTGATGATGACAATGATGAAGATTCTCCTGGGAATCCAAATGCAATGCCACTTCTCACAACTTCAGAGCCAAGTCAGATCATCTCTACAATTAGATGCCATTCCTGATGCTAATGTAGAGGGTATTCATGATTTACTCTACACTGATGACTCCATTGCAGCTGTTAAGACATAATACACTTTACATATTTAGCAGCAAGCAGAAGTAGCAACAAATGAAGGAAATATTGATGGTTGACTAAATCAATCCATGGTTACTAATTTGAATGATGCTCTGAGGTTAGTGAGAACTGAGTAATACTTGCAAGCTCTAAGTTCCAATGCTACTGTACTATCAGTTGATGATCTTTTTGAAGCCATTGATGATAAATACAAATGCTCATTAAAGATGGATCATTATATTATTTCTGGCATCAAGAAAGAACTTCAAAAGATCAAAGATGAATGTGATAAGAAAGTTAGAGTAACAAGGGAACACTTGCGGTGCCCTCAACTACCATGCTAAAGATAAAGAATATCTTGGCTAATCAGTTAACCGAGGAATCTATTGTCAAAGATCTCAAGACCAAGGTGACTGCCTTAGAAGCAAAAAATGTCAAAATTTTAGCTAATCAGCAGCTAATTCTTGATTCACTAAAAGCCTAGCAAGGAGCTCCAACTACATCAATTTCTACTCCAGTTGATGATGTCAAAAAGGGGGAGAAGGAAGCTAAGGGGAAAGATGATAATGATAAGGGCAAAGCACCAGTAGTTGTTGAGGGGGATTAGACAGCAACTAATGCATCACAAGCACTACCACAACCACAATTCTATTTGTTGGAGAGGAGTAGGGCAAATGTTCAACTCAAAAAATACAGAAATGCCAACTCTCTTCAATAAGTTAAGAAGTGCCTTTGAGATTGATAAGCATACAAGAGAGAGAAAGAGAACAAGTATAAAGGCTACAGGAGAGTTTTACAATTATTCAATGGATCTACTTTTGGAACTACTCCTGAACAACTTTAAACTCTAGTTTCTCAAGCTTCAACATCAACTTCTACTCAGACTTCAATAGTTTATTCTACTCAACCTTCTTTACCTATTGATGTTGTTGGGGCTATATCAAAAGGTAAGGAACCTGCCAATGATACAACAAAGCCAACTTCTCCTACAAATAATATCTACAAGCAGTCAAGTGATTCTAAGGTGCTAAAGCATGCTATAAGTTCAAGGATCACTCCACCTCTTAAATATCCAGGTGATGCTAAACTTGTAATGAAGCTAAAAGAAGAGGAAATGCCTATGGCACCTAATGGAGATAAACAAGTTGTTGCTAAAATGCAAAAGGAAGAGGAGAAGAAAAAGATGTACAGTGACATAGCAAAGAAGGGGCATGAAACAAGGAAAAAGAATGAGCAAGAGTAGATGTTGAGGGATACTAGAAAGAGTAGAGAACAAGAAAGATTGAGCAAGAAGAAATTAGAAGAAAAGAAGGCTAGATATTAGCATGAGAGAAGGCCTGATCCTAATGAAACATGTAAAGAGAGTTCTCAAACATAATCAAGGGAAAGATCTCCTTCTGATGATGGACAAGATAGATCAGATCATAAGGGGAGTTCTACATGTCAAAAAGGATCAAGAGAACAAGTCATTGAGGAGCATGGAGAGTCTACTCAACAAGAATCTTCAACTGAACCTCATACTTTAAGAAGCCAAGATATTAAGCCACCAACAGCAGTTGATCAATCAACTCAAGGTGATGAAAATCAATAATCATTAATGCCTATTCCTAAGTTTATTGAGGCTATACCTTTGAAACAAATGAGAATGATCATGGAAGAAGAAGAATATGCAATTCCAGACATGCTGACAAGATTCTATGTGTCACAAGAAATCCAAAGTCAGAGGCTGGAGAAATAATTTATGATTTGTATAATGGATATTCTATTCACTACTTTGCTAATGAAGAATGATTATAAATTAAGGGTGGTGCTCAATATGTTGGATAGAGGGACATCAGGCTACACAGAGCTTGTGAATGATATTAAAGCTAAACTACAAACAAGGAAGAAAGCTAGTGATCCTAGTACATATACAACAATAGTGTTCAGACATACTGAAAGAGTACTTTACATTAATTGGAGAGGTGAAGTTAGAGAGTTTGTTATGGACAGAGATATGGACAATGTATCCCCAAACTTACTAGAGTTAAGTATAAGTCAGATCAGGGGAAATTCATTGTGTGAACAAATCTTGAAGTCTACTCTCAGTATAGTGGAAAGAGGAAAAACTAATACGATGGTTAATAACGGAATTGAAAACATCAAGAAGTTTCAATAGCCCAAGGATAGATGAACAACTGAAAGCTTTTGTACATATGTAAGTTTTATTTATTTTGTACATAAATTTTTGAAGCATTATATATACTTCATAGTATTTCTATCATTGTAAAGTTATAGTTTTGACATTGTTTTCCTAGTTATAGTCTTAAGTGCATGCACATCTTTTGCTTCCACATCGGATATTCTTCTCGTTTAAGAATAGGGATTCTAGTACCACCATCACGACTTCCCGCATACGTCATTATGCTAGAGCTGCTTGCTTCATCATTGGCCATCTCTTGGAACGTGTTAATTGAGTAAATTCAATTAAAGGCTCTGATACCAATTGTTTTCCTAGTGAGATAACTGAGAACTTGTAGAAGGGGGGTTGAATACAAGTTCTTTAAAATCTTTTCGATTACTTGTTATTCAAGAAATTAATTATAACTTGCAGAAATAAAGAAAAAGAACCTTTAACAATTGTATACAAATTCTAACAACCACAACAATGTAATCGTCAACTTCTTTTTTATTCTGTATAGGAAAAGATACAAACTATGAAAAACCTATACAGCTTCGAATTACAAATATTATGTAAAAACTAATTACAGCTTCTCAAAAAAAAACTGATTTCTTAGTTTTCCTCTTCTGAATCAATATTGATTCCACTTCCTTATTCGAATCAAATGCAATCTTTCCTTTTTGATAGGAACAGATTTCTGGCTTGTTTCCTTACCAGCTACGTCTTCAATAATATCTTGATTTACGTGGAAGACAATCTTTATTTAATTCGAACTCTGTATCTTATCAAGAAATAAATCACGATTAGTCCCTGACGCTTCATCTTTAGTCTCTAGTGACGTCATCACTAGTCTCTGGTGCTTTTAGTCCCTGATGACGTCAGATTGTGTAGTCTCCGATAGAGTTATTTAGTCTCTAATGCTTAAAGGCTTAGTCTCCGATGACGTCAGCTTAGTCTCCGATGACGTCAGCTTAGTCTCCGATGCTTTTAACCTTAGTTTCCGTTGACGTAAGCTTTAGTCTCCGACTCTTTTAGACTTAGTCTCTGATGACGTAAGCCTTAGTCTCTGATAGGCAAAACTAGTCTCTAATAGATAAAATTCTTAGTCTCTGACAAGTTTTCCTAGTCTCTGACAAGCTTTTTTGTAAACTCTAACGGACCATATACACACTTTGACTTGCTGAAGCTTTGATACTTCATACTAGCAGTTACTTACAAATAAAGAATAATTGTATCTCTTTACAAATAATAAATGAATTACAAACAAAGAGATAACTACTGGCTACAAAACTTCAGTGTTACTAATTAACACTTTCTATACATTTGTACTCTAAGTAATCTAAAGACAATCATCATCAAATGTTCTAAAACCTAACAATCTCCCCCTAATTATGAATATCAGAATGATAAACATAATTTCAAGGTTGATGATGATGTCAAAACTCAACATTACAATTACTTAGAAAAAGAATAAAGAATTGCTAACTACAAATGTATTCTGAACTAAGATCTTTGATCTATTGTTCAGCTTTCACCATGACTCAGGTTTAAATCCTATAAGCCTGACTTAAAAACTTTTACAGCAAACAACATACCTTTAGCTCAACAACTTTTATCTTTCCTTCTATTTTTCCTTAATTGTTCTAACCTTTCCATCAGCAGCTTTTTGAGAACAACTTCAGTTGCTTCTTGTGCATTCCTGAGAAGTTTAATGAATCCTTCAATATGATTTTCACTCACTTTGTTGATGTCTCTATTGTAGTCAAAGAATACTTTATCACCATGGAAAGTCTCATACCACAATCCAAGAGGTACTGGTTTAGGAAGATCGGTTGGCACTTTGTCGACACTCTTTATCTCCTTTATTGCCTTCTTGATCTGACTTCAAAATTCCATGTTGAGCTTTGAAGTTACAAGTACTGTAGACAACAACCATTACAAATCTTCTTTTGATTGCCCTTCCAAGTCTGGCTTAGCATACTTTATAGAATCTCCATCTTTGAAAAAGATATGAAGTAAATCTTTGTCGTTTACGCTCTTGACCAAGTTAATATATCTTGTATTCTTTTTCAGAGCTTTGATCATTTCACTTGTATTGGCCATCTCAACTTTATAAGGCTTCCTTGATAAAGCTATTTGTGGCTTTATTGGTCCACTTACAGCCACCAAGGCAATCTCAGTTGACCTTGGAGGTTCTTGATGTGTAGGTTTTATTCTTGAAGTTTTTTCCTTGGTCATGGCTACCTTCTTTGCACTTGTCTTCTTTGTTGAGTATTTCTTCTTCTTAGTCTCCTCCTCCTTCTTTTCTTGTTCTGCAACCATGTCTTCCTCTTGTTGAATTTTTTGAGCAAGCATTGCATCAGCATTTATTAATCTTGGATCTCGAGGATTAACTAACTCAACTTTCCCTCCTAGTTCAAGTTCAATAGGGGTGGGAAAGTGAGCAGTCTTCATGGCATCCTCCAATAGCTTAGGCTGTCCTGGTTGAGTAAGAGTATATTTCTTTGGATCTTCAACCATGACACCATTGCCTTTGTCTTTTGATGAAGTTGGGGCTTCTGTAGTTGGTTTGGAAGAAGGAGGAATTGTTGCTGCTGCTGGTGTTGTTGTTGTTGATGAAGTTGTTGTTGTTGTTGTTGTTTCAAGATTAGCATGCTTCTTTAAAAAATTTTCTTTGTAGGCTTGCAGTGTAGCATTTTCTTTCATTGTTTTTTCTTTCAATGCCTGCAACTCCATCTGCAAGGAAGCATTTGTTGAACCTGGAATAGTGTTTGGTTTGGATATTTGTACAGGTTATTTGAATTGTTTGAGATGACCACTCTCCCCCTTTTTGACATCAGCATCTTGGGGTATAGAGGAAGTGGCCAAATGTGATAGTGCCTGCATCAAGAGCTGTTCCATTCGATCTTGCTTCTGGAGAAGGAGATTGATTTTGGCTTCAAGGGCTTGAATTTTACTGTCAGTCTTGGACTTGTCGTTGATGAGAAAATCAATTGCAGTGACAGTCCTCCTTGACAAATGTCCTTCATAGCTCCTTCTAATCTTATCAGTCTCAATCTCCATTTGCTGCTTCATATCCTTGCCTGCTGCATTTATGCCAATAACCAAAAAGTGGTGAAACTTGGTATGTTTCTTGTACACTTTGGTTATTTCTTCAAGTAAGTCCTTGGGAGATGGTGCAGCTGCTGTTGACCCTATGTTGGTCACATAATCCTGCTTGAGCTGAGCAGCTGCATCCTCTAGAGAATTGGTGAACTGTGCATCAAGCCACACATCCACATTCTCTTCTTCAACTTCTGCAGGGACAGGTTCATTTGCTAGAGATGTCTTTAATGCAGAGATATGATCTTGAGACTGTTGTAAGCCATAGAGTGTCTCAAAGTTTGCATTTGACATTTCAGATATTACTTGTAATGTGGCATCCCCTGTCCTAGAGCTTTCCCCAATGTCCTCTGTTGGTGTTGATGGTGGAGCAGAGGAAATTTGGGATTAATGTGTGGTGGATGTCTCAACAGGTTTCAAAAAATCACCTGCTGAGAATTTCTCTCTTTTATTTTCTTCAAGGATCTCATCCTTGCTCACACCCTGTCCTTTTACCTGGGGTTGGACACCTAACTTCTTTTGTTCTCCTTTTTCCAAGCTTTCTAAAGCTTGTCTCTCTTGTTTGTGTATATCCTCTCCTTTTTCCAGGTCAGGAGCCTGACACTCACTATTTATTCTCACATCCTCACTCATATAGATAGGTGCACTTTGTCCTACAGAAGTGAGGGTTTGAGAAGTACTTGTGACTGCATGGATAGGGGGTTCCCTTTGTATATCTTGGGCTAGGGATCTATCCATGGAATATGTTTGAGAACTTGTCTCGAGTATTGGCTCCTCTCGGGAAAAATCAAGAGAATTTAAATGTGTAATTTCAAAAGAATCAAGTATGGGAGAAGAAGGAGAAGAATGTACAGTGTGGAGTGTTGGTTGTTCCTCAGACATTGAAAATTGAGGAACATCAATTGATAACTCTGTGTGTGCACTCCTTGTGTCACTCTTGTTTTATTTTATCTCTCTTTGTGGTTTCTCTTGTTGGTGAACAAAAGTTTGTGCAGACTCTATACAGGGTGTTTCTGGTTAGGAACTTTCTTCAATGTCAACATCCTTTTGGGAGGATGGTGACAGTTCACTGTTTTTCCTTATAACTTTTAACTTTTATTGCGTTTTGGGAAGCAATGGATTGCTTTTGACTAAGGGTTATTATTCTCTTCTTTCTCTGAAGTGAAACTTCAGCTTCTTGTTCTCCCTCATCCTCACTTACTCCATCAATTATTTTTCTCTTTATTGGGAGTTTTGTGATGGCTGTTTGAGTCTTTACAACCACAGTCTTTTGGGAAACTGTGGAGGGGGCTATGGATTGTTGTTGTGAAGTGGTTGGAGGATTCAAAGGGTTTTGGCTTTCAATATCCTCAAAGAATTACAAAGAATAAAGGTTTGGAAACCTGTCAATGAGTATAGATCTCATGACAGGAGGGAAAAATAAGGGAACCTTTACCTTTGCAGATTTATGCTTCACAACAATAAATATTCTTTTACTCTGCAAAACAGGTGGTACAACTTGCATGCCAGTAATATTAAGGTTAGGGATTAGATAATAAGCAATCATCATAAAAAACCTAGCATAATAAATTTTATTTTTATTACCGGATTTAAGTTTTACCAACAGATTTTGCAGAATTAAAAGCCCAATGTTTAGATGTCTATCATACAACACACTAAAAGCAATTTGTTGTGTGAGTGTAGTGATAACATCATAGTCACTACATTTTGAAGTAAATGCTTTAGTTATTATATCAAAGAACAATGATCACTCTTACCTTAGATGGGGTCGTGTAATAGACCTAACAGAACTAATTTCAGTAGAATAATGTAAGTTTTTAAATATAGAAAAAAGTTCTTCATCAGAGGCAGGGGATGTTAGGTTTTATTAACATTTGATGATGATTGTCTTTAGAATACTTAGGAATACAAATGTATAGAAAAGTGTTGGTTTGTAACACTTTAGTTTTGTAGCTAGCAGTAGTATCTCTTGGTTGTAATTTAGTCATTTTAATAAAGAGATAGATTCATTTTACTTGTATGTACTACTGGAATACTTGTTGAGTCTGTTCAACAAGTTGTTTTAAGTTAATTAGTCTTTCGGAGATTAAATTTGGCTTGTCGGAGATTAAGGGAAAAAGTCCATCAGAGATTAAAGTTTTGTTCATCAGAGATTGGACTTTGCCCATCGGAGATTGAAGAAATCCTTCATCGGAGATTAAAGATTTGTTCATAGGAGATTGAAGGATTGGTCATCGGAGATTAAAGCTTACGTCATCGGAGATTGTAATTAAAGAGTCAGAGATTAAAGCTGACGTCATCAGAGAATAACACAATACTTTGGAGATTAAAAGCTGACGTCACCAGAGACTAAAGCCAGAGCATCGGAGATTACTCGAGGTAATCAGAGATTAATTTATTAAAGCATCGGAGATTACTCGAAGTGATCAGAGACTAATTAAAGAAGCTATCGGAGATTAGTCGAGGACTTAATCGCTGATGGAGTTAGAGTTCAAATCAAAGAAGGAAAGTCTTCCATGAACACGTAGACTTTATTGAAGACGTAGCTGACAAGGAAACTTGTTAGAAATCTTTCAATTGGAAAGATTGTATTTGATTTGAATTAGGAAGCTAGGTTTTTTGTAAACTTAGTTTTAGAAGCTGTAATTATAAATTACAGAATTGTAATTCGAAAAAAAGGGTGTGTGTCTGTATAGCATAGAGAATTGAAAGGGTTGTATTATCTCTAAATATACAGAATAGAAGCTGACGATCAAAAGCTTGTTTTGATTGTTAGAAAACTTGTAATCAATTGTTAAATCAATAAAAGCAATTGTTTATAAAGTTTTGATCTTGTTCTTTATATTCCGCAGAAAGTCAATTTCTTAAAGAACAGGAATTCGAAAAAGTTGCAAGAACTTGTATTCAACCCCCCTTCTACAAGTTCTAGGCCATCTTACTGGGAAAACAATTGGTATCAGAGCCACTAATTGAAAATACTCAATTAACAAGATTCTGAGATGGCCAACAACGAAGAAGCAAGCAGCTCTAACATGATTGCGTATAATGGAGGACGTGATGGTGGAACCAGGATTCCTATTCTAAAAAGGGATGAATATCCAATGTGGAAACAAAAGATGTATATGCACTTGAGAGCAACAGATCCAGATTACATAGATAGGATTGAGAAGGGTCCTTATCTACCCAGGAAGTTTATTCCTGCAAAAACTGTCGAAGGATCTATTGTCGCAGAGCACTTTGTACTTGCACCAGAAAGTGATTATACCAACGAGGACAAGTTACAAGTGTTGAAAGATGCTAAAGTTATGAACATACTCTATAATGGAATAGACAAACATATGTTCAATAGCATCATCAATTGCACGACATCTAAACAAGTCTGGGACACTATCAAGGTCCTATGTGAGGGGACTGATCAAGTCAGAAAGAACAGACGTTCACTGTTGACTCAACAGTATGAATTCTTTCAAGCAAAGCCTAATGAACCAATCACGTCAATCTATGACAGGTTCAATTCTTTGCTTAATGACTTGACCATACTTGGTAAGACATATGATAATGAAGATATCAATACCAAGTTCATGAGGGCTCTCCCTCCTAGCTGGGATCCAAAGACTACTGCAGTTAGGGAGGCTCATGATATGGAAACCCTCACATTGGATAGACTCTACGGAAACTTAAAGACGTATGAACTTGAAGTAGAGCAAAGACAGCGCATGCATGGAAGAGAGAAAGGAGCTGCGTTGATGGTTGAGACAAACAAGTCTCAAGAGAAGCTTGATGATGAATCCTCTAATGCTAGCTCGACTGATAATGAGGATGAACTGGATACCGATGATGACATGGAGGAATTCATGGCATTCATGGTTAAACAGTTTAAGAAATTTAGGGCTAGCAGAAAAGGAAGGAAGTCATCAAGGAAGCCTAACCCTAAGCGTGAAGGTCAAAAAGTCACCTTCGACTTAAAGAAGATTCGATGCTATAATTGCGATGGGTTAGGGCACTTTGCCAATGAGTGCAAGAAGCCTAGATCTAATGATAGATCTAAGGATGAAAAATCAAGGAAGGACTTTGCTGACAAGAAGGTCAAATCCAAGAGCAAAGCCTTGATTACTGAGGGAAAAGATTGGATTGACAGCGATTCTGATGAAGAAGTTGTCAACTTTGCCCTAATGGCTCGTAGTGACGAGTCCAGTGATTCTACAAAGGTATGCAATGCAAATCTGAATTTTAACGTGCTTAGTTTACTTGATACATCTAGCATTGAAAGCATGCAAAAAGACATATCTGATTTGCATGTCAGTTTTAGATCTTTAACTATAGAGCATACCAATGTGAAAGAGTCACGTGATAGTCTCTTAAAAAGAAACAATTTTCTTGAAGAAAGACTATCACAGTTTGACACTATCAAGTCTGACTTAAACAAAGCACATCATATGATTGATGCTTTGAAAAAGAGGGAATATTACTTAGTAGAGCAACTTGAAATTGCTCAAGCTAAGATTAAACAGTGGAATACTTCCTCTAAAAAGTTATCTGACTTGGTAGGGTATCAAACAATAGGTCAAAAATCTGGACTAGGTTATGATGAAAATCTTGATAGTAGTTCAGATTTAATTGATCATATTGAAGCTGTTGAGTCCACAACTGAAAAGCCTAAAGCTGCTAGAAAAATTAACTTTGTATCTCCTGTCCATGAACCCAAATTTATAAACATTCAAGATCAACAAAACACTGAAAAAACTAGTTTTAATCAAAAGACAGTGAATATTGTTGAGAAGAATGAAAGCAAACATTTAAATATTGGGTTTATGACAAAGAAACAGTTAATAAAGAAATTGGAAACTGTTCCAATACAAAAGGCTGAAAAAGCTGTGGAATCAAACAGAAGCAAGAAAAATAGGAATGGCAAGTTAGGCATTAACAAATATACCAACTATGCTTCAATGCCTGATGCTCCTAGAAAAACATGTCATGTATGTGGTAATCCAAACCACATAGCTATGCACTGTAGGAGCAGAAATAAAATTCCTATGGTTGAGACTGCTAACTCAAAGACAATAAAAGATAAATCACCTGTAAAAAGGTCAAGTAATCTTTGCATAAAAAATAATAGATCAAAGTCAAGTAGTCTCACAAACACCAGTAGCAAGACTGTACATTGCCCAATTAAAATCAAACATGGAAAAAGGCAATCGACTTATTCTGAGTCAAGTCTTGAAACTGCAGCTAGTGAGAAAGGACTCAAGAAGATTTGGGTCCCAAAAATCTCAAACTAGTTCTCTCTACTGTGCAGGGCAAAAAGAAGAAATCATGGTACTTGGACAGTGGTTGTTCAAGGCACATGACTGGAGATAAGTCCCTGCTAAAACAGTATGAAGAGAGAAGTGGCCCAAGAGTCACTTTTGGAGATGACAGCAAAGGCCATACAAGAGGATATGGATCTGTTGAACATGGTGATGTCATCTTCACAGAAGTAGCACTGGTTGACGGCTTAAAGCACAATCTACTAAGTGTGAGTCAACTATGTGATAAAGGATTCAATGTCACTTTTAAAGAAGATCAATGCTTAGTGAGTGACAAAGAATCAGGGACTGTGATTTTGACAGGAAAAAGAAAAGGGAATTTGTACATTGCAAATCTCATTTCTTCAACTGATCAAATCACATGTCTATATAGCAAAGCTTCAACTGATGAGAGTTGGCTTTGGCATAAGAAGCTTTCCCACTTGAATTTTAAGAATATCAATAGTCTTGTGAGGAAAGGATTGGTAGCTGGCATTCCACAATTGGAATTTACACAAGATGGATTGTGTGATGCATGCCAGAAAGGAAAGCAAAGAAGTGTATCATTCAAAAACAAACCAGCAACATCAATCACTGATCCTTTACAACTTCTCCATATGGATTTATTTGGTCAAGTGAATGTGATGTCTATATTAAGGAATAGATATGCACTGGTAATTGTTGATGATTACACAAGGTATACTTGGGTAAAATACCTCTTTGCAAAGAATGAAGCTGCTCAGTTAATTATTGATCATGTCAAGAAACTAGAAACTGAGTCAGGAAAAACAGTGAGGGTAATAAGAAGTGACAGAGGAACAGAATTCAAAAATTCCCAAGTAATTGAATTCTGCACTGAGAAAGGAATTACTCATCAATTCTCTGCACCTAGAACCCCTCAACAAAATGGAGTTGTTGAGAGGAAAAATAGAACCCTCATTGAAGCAGCAAGGACCATGTTGCAAGAGGCTAAGCTTCCCACCTATTTTTGGGAGGAAGCTATAAGCACTGCATGTTTTACACAAAACAGGTCCTTGATAAACAAAGCATACAACAAAACACCTTATGAATTGATGACTGGGAGAAAACCAACTCTCAAGTTTTTACATGTGTTTGGTTGTAAGTGCTTTGTACTGAGAGATTCATCAGAGACAAGAGGAAAATTTGACAATAAGTCTGATGAAGCAATCTTCTTAGGTTATTCTCTGTCAAGCAAAGCATACAGAGTTTATAACTTAAGAACCAAGGTCATTGTGGAATCCATTCAAGTTGCATTTGATGATAGAAAGATTCCAGGAATGCTTGGTCAAGGATTGCATGAACCTCTCAGTTTTGAGAATGAATTGGATGCATGGGAATATCCAACAGAGAATGCTGAAAATCCCCAAAATAACAGTGATTCCTCTTTAATTGAGGGGGAGTTGACTGTTGTGCATGGAGTACCAAGGACTGATGTATTATCAGAGACTAGAGTACTGGAACAAAATGGAACACAAGTCACTGATGACATTAATTCTCCATCGGAGACTAATGATACATCAGAGACTAGTATCCCTGATGCACACACAGAGACTATTGAGATATCTAACTCAGGGGGAGTTAATGAAGAAGAGATCAATAGTTTAGGGGGAGCAAACTCTGCTCATGAAGCTGGATTGAATCTTATCAATCTAGAAAATGAAGCCTCTAGTTCAAGATCAAATCTACCAAAACCTAGACCATGGTTGAGAGACCACACAACAGATTTGATCATTGGAAATATTGAGGATGGAGTTAGGACTAGAAGTGCAACACAAAATGAATGTTTATACCTCAGTTTTCTATCAAAGATTGAACCAAAGAAAATTGAGGAAGCACTTCAAGATCCTGATTGGATAATTGCCATGCAAGAAGAATTAAACCAATTCACTCGAAACAAAGTCTGGAGACTGGTACCCAAACCAAGGAATAGATCAATCATTGGTGCCAAGTGGGTCTTCAGAAACAAATTAGATGAAGCTGGTACAATAACAAGGAACAAAGCAAGACTGGTTGCAAAAGGATATTCTCAAGAAGAAGGAATAGATTATGATGAAACTTTTGCACCAGTAGCAAGACTTGAAGCAATCAGAATATTCCTGGCATATGCAGCCTACAAGAACTTCAAGGTGTACCAGATGGATGTCAAAAGTGCTTTCTTAAATGGAAAATTGGAAGAGGAAGTCTATGTTTGCCAACCCCCAGGTTTCATAGATTCCAAATTTCCAAATCATGTCTACAAATTAGACAAAGCACTTTATGGCTTGAAACAAGCACCAAGAGCCTGGTATGATACTCTATCCCAGTTTTTACTTGAAAAGAAATTTAATAGAGGTATCATAGATAAAACTTTATTTTATAGAAAGCAAGGCTCTGATATTATTTTGGTGCAAATATATGTAGATGATATTATATTTGGGTCTACGAATGAGAAACTTTGTGAAAAATTCTCAAAACTTATGCAGTCTAGATATGAAATGAGTATGATGGGAGAATTAACATTTTTCTTAGGTTTGCAAATAAAACAATCAACTGATGGAATATTTATCAGTCAGTCCAAGTATGTCAAGGACTTATTGAGAAAATATGACTTAGTTGATTGTGCATCTGCAAAAACACCCATGCCTACTTCCACTAAACTAGATAAGGATTTAAAAGGAAAGAAAATTGAGATTACTAGTTATAGAGGAATGATAGGCTCTCTTTTATATCTAACTGCAAGTAGACCTGATATAATGTTTGCTACATGCTTGTGTGCTAGATTTCAAGCTGACCCTAGAGAGTCACATTTGATTGCTGTAAAAAGAATACTCAGATATCTAAAGGGTACCCCAAACCTTGGATTGTGGTATCCTAAAGAATCTGACTTTAAACTAATTGGCTATTCAGATGCTGATTATGCAGGGTGTAAGCTTGACAGAAAAAGCACAAGTGGAAGCTGCCAACTACTTGGAGGCAGACTTGTTTCTTGGTTTAGCAAGAAACAAAATTCAGTTTCTACTTCAACAGCAGAAGCTGAATATATCGCAGCTGGGAGTTGCTGTGCACAGATCTTGTGGATCAAAAATCAACTCCTAGATTATGGTATGACACTAACCAAAATTCCAATTTATTGTGATAATACGAGTGCCATAGCCATAACTGAAAATCCAGTGCAACATTCAAGAACCAAACACATAGATATTCGATATCACTTCATTAGGGAACATGTTAGTGAAGGAAATATTGAATTGCACTGGGTTGCAACTGATAAACAACTTGCAGATATTTTTACAAAATCATTGGATGAATCTACATTCAACAGACTAGTTTCTGAACTAGGAATGTTGAATTATGGTTCTAAAAATTAAGTTTTAAACTTTCAAGTTGTTTAACAGTTGCATGAAGCTAGAATAATTAATTCTGGAAAAAGAAGCTGTTTTAACTAAACAGATTTTTAGAAGCTAGAATTAAATTTCTGGATTGTAGCTGTTTATAATTAAACATTTTTTTGATGCAGCTAGAATAATTAATTCTGAAAAAAAAAAAGAAGCTGTTTTAAATTTGATAAAACAGAAAAATGCAGCTAATAATCATTAATATGATGGAAAAGTTTTTCAAAGATAAAACTGAAGCAGGGATTAAGTCCCTGAGAAAAAGAGTGATAAGAGATTAAAGGACTTATTCCCCGATGTGTAGTTTAACTAATCCCCGATCGGTTAAAATTACTTCATCGGAGACTCGATTAATCCCCGATGAGTAGTTTAACTAATCCCCGATCAGTTAAAATTACTTCATCGGAGACTCGATTATTCCCCGATGTGTAGTTTAACTAATCCCCGATCGGTTAAAATTACTTCATCGGAGACTCGATTAATCCCCGATGAGTAGTTTAACTAATCCCTGATCAGTTAAAATTACTTCATCGGAGACTCGATTATTCCCCGATGTGTATTTTAATTAATCCCCGATAGATCAAAATTACAACATCGGAGAATGTACTAATCCCCGATGCGTACATTTATAACATCGGAGACTATCTTAGTCCCTGATGAGTTATTTCATCGGAGACTCGACTAATCCCCGATGCGTTCATTTATAACATCAGAGATTATCTTAGTCCCCGATGAGTAATTACTACATCGGAGACTAATCGGGTCAATCTCTTATCACAAGGGGCAATCAGAGATTAGGGCAATCTCTGAAAGAGGGTAAATTGGTAGTTACCCTTGATGCTTGAATAGCAAACGTTTCTCATATTTTAATAAAAGTAATTTCAAAAACCGTTTGTAATCACAAGTATCAAAATCTGCAATTAAATTTCTCTCTGCACATTCTCTGCGATTGAACCTCTTTTTGAGTTTTCTTCACAAAGTTTACAGATCTCTTCAATGGCGGCCAAAACAGTGTGCTTCACAGTTGGTGAGTTCGTTTTCATAAAGACTAACCATGCAGGGGTGGCTAACAAGTATGAATTTGAAGCAAAGTACTACCCTGTTGTGGATTTCCTAAAGAACTCTCCATTACAACACGCCATCTATGACACTCCCATCCAAGCTGCAGAAGTAATCACAACCATGTGGAGCACTGCATCAATCACTAATGAAAGTGATGACTCTCCACAGGTAAGTTTCAGGTATGAAAACACTGACTATACTATTACTCATGCCACAGTTAATAATGCACTTCATTTACCCGTAAGGGAAAACCATGATCCTCTTGCCTCTGATGAAGAACTTATAGGTATGTTTAAGGAATTAAACTATAATACCGAAATAAGTTCTGTTGGGACCATCACACGTCCCCATCTTAGGCCAGAGTGGTCATTGTTCTTTGACATTATAACTAAAGCTTTTACTTCTAAATGCAGTGGATATGATGCCATCACCACTTTTTCACAACAAATTGCATATAGTGTATTGTATGATAGGCATATAAACGTAGGGCTTTTGATTTTGCAAAACTTGATGGACAAACTTAAAACTGGTGATAAAAATAAAATTTATTATGCTAGGTTTTTGATGATGATTGCATATCATTTAATTCCTAACCTTAATATCACTGGTATGCAAGTTGTGCCTCCTGTTTTGCAGACAAAACGAGTAGTAAGTGATTTAAAGAAATATGCGGCAAAGGTAAATGTACCTTTATTCTATCCTACTGTCATGAGAAACACTCTCATTGACACTCTACCAACCACATATTCTTTACAATTCTTTGGGGATACCACACAAACACCATCTAATCCCCCAACAACTTCACAATCACAATCTAAAGCCCCCTCCACAGTCTCCCAAAAGACTGTGGTTGTAAAAACCAGAAAAGTCACAAAGCTCCCAATAAAAAGAAAAATAATTGAGGGAGTAAGTGAGGATGAGGGAGAACCAGAAGCTGAAGTTCCACTTCAGAGAAAGAAGAGAGTTATAACCCAAAGCCAAAAGCAATCCATTACTTCCCAAAAGGCAATGGAGGTTATAAGGAAAGACAGTAATCTGTCTATGTCCTCCCAAAAGGACATTGACATTGAAGAAAGTCCTCAACCAGGGACACCTGTTACAGAGTCTGCACAAACTCTTGGTCACAGCCAAGAGGAACCAAATCGAGAGAATACAAAACAAACGAGTGACACAAGGAGTGCACCCACAGAGTCATCTATTGATGTTCCTCAAATTTTTGCCCTTGAGGAACAGCCAACACTCCACACTGTACATTCTTCTCCTTTTTCTCCCATTCTTGATTCTTTTAATGTAAATATAATTGATTCTCTTGATTTTTCCAAAGAGGAGCCAATACTCGAGACAAGCTCTCACACATTTTCCATGGATAGATCCCTAGCCCAAGATACACAAAGGGAACCCCCTGTCCATGCTGTCACAAGCACTTCTCAAACTCCCACTTCTGTAGGAAAGAGTGACACCATCAAAATGAGTGAGGTTGTGAGAATACATAGTGAGAGTCAGGCTCCTGACCTGGAAAAAGGAGAGCACATACACATAAAAGAGAGTCAAGCTTTAGCAAGCTTGGAAAAAGGAGAGCATGAGAAGCTGGGTGCCCAACCCCAGGCAAAAGGTGAGGGTGTGAGCAAGGATGAGATCCTTGAAGACAATAAAAGAGAGAAATTCTCAGCAGGTGATTTTTTGAAACCTGTTGAGACCACTAGCTCACAAGAAGCTCTGGTTTCTGTTGCTCCCTCCACCAATATCCAAACAGCAGCACCAGAGAACAGTTCAAGCACAGGGGATGCTGCCTTAAACATCATTTCAGAGATGTCAAACGAAGATTTTGAACTATTATATGGTCTACAACAGAGGCAAGACCATATCTCTGCTTTAAAGACAAGGCTTGCAGATGAACCTGTTCTTGAAGAACCTGAAGCTGAGAATGTGGATGAATGGCTTGATGCCAAATTCACCAATTCTCTAGAAGTTGCAGCTGCTGTGTACAGACAGGATTATGTGACCAATATAGGGTCAACAGCAGCTGCCCCCTCTATAAAGGATGTGGCAGAAGAAGTGACTAAAGTGGATCGAAAAAATGCCAAATTCCATCACTTCTTGGCTACTGGGATCAATGAAGCAATCCAGGAACTAAAGCAACACATGGAACTAGAAAATGATAAACTCAAGAGGCACTATGAAGGCCACTTGCCTAGAAAGACTATCCAAGCAATTGATCAAATTATCAAGGATAAGTCCAGATATGACAGTCGCCTGAGTCTTCTTGAGGTTAAAGTTGATCAAATCCACCAATTCCTCCAACAGATTGCCGCACAATTACCCAACTCTGCCCCCTCCAAGGATGATAATGTCAAAAAGGGGGAGAGTGATCCAGTTCTTCCAACATCAACACCAACACAGCCAACAGCTTATGCCAATATTAATGCATAGCTCAAGGCAACACTAGCAAGACTTGAATCCAAAGTTCAACAATTGCCCATATCATCCAAACCATCGAGCCTTCCTCAAATCCCAAAACCTCAAAGTCAAACTTCCTCTTCTACCCAACAAATTGAAGCAGGCCCCCCAAGCGCTTTCAGAGACAAAGGCAAAGGTGTTATGGTCTCAGAACCAAAAATTCAACCAGCACAGCCTAGACTAATGGGGGATGCTATAAAAGCTGGGAGGATTTACAAGCCAGTGGAATTGGAAGTTGAAGGGGGAGTTATTCAAGTTGCTCCTCAAGATCCAAGGATAATAGAATCTGATTTCTTGGTTGCTCAACAACTTCAAGAACAGATTGACAAAGAATTAGCCAAAGAGGAGAAAGAGAATGAGGAAAAGAAAAGGGCTGCAATAAAGAAACCTCCTGTCAAGTTGACTTCTGCAAAGAAGGCAGCTTTGACAAGGAAAAGGAATAAGGAGATGGAACAGGATGAAAAACACTCAAGAAGGAAGCCTTTAGCTCAGAATCCTGCAAAAGAAAATACTATAATTCCTGTATCAGAAATTCTTAAACCTCAACCAATTTCTTCAGTGAAACCTCCCATGGTCAGTGCTTCAAGTAAAATATCTGCAGTACGAGAACCACCATTGAGCTTCAAAGGAAAATTATATTTGGTGGAATCTGAACCTCTCGGAATGTGGTATGAAAATATCCATGACCAGAAGATCTTTGTTCAATATGAGAGAGATATAGAAAAATTAACAGAGAAGAATCTTGAAGATTTTATCAGATTATTAAGAAAAGCAGAGGGACCAAGTGAGGTGGAGTTGAAGAGATTGTTTGAAGAAAGGTTGAAGTATTTCAGGAACTTGAAAAAGAAGAAATAAACAGATATAAGGTGTGGTGTGGATGTTGGAGTAAAGTTTTTATTTGAAGCCGAGAC